>CAUYUJ010020045.1:136501-165532 GCA_963575745.1 Prorocentrum cordatum
TCCTGTGGTGTTGGGGCCTCGTTTTGAAGAGACAGCGCCCCGCGTTCTCCTCCTCTCCTCCTCCACCCCCTCCTCCCTCCTCCAATGCGTACCTCTGCCCTCCGCATCCTCCTCCCCTTCCTCCCTCCTCCCATGCGTGCCTCTGCCCTCCGCATGTCTATTCCGGCACACCCCTCACACAGTTCGTGGCTTCATAGGGAGCTCCACCGAAGGCATCATTGGCAAAGTTCGTGTGGGGTTCCCCGCCTATTTCGGCACACCCATCACACGGTTCGTGGCCCCATAGGGAGCTCCACCGAAGGCCTCAGTGGCAAAGTTCGCATGCGGTTCCACTCCGAATTCGGTGCACCCTTCATACGTTTCGTGGCTCCATGGGAGCTCCACCGAAGGCCCCAGTGGCAGCGCCCGCATGCGGTTCCACCACCGATTTCGGTGCACCCCTCACACGTTTCGTGTTCCCATGGGGGGCTCCACCGAAGGCTCCAGCGGCAGCGCCCGCATGCGGTTCCACCCCATGTCGGCTCACTCCTCACACGGTTCGTGGCCCCATAGGGAGCTCCACCGAAGGCCCCAGTGGCAGAGTCGACATGAGGTCCCCCGCCCATTTTGGCACTTTTGGGGTGTGGTCGATACCGACCACGCTTGGTCGGTAGCTGCTGCTGTCACTGTTGTCGTTGTTGTTGCCGCTGCTGCTGCGGTTATTGTGGTTGTTGTTGTTGCTGCTGCGCTGCGGCTGTTGTTATTGTTGTTGTTGTTGTGTTGTTGTTGCTGTGGTTGCTGTGCTGCTGCTGCTGTTGTGGCTGTGTTTGTTGTTGTTGTTGTTGCTGTTGTTGTTGTTATTTAATCGCTTCGCTCATTCCGCCGGCCTGTATTGTGCCATCGCAGGCGTTTGCTTGCGCGTTCGTGGCCTCTTGGAGCCTCGGTGGGGCCGTTTAGGGCCTCTTGGCGCCTCTTTTTAGGCCTCTTGGAGAACTCGGGAGGCCTCCAGGGGGCCTCCTGAGCTCTCGTGACGGTCTCTTGGGGGGCTTTCGGCGGGCTCTTGGCGGTATTTGTTGGTCCTCTTGGGGCCTGGGGCCTGACGTTGTTGGTCCTCTTGGGGCCTCACGGGAGCTTATTGGGGCGTCTTGGGGGTGTCTTGGAGAGTCTCTTGGGGCCTCTTTCGGGGTCCTGGGCGCCTTCTGGGGCGGAGGGCTCGATTTTTCAGTTCTCGGTTCCCTTCTTGAGCCCCTCTTGGGCCCGTCTTGGGGCCTCTTGGTCCGCCTTGGGCAGCACTTGGGCCGTCTGGGGGGCGCTCTTGGGCCGCTCCGGGGCCGTCTTGGGAGCCTCGTGGGCCGTCTTGGAGCAGTCTTGAAGGCCTCTTGGGCCCTCTTGGAGCGTCCGGAAGCGAAAAGGCCAGAACGCAAAAAAACATAGAAAAAACCAATGAAAATCAACGATTTTGGCAACTTGGGGCCCTCTTCGGAGGCCTCTTGGAAGGCCCTTGGAGCGTCTTGGAGGCCTCTTGGGCTGTCTTGGGGCCATCTGGGGCGTCTTCGGGCGATCTTTGGCCGTCTCGGGCCTCTCTTGGACCGTCTAGAAAGCTTCTCGGGGCCCTCTTGGACCGATCTGGAGCCCTCTTGGACTCCGAAACAGAACTCCGGCATCTCTGACCCGACCTTGCCGGGGACTTGCCGGGACCTTGCCGGGGTACTTTTCGCCCGGGGACCCCCAGGGGCCGCCCCGCGCGCGCGAACTAGAAATACTGTTAACCAGGTACCGGAGATCTTAGCACGCCCTGGCCCGTTGGGCCGGCGAATTGTTGATGCTATCATTGCTGTTGTGGTTGGTGTCGTTGTTGTCGTGGTTGCTATTGTTTGTGTCCTGGTTATTCTTATTGTTTGTAGTAGTAGTAGTAGTAGTAGTAGTAGTAGTAGTAGTAGTAGTAGTAGTAGTAGTAGTAGTAGTAGTAACAGTAGCAGTAGTAGTAGTAGTAGTAGTAGTAGTAGTAGTAGTAGTAGTAGTTGTTATGGTTGTTGTTTGTTGATATTGTGGTTGTGGCTGTTGTTGTTGTTGTTGTTCGTGCTGTATGTCTGGTTGTTGTTAGTTGCTGTTGTTCTTATTGTTGTTGTGATTACTGTGCTGCTGTTGTTGTTATCATTGCTGTTGTGGTTGTTGTTGTTGTTGTCGTTGTTGTTGTCGTTGTCGTTGTCGTTGTCGTTGTCGTTGTCGTTGTCGTTGTTGTTGTTGTTGTTGTTGTTGTTGTTGTTGTTGTAGTTGTTGTTGTTGTTGTTGTTGTTGTTGTTGTTGTTGTTGTTGTTGTTGTTGAATTCTCATTTATGAAGAATAATTGTTCTTGATCCCCCCTCACCGGTGCATACTGTTTTTCTCAATCAAAGTGTGCCCCTCGACGCTCGCACCCTGTTTTTTGACAGGGGAAGTCTTCCTGCTCAAACTGGCCCCGTGGCCCCTGGGTTACAACAACAACGGCTCCCGCCTGAGACTTCCTTACAATGTTGCCAGGACCCCCGCTCCCGCCCGAGACTTCCTCGCATTTTATTCAGGAATCGCGCTCTCGCTTGGGACTTCCTTACAATTTATGCAGGAATCGCTCTCCTGGCGCTCTGGAGTCGCGCTCTCGCTGGAGACTTGCGTGCAACTTACTGAAGAAAGCCCTTGCGTTGGAATTCTTTACGCTTCGCGTATCCCCACAGCCCATCTCACAGCAGCAACTCTCGCGAAGCATGCCGACAGTCGTGTTTTTCAGGCGTGTGTCCGCTTGGCCCCGCATATCTCCCCTGTTCCTCCTTCCTCCCGCCTCCTTGTACATCCTCCTTGTGGGGGGAGCGGGAGAAGGACGAGGCGGAGGAGGAGGGAGAGAAAGCGCTCCTCGTGGTTTGAGTCGTTTGGGGTTTCTCGTCCTGGTGTGAGTCGTTCGGGCCCTTCTTCCTGGTGTGAGTCGTTCGGGCTCTTCGTGGTGTGAGTCGTTCGGGCTCTTCGTCCTGGTGTGAGTCGTTCGGGCTTCTCGTGGTGTGAGTTGTTCGGGCCCCTCGTCCTGGTGTGAGTCGTTCGGGCCCCTCCTCCTGGTGTGACTCGTTCGGGCTCCTCGTGGTGTGAGTCGTTCGGGGCCTTCGTCGTGGTGTGAGTCGTTCGGGCTCCTCGTGGTGTGAGTCGTTCGGGCGCCTCGTCCTGGTATGAGTCGTTCGGGCCCCTCCTTCTGGTGTGAGTCGTTCGGGCTCTTCGTGGTGTGAGTCGTTCGGGCCCCTCGTCCTGGTGTGAGTCGTTCGGGCTCCTCGTGGGGCCTCTTGGGGGCCTCTTAGCCTCTTGGGGCCTCTTGGGGGCCTCTTGGGGGCCTCTTGGGGGCCTCTTGGGGGCCTCTTGGACGCCTCTTGGGAGCCTCTGGGAGGCATCTTGGGGCCTCTTGGGGGCCTCTTGCGACCTCCGCAGAAGCGCAGATGAGCGCGAGCCCCTGCGAAGGACAACATGAGCCCAAAACCTTCGTAAAATCAATGGTTTTGAGAAGAAGGAAGAGGAGCGCTGCCCCCTCAGAAGGGCAAAATGGGGCCGAAACCGTAGTAAAATCAATGACCTCTGGGGGCTCTCTTGGGAAGCTTGTATGAGCGCTGCCCCTCCTCCTGGTGTGACTCGTTCGGGCTCCTCGTGGTGTGAGTCGTTGGAGGCCCGCGTCGTGTTGTGAGTCGTTCGGGCTCCTCGTGATGTGAGTCGGAGGCCTCTTGGGGCGTCTTCGGCGCCTCGTGGGGCCTCTTGGGGGCCTCTTGGGGGTATCTCGGGGGCCTCATGGAGGCCTCGTGGTGCCTCCTGGGGACCTCCTGTGGGCCATCTGGACCATCTGGGGACCTCTTGGGGCCACACGGTGGACCTCTGGGGGCCCTCTTGGGGGGCTTGTATGAGCGCTGCCCCTCCTCCTGGTGTGACTCGTTCGGGCTCCTCGTGGTGTGAGTCGTTCGAGGCCCGCGTCGTGGTGTGAGTCGTTCGGGGTCCTCGTGGTGTGAGTCGGTCGGGCGCCTCGTCCTGGTATGAGTCGTTCGGGCCCCTCCTTGTGGTGTGAGTCGTTCGGGCTCTTCGTGGTGTGAGTCGTTCGGGCCCCTCGTCCTGGTGTCAGTCGTTCGGGCTCCTCGTAGGGCCTCTTGGGGGCCTCTAGGGGGCCTCTTGGGGCCTCTTGGGGGCCTCTTGGGGGCCTCTTGGGGGCCTCTTGGGAGCCTCTTGGACGCCTCTTGGGAGCCTCTGGGAGGCATCTTGGGGCCTCTTGGGGGCTTCTTGCGACCTCCGCAGAAGCGCAAATGAGCGCGAGCCCCTGCGAAGGACAACATGAGCCCCAAACCTTAGTAAAATCAATGGTTTTGAGAAGAAGGAAGAGGAGCGCTGCCCCCTCAGAAGGCCAAAATGGGGCCGAAACCGTAGTAAAATCAATGATTTTGGCTTCACAGAAGAGGAGAATTTTTTTTTTCAGAGCCCCGCGCATCGTTTAAGGCCGCCTGGCAGAGATCCCCGTGCGGCGTTCCGCGCTTGGCTTCGCTATGCGGGTTTAACTCGTAGAGCTTCCCTTAGCTAGTTATAGCTGGAAGCTAAGAGTAATTCCGGCGCGCTGGAGAGCTAGTTGGCAAGAAAAAAAAAGAATTGAACTTTTCACAACTTTTGGTCGGTTGAAAATTATGTTCTCGAAATTCAACAATTCGTTTGAGCTCTAGTATTTTTTCCCGTGATATTCGATCTTATTCCCGCTCGCCATCTTGATCTCAGCTCGATCGGGTACATTTTACTGTCAAAAAGCACAGTGGCCCGTCGGGGCCAGAATCCTCGTGAGGGTCGTCGTTTTTTGGCCCTCCCAGGAGTCGAAAAAGACCTCCCTGAGAACACTCGGGACTCCCTGTCCAGGCCCAGGGGGAGGGGGTAGGGGGAGGGGTAAACCCCTCCCCGAAGGGGAAGAAGGGGGGTTGGGGGGTTGAGGACAGAGAGAGCTCTCTAAACCACTCACGCCCAAAGGGCTGGTGGGATTTCTTGCAATTTGCCCAAGCGCCGCGCTCCCGACACCCAGGCACCCAGGAGTCGTGCCCGTTGTGGCCCCATGTGCATGCCCTTCGTGGCCCTGCTGTCGCCATTTGCGTCCCCCTCACTGTCCTACGTGGCCCAGTTGCTACCCTCAGTGGCCCCATAGTTGCCTTCTGTGGCCCCGCATTATCTGCACTTCGTGGCCCCCGCTCGTTCGCGCTCTTCGTGGCCCCATACGCATTCCCTTCGTGTCCCCGCTGTCGCCCTTCGTGGCCTACTTCGTGCCCTTCGTGGCCCTGCTGTCGTTCTCTCGCTCTCGCTTTCGCTCGTCGTCGCCGTCGTCGTCGTCGTCGCCGTCGTCTTCGACGTCGTCGTCGTCGTCGTCGTCGTCGTCGTGGTCGGTCCCCTGTCCGTCCCTCTTGGGGTCGGGTCGACGGTCCGCGGCCGCCCCGCCGATCAGCGCTGCCGCTGGCCAGGCCGACGGTCCGCGGCCGCCCCGCCGCTTGCCGGGGCCCGGCCTGCAGGGAAGAAAGGTATACCCCCCAAAAGGGGTTCGATCGAAGACGAAGAGGGCGGGTATCGAGGGTTTGGGAAATACGCGTTATTGGACATTCGAGCACATAAGGGTGAACAGGCTTAAAATTATTGTTGTTGTTGTTGTTGCTGCTGCTGCTGCTGCTGTTGTTGTTGTTGTTGTTGTTGTTGTTGTTGTTGTTGTGGTTGTGTTGTGTTGTGGTTGTGGTTGTGGTTGTGGTTGTGGTTGTGGTTGTGGTTGTGTTGTGGTTGTGGTTGTGTGGTTGTTGTTGTTGTTGTTGAACATTATTACTTCTAAAGAATAATTATTGTTGGGGCCCCTGGTGCACGGCCCCCTCGCCGCGCCTAGGCCGCAGCCATGTTTTCATCATTTTCGTGAGGAAGTCTCTGACAAAACGGGTTGGTCCGGATCCGGTTGTTTTGTTACGGGTGGTTTTCCCTTGCAAAAAATAAGGCAAAGTGGACATTTCTTGTTCTAACATAACCAAACTTCAAGAATCCCTTGCAAAAAATAAGGTAAATGGACATTCGCGCGCGCAAGACGAAATCCTTCCAAAACCTTAGTGTTCGTAGCGATTTTAACATAAAAACATCAAAAAACCAATGGTTTTTCAAAAAAAATGTCAAAATTTCATCCCGCGCGCTCTTGCGGATTCGTAGGAAACCCAACACTTTTTAAACATTTCTGTCAAACGGGCTTTTGCGAGCAACTTTTTCGAACTTCTGCAACAACGGTTGCGCACCTGCCAGGGCCATCATCCCTGTCAAATAATACCATGCGGGACACATTCGTTTTTTCTTCGCGCGCGCACGCCGAAATCTTCAAAAACCATTGGGTTTCTTAGGAATTTTAGCACCGCGCAACATAAAATCATGCGAATCGCACCGTAGGTCCTCGAAAAACATCTGTACGAATTTTCAAAATTTCTACCCGCGCGCGCTGTCCGAATCCAAAAAAACCAATGGTTTTTCAACATTTATGTTACATGAGCTCGCGCGAGCTACTTTCGCAAGCTCTTTCAACGGCGTTCGCGCGCCTGCCAGGGGCCACAATCCCTTGCAAAACATACCATGCGGGACACATGCGCGCGTGTCGCGTCGTCGCGTCGTCGCGTCCGCAGGCCACGAAGTGAAGTGTCCGAACGCCATAGGGCGGGAAGCTGGGTGTGGGTGGTGGCGAAGAGTCGTTTGGAAATGTGGTAGAGCTTGAACCGGCCCCCCCACAAAGTGGGGGTATTGGCGGGCGTCGTATGAAAACCCTGGCACTGGTGAGAACGGAGTGTCCCCACGTGCTAGTAATTGTTGTTGTTGTTGTTGTTGTTGTTGTTGTTGTTGTTGTTGTTGTTGTTGTTGTTGTTGTTGTTGTTGTTGAACATTATTAATTCTAAAGAATAATTATTGTTGGGGCCCCTGGTGCGCGCCCCCCCCGCCGCGCCTAGGCCGCAGCCACATTTTCATCATTTTCGTGAGGAAGTCTCAGGCAAAACGGGGTACCAGATCCGGTTGTGTTGTTACGATCGGTTTTCCCTTGCAAAAAATAAGCAAAGTGACATTTCTTGTTCTAACATGACCAAACTTCAAGAATCCCTTGCAAAAAATAAGGTAAAGTGGACATTCGCGCGCGCAAGACGAAATCCTTCCAAAACCTTAGTCTTCGTAGCGATTTTCACATAAAAACATGAAAAACCCAATGGTTTTTCAAAAAAGGGTTTCAAAAATTCACCCCGCGCGCTCTTGCGGATTTCTTAGGAAACCCAATACTTTTTCAACATTTCTGTCAAACGGGCTCTTGCGAACAACTTTTTCACGTGCTTCGAACTTCTGCAACAACGGTTGCGCACCTGCCAGGGCCATCATCCCTGTCAAATAATACATGCGGGACACATTCGTTTTTTCTTCGCGCGCGCACGCCGAAATCTTCAAAAACCATTGGGTTTCTTAGGAATTTTAGCACCGCGCAACATAAAATCATACGAATCGCACCGTAGGTCTTCGAAAAACATCTGTACGAATTTTCAAAATTTCTACCCGCGCGCGCTGTCCGAATCCTACAAAACCAATGGTTTTTCACGTTACCACCAAAAACCAGTACAGGTGTCCAGTGTTGGAACAGGGGGAAAAGTCGTATACTAAGCTAGCGTCCAGAAAATGTTACCACAACAAGTCACTGTACCCATGCGCCAGTGTAGTAGCCACGGTCGTCCGCAGGCCACGAAGTGAAGTGTCCGAACGTCATAGGGCGGGAAGCTGGGTGTGGGTGGTGGCGAAGAGTCGTTTGGAAATGTGGTAGAGCTTGAACCGGCCCCCCCACAAAGTGGGGGTATTGGCGGCGTCGTATGAAAACCCTGGCACTGGTGAGAACGGAGTGTCCCCACGTGCTAGTAATTGTTGTTGTTGTTGTTGTTGTTGTTGTTGTTGTTGTTGTTGTTGTTGAGGTTGTTGAGTTTTTTTTTTTTTTTTTTTTTTTTTTTTTTTTTTTTTTTTTTTTTTTTTTTTTTTTTTTTTTTTATTAAAATATTTTTTTTTTGGTGTGGGTTGTTGTGGTTCTTGTTTTTTTTTTTTTTTTTTTTTTTTTTTTTTTTTTTTTTTTTTTGTATTTGTTGTTGTTGTTGTTGAGCTCTCATTTCTGAAGAATAATTGTTGTTGATCCCCCTCACCGGTGCATATTGTTACCTAGCAGCGAAGACTGATAGGTTTCTAGTGGTGTCAAAAGAGAGCATCTGATGACTCAGAAGGGAGGTCTGGGCGGCATCCGGACAGCGAGGGCCGGGCTCAGGGCCGGGTTCGTTTTAAGCAATCAGTCACACACTTCGTGCTCTTCGACCTCCCAGAACTCCATTCCCGGGCCACATTTTGAATGCCCGAAGCCAACTGTAGGCCACTTCGTGCCCTTCGACGTCCCAGATCTCCATTCCCGGGCCACATTTTGGATGCTCGGAGCCAACTGTAGGCCACTTCGTGTTCTTCGACTTCCTAGAATTCCATTCCCGGGCGACATTTTTGATGCCCGGAGCCAATTGTAGGCCACTTCGTTTTCTTCGACTTCCCAGAACACTACTCCCGGGCCACATTTTGAATGCCCGGAGCCAACTGTAGGCCACTTCGTGCTCTTCCGTTTGCCAGAACTTTACTCCCGGGCCACATTTTGAATGCCCGGAGCCAACTGTACGCCACTTCGTGCTCTTCCACTTCCCAGACTTCCAAGACTCATCATCTTCATCATCATCATCATCATCGTCCCCGTAGCCTTCTTGGCTACAGCCCTTGTTTCGAATATTCCCTTTCAAAGGAACTGCGCAGCGCCTACTGCACACCTTAATGCCAGGACATGCTGATAGTTCTCGGTCTGGCGGCGGTGCTCCTGACCCTGCTGCATTGAACAGCGGTGCTCCTCAGCCTGCGGCAGGGAACAGCGCTGCTCCTCAGCGTGCTGCATTGAGCGGTCCTCTGCAAACGCTCGTCGAGCACGTGAAGCAGTTCGGCCGGATACCGAAGCGAAATAAAGAACGTCCGAACAAGAACGGGCCGAACACAAGTTGGCCAAACGTTTCTCGGACCATCTCGACCATCGGACCATGCGGCTGCGAGAACACCCGAATTCTACAACAGCATTTTTACATGAATACCACAGGCAATGCTTCCATATATGCTCCTACACATCGCTGTTACGTTGCTTTGCCAGGATAGTTTGACAGGGGAAGTCTGCCTGGTCAAACTGTGCCCCTGGCCCCCCAGACTGCACAAACAACGGTTCTTGCTTGGGACTTCCTCCAAATTTACTCAGGAGCCCCCCCTCCCGTTGTAGTCCGGGTCACACTGCGTTGTTGCTCCCCCGGACTACAACAACAACGGCTTCCGCTTTAGACTTCTTCCAACTTTACTCAGGACCCCCGCTCCCGCCTGAGATTTCCTCACAATTTATTCAGGATCGGCGCTCCCGCCTGTGACTTCCTCGCAATTTAGTCAGGACCCCCCCTCCCGTCTGAGGCTTCCTTACGATTTCCTCAAGAACGGCGCTCCTGCTTAAGATTTCCTTGCGCTTTAGTCTAGACCCCCGTTCCCGCCAGACATTCCCTTTTCAGGAATTGCGCTCTCGCCTGTGACTTCTTTGCATTTTATTCGGAAATCGCGCTATCGACGCTCAGGCACCACGCTCGCCGCCGTCGCACTTTACTTAGGAATCGCGCTCTCGCCCTACTCAGGCATCCCGCTTGAATGTCCAGCCGCCCGACCCTCCCGTCAGAGGATCGCCCGCCCGTCGTGGGCTGCCGCCCGAGACTTCTTTGTGGAATGGCGCTTTCGCTTAGAACTTCTTCGAACGGTCGCACTCTTACCTTCCCGCTCCTCATAATATTCCCGCACGTTCGAATCCCGGCGCTGTGATTCATTACATCGGCATCCCATTTCACCTCCCACGGGGCCGTTGGGCAACAACATTGTCCACTGCCATAGGTCGTTATCCTGCACGCGGTGACCACCGCGTTATAAGTAATGTAATGGGGTCCCATTGTCGATTGCCGCATTCCACAAACACGTGCCACAGTTCGCTGCCTCTGATTGCTGTTTCGCCTCCTTCTTCTCGCTGGGCGGCGTTAAAGCCAGCTACCTTTATGCGGTTTCCCCGCTCGCCGTGAATGCCGCATGTCGTGCAGCAGCAACAAAGCCCGCGGCCCCTGCTGGTTCCTCTCACCCACTCTGGCCTTGCCGCGCTCTAGGAGAGGGCATCGGGCACAACACCACGTTCGCCTCCAACGCCTCGCCGAGCAGCACCAGAGGTGTTACATGGCGCTGTTTATGGCGCGACCCACGGCGAAGCCTTTGTCAACCTGTGTTGGAATGGCTGGCGCAAGCCATGGCGCAAGCTGAGTCGCAACTCGCGGCGCAAATCATCGTCGTCCCTCCCTTCTTCCCCCTCTAATTCCTCCCTTCCTTCGACCCCTTCGTCTTCTGTTTTTGTCGTTTCCCTTGCGTTTTCCCTGTTTTGGGGTTTCTCCACGTACACGCGGCCAGGAAGGAATATAACCCCCCCAAAGGGGGTACGATCGAAGACGAAGAGGGCGGGTATCCAGGGTTTGGGGTATGCATAGTGAATGACACGCGGGGTGGTAGGAAGGACCAGTCTTGGAGTTGCTGCTGTTGTCGTTGTTGTTGTGGTTGCCTTTTTGTTGTTGTTGCTGCTGTTGTTGTTGTTATTGTTGTTGTTGTTGTTGTTGTGTATTGTTGCTGGTGTTGTTGATACTGTTATTGCTTGTGTTATTGTTATTATTGTTGTTATTGTTGTTGTTGTGGTTGTGGTTGTGGTTGTTGTTGCTGCTCTTGTTGTTGTTGCTGTTTGTTGCTATTGTTGTCATCGCTGTTGTTGTTGTTGTTGTTGTTGTTCTTGTTGTTGTTGTTGTTGTTGTTGTTGTTGTTGTTGTTGTTGTTGTTGTTGTTGTTGTTGTTGTTGTTGTTGTTGTTGTTGTTGTTGTTGTTGTTGTTGTTGTTGTTGTTGTTGTTGTTGTTGTTGTTGTTGTTGTTGTTGTTGTTGTTGTTGTTGTTGTTGTTGTTGTTGTTGTTGTTGTTGTTGTTGTTGTTCGCGAGGACACTATTGGAGGCCCGTTGCTCGACCCCCCCCCCACGAGCAACACCACGGGGCCACGCACGGGCCCTGCAGGGCCCCTGGTCCGAGCAGCGCCACGAGGCCTCGCCAGGCCGCTGCGGGGGTCTGCAGGGCCCGGCGGCGTTGCTCGGCAGGTCCTTTCGGGACTGCTGCGGAGCCCCATACAGGCCCCAAAGGGCGCACCCCTCTCACGGATCGTGGCCCTGGCCCCACAGGGAGCTCCACCGAGGTTTGATTTGGGCACACCCCTCTCGAGGATCGTGGCTCAGTGAGCTCCACCGAAGCTTGGTTTCGGCGCACCCCTCTCACGGATCGTGGCCCTGGCCCCACAGGGGGCTCCACCGAGGCTCCATTTCGGCACACCCCTCTCGAGGATCGTGGCCCTGGCCCCACAGGGAGCTCCACCGAAGTTTGATTTCGGCGCGCCCCTCTCACGGATCGTGGCCCTGGCCCCACAGGGAGCTCCACCGAGGCTTTATTTCGGCACACCCCTCTCGAGGATCGTGGCCCTGGCTCCACAGAGAGCTCCTCAGAGGCTTCATTATGGCACACCCCTCTCGAGGATCATTTTGGCACACCTCTCGGCAGGGTCCTGCACGATTCCATCGGAACCGTAGGGGGAGCCTATAGGATCCTTACAGGGTCCTGCACGGTTCCATCGGAATCCTATAGGGATCCTACAGGATCCTTACAGGGTCCTGCACGACTCCATCGGAGTCCTATAGGGAGGAACACATAAGATCCTTATAGGGTCCTGCACGATTCCATCAGAGTCCTATAAGGAGGAACCTATCGGATCCTTACAGGGTCCTGCACGATTCCATAGGAACACCCTATAGGGATCCCATCGGATCCTTACAGAGTCCTGCACGATTCCATAGGAACCCTAGAGGGATCCTATAGGATCCTTACAGGGTCCTGCGCGAGTCCATCCGGACCCAAGAGGGATCCTATAGGTTCCTTTCAGGGTCCTGCGCGACTCCACAGGAACCCTGGAGGGATCCTATAGGATCCTTACAGGGTCCAGCAGGTTTCCATAGGAACCCTCGAGGAATCTTATAGGATCCTTACAGGGCCCTGCGCGATTCCATAGGAACCCTAGAGGGATCCCATAGGATCCTTACAGGGTCCTGCACGATCCCATAGGAACCCTATAGGGATCCCATAGGATCCGCACAGGGTCCTGCGCGATTCTATAAGAATCCTATAGGGGTCTTATAGGATCCTTACAGGGCCCTACAGGATTCCATCGGAACCCTATAGGGATCCGGTTTGATCCTCACAGGGCCCTGCAGGATTCCATCGGAACTCTATAGGGATCCTATAGGATCCTTACAGGGTCCTCCACGATTCTATAGGAACCTTAGAGGAATCCTATAGGATCCTTACAGGGTCCTGCACGGTTCCGTAGGAATCCTATAGGGATCCTATAGGGTCCGTGCAGGGTCCTGCACGATTCCATAGGAATCCTAGAGGGATCCCATAGGATCCTTACAGGTCCTGCATGATTCCATAGGAGTACTATAAGGAGGAACCTGTAGGATCCTTACAGGGTCTTGCACGATTCCATCGGAGCCTCAGTGGGATCCCGTAGGATCCTTACAGAGTCCTGCACGTTTCCATAGGAACCGTAGAGGGATCCTCTAGGATCCTTACAGGGTCCTGCACGATTCCATCGGAACCCTAGAGGGATCCTTTAGGATTCTGACAGGGCCCAACAGGTTCCCATTGAAACTTTAGAGGGATCCTATAGGATCCTTACAGGGTCCTGCACGATTCTATGGGAAGCCTATAGGGATCCGATAGGATCCTGACAGGGTCCTGCACGTTTCCATAAGAACCCTAGAGGGATCCTATTGGATCCTTACAGGGTCCTGCACGATTCCATAGGAACCCTGGAGGGATCCCATAGGATCCTTACAGGGTCCTGCACGATTCCATAGGAACCCTGGAGGGATCCTATAGGATCCTTACAGGGTCCTACAGGATTCCATCGGAACCTGCATTAGGGTCCTATAGGATCCTCACAGGGCCCTGCAGGATTCCATCGGATACCCATAGGGATCTTATAGGATCCTCACAGGAGCCTGCACGATTCCATAGGAACCCTATAGGGAGCCTATAGGATCCTTACAGGGTCTTGCACGGCTCCATAGGAATCCTATAGGGGTCTTATAGGACCCTACAGGGTCCTGCACGATTCCATAGAAACCTTCGAGGGATCCGATAGGAACCTTACAGGGTCCTGCACGATTCCATCGGAGTCCTATAGAGGAGGAACCTATAGGATCCTTACAGGGTCCTGCGCGATTCCATAGGAACCCTAGAGGGATCCCATAGGATCCTTACAGGGTCTTGCACGATTCCATAGGAACCCTAGAGGGATCCTATAGGATCCTTACAGGGTCCTGCACGATTCCATCGGAACCGTAGAGGGATCCTCTAGGATCCCGACAGGGTCCTGCACGATTCCATCGGAACCCTAGAGGGATCCTCTAGGATCCTGACAGGGCCCAACAGGTTCCCATTGAAACTTTAGAGGGATCCCATAGAATCCTTACAGGGTCCTGCACGATTCCATAGGAACCCTGGAGGGATCTAATAGGATCCTTACTCGGTCCTGCACGTTTCCATAGGAACCCTAGGGGGATCCTATAGGATCCTTACAGGGTCCGGCACGATTCCATAGGAGTCCTATAGGGATCCTATAGGATCCTTGCAGGGTCCTGCGCGATTCCATAGGAGTCCTATGAGGAGGAGGAGCTGGCCTCGCTGGCGCGTGGTCGGTTTTCGGACACAGGAGTGCGTGGGGAACAGTAAGGGAGCCAACGGAGATTCGGAAACACATATAGATTTACGTTAGCGTATGACAGAGGTGTTGCGCGTTGCTCCCCCCCCCCCGGGGCAACAACTGCAACGTGTGGCCTGGGGCAGTGCGCTCGCCCCGGGGGCGAGGACACACCCACGGGCCCCGCCGGGGTGGCCTGAGAGAGTGTCCTTGCGTTGTTGTTGTGGTTGTGGTTGTTGTTGCTGCTGTTGTTGATGTTGTTACTGTCGTCGTTGTTGTCGTTGTTGTTGTTGTTGTTGTTGCTGTTGTTGTGGTTGTTTCGGTCTGTGATACCACCGAATCCTACTACGCACAGTTTTTTCCTAACTTTCCTGTGGTGCTGGGTCCTCGTTTTGAAGAGAGCGACCCGCGTTCCTCATCCCGCTGCCCCCTCCTCATTCTCCCATCCCTGCCTTTGCCCTCCGCACCAAGTACAGCGTTTCGTTGCCCCGTAGGGAGCTCCACCGAAGGCCCCAGTGGCAGCGCCCGCATGCGGTTCCACTCCGATTTCGGTGCGCCCTTCACACGTTTCGTGGCTCCATCGGGAGTTCCACCGAAGGCTCCAGAGGCAGCGCCCGCATGCGGTTCCACCACCGATTTCGGCACATCCCTCACACGTTTCGTGGTCCCATAGTGGACTCCACCGAAGGCTCCACTGGCAGCGCCCGCATGCGGCGGTTCCACCCCCATGTCGGTGCACCCCTCACACGTGTAGTGGCCCCATTGGGGGGTTCCACCGAGGGCCCCAGCGGCAGCGCCCGCATGCGGTTCCACCCCCATGTCGGTGCACCCCTTGCACGTGTCGTGGCCCCATTGGGAGCTCCACCTAAGGCCCCAGTGGCACCGCCCGCACGGCGGCCCCGCCACATTTCGGCACAATCCTCACACGTTTCGTGGCCCCACAGGGAGCTTCACCCAAGGCCCTACTGGCAGCACCCCCGCATGCAGTACCGCCCTCCACTTCGGCACACCTCACACGTTTCGTGGGTCATAGGGAGCTCCACCTCAGGCCCCAATGGCAGCACCCGCATGCGGTTCCATTCCGATTTCGGTGCATCTCTCACTCGTTTCGTGGCCCCATAGGGAGCTCCACCGAAGGTCCACAGGCGGCGCTCGCATGCTGTTCCACCCTCAATTTCGGTGCACCCCTCACATTTTCGTGGCCCCATCCGGAGCCCCATCCAAGGCCCCAGTGACATTGCCCGCATGCAGTTCCACCCCCAGTCCGGCACACCCATTTACACGTCGCGTTGGCACAGGGAGCTCCACCGAAGCGGTTCCACCCGCCATCTCGGTGCGCCTTTTACACGGTTCGTGGCCCCATAGGGAACTCCACGGAAGGCCGCAGTGGCAGCGTCCGCATGCGGTTCCACCCCCTTGTCGGCACACCCCTCACACGTTTCGTGGTCAGGGAGCTCCACCCAAGGCCCCAGTGACAGCGCCCGCACGCAGTTCAACCGTCGATTTCGGCACACCCCTTGCACAGTTCGTGGCTCCATAGGGAATTCCACCGAGGGCCCCAGTGGCAGCGCCCGCATGCGGTTCCACCGTCCATTTCGGCAAATCTCTCGCACGTCTCGTGGCGCCAGGAGGAGTTCCACCGAAGGCTCCAGCGGCAGCGCCCGCATGCGGTTCCACCACCGATTTCGGCACACCCCTCACACGTTTCGTGGTCCCATTGGGGGGCTCCACCGAAGGCTCCAGCGGCAGCGCCCGCATGCGGTTCCACCCCCAGGTCGGTGCACCCCTCACACGTCCACCTCCATGTCAGTGCACCCCTTACACGTGTCGTGGCCCCATTGGGATCCCGCCACATTTCGGCACACCCCTCACGCAGTTCGTGGCCCCACAAGAAGATCCAACGGCGGCAGTACTCACAACGACGGTCCCCACAACTGCATATAGTTGGCCCTTCGCCATGCTAATGTTTGTTTTTGTCCGAGCATCCCAGCAATTCGTACTATACACAGTTGTCATTTTTTGTGGTGTTGAAAAGGTCCGCGCATTTTGGCCGGGCCAAGTTTGCGGCCCCCATGGAAAGAAGCAGGACAAACCCAAACGGGGGTATCCGAGGCAAGAGAAGCCAAACGCCATGTGTATAGTTGGGTTTGGCGGACATGCTCCTCCCGCAAGCCTTCCTGGCCAAATGCGCGGACCTCTTGAACACCAGAAACACCAAACAAAACCTGTGTACAGTAGGGTTCGGTGGCATCCCAGACCTGCAAAAAAAAAACAACACAACACGGTGTATACTAGGGTTTGGTGGACATGCGTTTCCAGCAAGCCTTCTTGGCCAAGCTTGTGGTATTTCCTGAAAGTCCAAACCAGCAACAGCAACACCAACAACACCAATATCACCAACAACAGCAACAGCAGCAGCAACAACACCAGCAGCAGCAACAACACTAATTTTCAGGCTGTTCGCTCTTGTCTGCTTGCGTGCCATTCAACACGTATACCCCAAACCATCGATACTCGCCCTATTCGTCTTCGATCGTGCTCCACTAGGGGGTACAGCTTTCTCACCTGCAGCGTGTATTTCGTTCAGCCCCTACGGCAGGGGAATAAAGAACGGATGGAAAGAAGTGACAAGGGGGAGAGAGGAGGATGGAGCACAAGAGAGAGAGAGAGAGAGAGAGAGAGAAAGAGTAGCAGGAGGGGGGCCACGAGCAGAGAACAGGTGGCAGAGCCAGACGGGTAGATCGGGCGGGTAGGTCCGGACAGGCGGGTCGGGAAGGCAAGCCCAGGCGGCCAGGTCGAACAGGCGGGTTGCTGAAGCGAGCGTCCTGCATGCATCGCGAGGAGCTCTCGAGTGATAGCGCGATTCCCAAATTAATCGCGAGGACAAGCCAAAGCGAGAGCGTAATTCCTGAGTATCGAGGGCGCGGCATCTGAATACATTGCGATGAAGTCTTACGCGAGAGCGCGATACCTGCAGACACTGTCAGGAAGTCCCGTGCGAGAGTGCGATTTATCAGTACACTGCGAGGAAGTATCAGGCGGGAGCCTTTGTTCAATATTCATTTGAAAGGAATGATTACTGTTGATCTCCAGAAGCGATTCCGTGCGCTCTCGCGTCACGCCAGCTACATTTTCTCTAAAAACGAGGCTCCCGCTCGAGCGTTGGCTTAAGCTCAAATGTGGGCCATTGGAGGCCGAGCTGCGACGACAACGACTCCCGCTTGATATTCCCTCACAATTTACCCCGAGACACCCTGGCCAGAGAGGCCCCTGAACTCAGGAACGGCGCTCTCGCTCGAGACTTCCTCGCTATTCAATCAAGTTGGCGGAGGCCCAGCCACGACGACAAAAGCTCCTGTTCGATACTTCCTCACGATTTGCTCCGAGAGCCCCAGGCCAAGAAGGCCCCCGAACTCAGGAACGGCGCCCTCGCTCGAGACTGTCTCGTAATTCAGGCAAGTTGGTGGAAGCCCAGACACGGCGACAAGGGTTCCCGTTCGATATTTCTGCACAGGTATTCCGAGACGTTCTGGCCAGAGAAGCCCCCGAACCCAGGAACGGCGCTCTCGCTCGAGACTTCTTCGCACTTCAGTCAGTGGCCAAAGGAAGAGATTCCCACCCGAAAGGGGCGCAATCGAAGACGAAGTGGGCCGGTATCGATGGTAGGGGTATACAGAATGCAAGACACGTGTGTCAGGAAGATTCTCGTGCGGCCGCTCTCCTCTGGGATGGTCCTGTGCGCTCGCACGGACCGTTGGGCGACACACAGCGTGCAGCCGGGCAGGGGAGCACGAGAGACCCAAGGAGCCCTCGAGACCCAGCCCGGCAAGCACACAAGACACCCCAGGGAGGGCGGGCGGGAAAGCCGGCCGCGCCGGCGAAAGCAACGCCCCAGGCGACCAGCGCCCGCGGCCCGCAGGAGGGCGCGCCAGCCCGCCAGAGCGTCGCCCCGACGAGGTCGCGCGCGCCCAAGCCACATTGCACAGCCGCTGGCCTGCAGCGTAGCCACGCGGCTCCCACGGGAGCACTGGCCGATATTTGCTACCCCGCCTCGGGCCCGGGCGGCAAGGGGAGCGGAGACGGCGAAAGGCAACCGAATCACCGAATCCCCGAATGGGGACACAAGCGGCCTGTGAGAATCTTCCTCCCCAGAGCCAAAGCTTAGGGATGATGAAGATTCTCGTGCGGCCGCTCTCCTCTGGGATGGTCCTGTGCGCTCGCACGGAGCGTTGGGCGACACACAGCGTGCAGCCGGGCAGGGGAGCACGAGAGACCCAAGGAGCCCTCGAGACCCAATGCTGCGGCTCTCTCGGCGACCCGGACCCCAAACCCACTGCTGACGACGAGAGCGCAGCAGCACTGACGATGGCATAGACCCGACGATAATTTTTTCACAGTCTCCACCGCTCACGGCGCGCCATCGGACGCAGACGAGTCCGAAAACTCCACTGGCCACTCCGCAGCAGTCATGGCGTATCTGGAGGCGGCAGAGGCGTAGCCGAACGCAGCGACGCTACGCCAGCCTCCACTGTGGAAGAGCGCCGGCACGCCGCCCGCCGCTAAACACTCGTCCGCCCGGCCTCTGCGGAAGGCATGTGTGCCCCATTCGGCCGCGCGCTCGAAGCCGAGCGTCAGCGCCGACGCTTTCAGCGTGGCCAGAGCTGCCCTGTAGGACAGGCCAGGGAAGAGGCGCCCCCGCCCAGCCCGGCGCTGCAGGACGCACACCCCGCACAGCTGCCGCGACTGGAGAACGCAGATGCACCGCCTCGTCACCACCACTGTCTCTGTGTGCATCTTGCGCTTGTGCAAGTAGATGCACGCCTTGGGCAAGCCCCCGTCGACCGAGAGCACGACCCTGGAGCGCGGCCCGTCGTGCTCCAGAGGCACCACCTCCGACGCGAAACGGAGACAGAAGTGTCTGGCGACCACGAAGGAATCCGCCATCAGAGGGTCCCGGAGCACCTCCCGCACGTGGCCGGCAACGCTGCGGGTGTCGTGCGCACTGGCCCGCGCTCGAAAGCGGCTCGTGCCGGGCACCGTTTTGGCGGCCCCCCGTGCCAGACTTGAGGTGTCTTCCAAACACCCCAGAGGGACCCGGACCAGCCGCAGGGCCGCCCGGACCTGGGTGCAGTACGTCATCAGCGTGTTGCCGTTCTGCACTGCGAAAGCAAAGGCCCCCAGCACGCTGTCTGTCGGCGGCCACGGCGGCACTCCCAGGCCCTTGGCTACCTGGCCCCAGAGCCGCACTGCGGACGCATACTTGTAAGCCCTCCGATGCCACCCGCAGAGCTCTCGTCTCAAAAGCTCCTGCGTCGCTGCGAACTCAGACATATTGCCCACCAGTTGCAAAGCACGCTCTCTCGGGTTGCCCCCTGCGCCTCCGTGACGCCGAGCCCACGCCACTTGGAGCTCTTCAGGCGTAACGCGGCCCAGCGTTTGCACTGCGTCCGCCAAGTCCTTGGGTTCCAGGAAAGTCCTCCGAAAGCGAGCTGCGGCCAGGAAGCCAAGAGCAGCAAGGGCAGCTTCAGCTTCGCCCCCTTCTGGCCCTGCGGGCGTGGCGCTTTCCACCAAAGGCGATGCGACCTCACCGCTCGGGCCGCAGCTGCCCTGGGAGGGCCCTGCCGGCGGCGCCACAGGAGAGCGCCTCCCGGAAGGGAAAATGGCCAAGAATTCACTGGCCAGCTCTCGGAGGCACGGCCAGACGTCCCGGAGCTCCTGCACACTCATGTTGTTGAAGTCATCTCCCACGGCCCCGCCACTGGCGAGAGCGCGCAACACATTGTCAGGCGATGCCGGGTGGTAACGCGGCGGCGTGCGCCGAAGCACCCCTGTGAACCACTGTGCAAGAGCAGGCGGCACCACCTCGTGGGAGCATACTTCTTCTGGCGGCCGAGGGTCCGAAGCGCCATCGCCCAAAGCCCACCGCGCGCGTTTGCGGTTGATGAATTCAAGTGCCATGTTGGGCCAAGCTGACTACGGATGACTGCGTGGGAGGCCGTGCGCCGCCGCACGCGGCAAGAAACGCTGACGAAGCAACAACTGCGCATTTTTTTCCTTCCCGCGAATGCATGCCCGTCACCGCCTTTGCTGCCAGAAATCCACTGCCGGCCAAGCCCACTCGAGGCGAGCGAAGCCGCGAGAGACCAGCATGGCCAACTCCGATGCCTTCTGCTCTGGACGAGTTGGCCAGTCTGCCAAATTTAAATGTGAAGGCACGCGGAATGCACTTAAAAAGTGGCCGCGGTCTGCTGCAGCAAACCACGCGCCAGCCACCGTAGCATTCCAGTCACGCTGGCGGGAGCACCCGCGGAGCAGCGTCCCGAGTGCGACTTTCGAGTCGATAAAAATCACAACGTCGAGCCCCGCTACGCCTTCGGGCAGACTGAAGAAGTGCCAGAGTGCACACACTGCAGCTACTAGCTCCCAGGTGTGGATTTGCTGCTGACGCGGGCAGGCCCACCTCGCAAGCCAGCCCGGCACTGGCGCTGAAGCGAAAAACTTACGCCCGGCCAGCACTGCCACCCAAGCCAGCACGCCTGCTCCCGAGGCGTCAGTGTACACCACCAAACGTGGCTTCGCCGATGGCGACAGCGGGGCGGCCCTGCTTGGCTGCGAATTGAGGAACCGCTGCCACCACAGGAGCGCAAAGCGCAAACGCTTGGAGATGCGAGGGCTTCCCCCGGCTGAGTGCCGGAAGAGCGGCGCCAGATAGACGCGCGCGCCCTTCCCGAAGACTGCTGTGGCCCCCCAGCTGAGCCGGCCGGCCAGCTTCTGCGCGCGCGCTGGCGTTAAACGCTGGTCCCGGAGCACCTCTGCGATTTCCGCCAGCCACTTGGCGCACTTGTCGCTGGGCACGACAAAGTTTAAACACTCTGTGGTTGCGTCCACGGACACACGAACGCCCAGCGCAACAAAACTCAAAGCTGCCGTAACTGCTTGATGTGAATCAAGACGCCAGCCCAGCAAATCCTGGATGACGAATCTAGCTAAAGAGGCGGCGCCTACGGCTCTATCACCCCATTCGTGCGCTTGCTCTGCATCAATGCCGAAAAAATCGTCCACGAAACGTGGATGCACGATGCTAAACAAACGCAAAAGTATGGCTTGAAAAAGCCGCGCCCACGCGCTGCCAGGCATGGACACTCGCCTTCCCCCCAAATGGACAGCCGAACGGCTGCAGGAACTGATCCTGCGAGACGGATTCCGCCGTCACAGCGGCCGCGAACGGGAGGTGGTCACTATGCAGCGGGAGAGTTTTGTAGGCCTCGCAGACGTCATCTTTGCGGAAGCGGACGTCCGCTGCGCTGGCTCCACCAGCGACGAGGCACTGCGCCGCCGCCACTAATCATCGAGAGTTTCGTGGGCGACGCGTTCGGAGACCGTGGTCGCGCCATTGACCCCAGAAGCTGTGAGGTCATCGATGGCGTAGACCTTGAGAGACCACTGTCCATCGCGAAAGCGCCAGCCCTCGTCCACAGCGAACCGAGGGGACAACACCACGCCCGAGAGATCCGATGGCAAATCGCGCCACTCGGCATGTCCAGCCGCCACTTCCGCCCGGATGCGGGCTTCGAGGCCTTCTGCAACGCGACCGTCCCCTCTGGCGATGTGTGGCTAACGGCGTCGCTCAAGCACATGGTACCACTCGGGGGGATGTACCCCGCTAGAGGGAAACCCTGCGCGAGCGATGCTGCGAGGTGGGTGTCTGGAGAGCCCGAGGCCTCCTTAGCATCTCGGAAAACAACGCCAAGTTCTTCTCAGGCCCCTATATGTCACGGACGTGCGCCGGCAAGCGCGCGTACTGGTCGCGCCACGCTAGCGCCGTCGCCTGTTGGCGGTGCTTCCAATATTTCAACTGGCGCCACCTGAACTCGCACAGTGCGCTAGGGTCGGCTGAATGCCAATTAATTGCATCTCTGGACGCCTCAGGGATGGAAAACTCCCCGGTGCACAGCGGCAGGTGCAACGCCCAGTCTAAATGAGCAAACGGGTCCATGCCCGCTAATCTAACAGGATCACTTAAAAAGTGCTCTACAGCGCCACAGAGAGCAGAGAAGCCTTCGCTGGCGCTAAACACGCCTGAGGCATCGCCGAGGGGTTGTCCCTCTCCCGAAGGCGCCTCGCTGGAGGCAGACGCCGGTTCACTTCACCAGCTGGACCACTTCTTCTCCTGGCCTTTGGTGTGCCACTGCGCAGAAGCTGCGCCCTTGCCTTTGGGCGGGCTCCTGGGGCGCTGGGGCGTGGTCGGGGATGGCCTGGCGGGCTTGCTCTGCTTTCCGCCTTTGTCTGGCTTGCCACCCTTCTGGCCCCCCTTGCCCTGCGCTCCCGGCTTGCCTCCTTGCAAAGGCGCGTGCCCCTGCGATGACGCCGGGCCGCTCGTCTGCTTTGAGTTGGCCCGGTTGACCTCCTCGGCGCGCTGCTTGACCTTGTGCGAGGCGTCTTCCAGTACGTCACGATCCAGCCTGCACAGCAAGACCTCGACCTGGTCGCCCTTGCCCTGCTCGAGGGCACGGGCCAGCTTTTGGCGGAGAAGCAGGTCGTAGTAGAACGCAACCCTCGTGCCGCCGCGCTCCTCACACAAGCGCACCAATTGCATCTCGTGCGCCCAGTACTGCACGGGCGTGATCACTTTGGAGAGAACCATTTTGGTGCCCCAATCGTGGAGGTGACCGAGAAAATTCGCGAAGCCCATGAAGCCGATCCGCTCCTCCATGGTGCGGGCCCGCTTCGCTTCCCGGGCCTCCGTGACTTTGTCACCGATGGTCCCGTTGCCCACGAGGACGTCCAGTTTAGGCGTTTTCGAAAACCCTGGGCGGAAATTCGCGAGCAGATCTTCTCCCTCAGAGGAGCCCACCCATTTCCGGCCCTTATCCCTGGCAATCTTCGCCGACGGGAGATTCTCCATCCGGAGCAGAGCCTCTTCTGTGGGGAGTAAATCTCCTTGGACGCACCGGAGCCCCACTTCACCGATCCTGTCCTGCAAGTTGAAGCTCAACGTCCCGCGCTTAGCTTCTTTCTCCGCCTTGGCGTTTTGCACCTTGGCCCACTCTGCAATGGCCTGGGCAGTCTGGTCCGCGGCGCTGCTGGAGCCCGGGCAGCCCGACGGGAACTCACGCATCGCCTTCGTGGTGATGTGGGCAGGTTTGAGCTTGAAGTTTTTCGTCGCCCCTAGATTGCGCAGCAATTTGGGGGGCAGGGAAATTTAAGGAGCAGGGATGTTGTTTTTGCCACTTGTTGCCTTATTGCCTTCTGGCCTTCTTGCTGTCACGCCCGTGGGCGCTCCCAAAGCGGGGCTGCGGATTCGGGGGGGTCCCTGTGGGTCTCCGCAGGCCTCCCTGGCGCTCTGTTGGTCTCTGTCGGGTGTTTCCTGTGCTCCGCGCCTTGGGCTGCGGTGCGGCCGGTGGTAGTCGGCGTGGGGATGCCACGCCGCGTCCTCCTCCTCCCTCGTCCTGGCTGGTTGGTTAGGTGATTGGCGCGCTCTCGTGCGTGTCAGCCGCGCGTGGCCGCTCGGCGTGGGTCTGGGCGCGTGCCTGGTGCAGTGCCAAAAGGAGGGTCTCATTCTCGCCCTGGCGCCGGCTACCGTTCAGACGCCTCAGCGCTGGCCACCCCCTTGTTCGGATGGTGCCGTTGCGTGTCGCTGGTGCTCTCGTCGCCACTCTGTGCCCTGCCCGTGCTCTCGTTGCCGCGCGTGAGGGTTGCAGCGCTGTCTCATTGCCCACCCACTCCGCCCTGCGCTGTGCTCTGCTCGCGCGCGCAACTGCGCTGGGGGGGGGCCGCTCTGGACCTCCCAGGTCATGGCCCGCCAGCTGCGCGATCCGTTCCGCCCTCAGTGCGTGCGGGAACGCGGGCAGCTTCATGCTCTGCGACGGTAAATTTCCCATTGCTCATCTTGGTCCTGGTCGAAAGGAACAGCGTTCACTTGCAAGCTACTGATGACAAAATCACGCATCTTCTCTTCTGCGTAATCAGTGGGCTCCACTGACCAATGGACTCGGCGAGCGCCTGGGCCGTGCCCGCGTTGAAGGTGAGCGGGTGAGTATCTGCTGGGGCATCCTGCACAGACGCCACGAATTGCACCCACTGAGCTACCTTGTCGTTCCCGCTCCCGCCGAAAGCGCCCTGCCTTGCAGCAGAGACCATGGCGCGGACGTCGCTGTCTGCGAAAGCCATATTGAGTGTGGCCTTTAGAATGAGTACTTGGACACTTTTGCTGGGCCGGAGGGGTCGAGTGAACTTGGCAGCGCCTGTCTTCCTGAGCCATCGCAGCAACGGGCAGGAAACACGGGGTAACGTCGACAACGCCTCCCTTTGGCAACGCAACTGACACGGCCACCCTCAGTGGCACATGGGCGCACCACCGTTTCAGGCTTTCGAGAACCCTCACCTGCGTCCAGCAGCCAGTTTTCCGATCGCGCCCAGCTGTCACAACGGCACGTCGGCCGCTTGAGCCCCAGCGCGGAGGAAGGAAGGGGAGAGAGTCCTCCGCTCCGCTCCGCCTTCCCTGGACGCAAATTCGCACAGCTCTCGCTGCTGCACATCCCGGCGACCCCTCTTTGACGTCCATCGCGGCCAGGGGGGCCACTCGGGTCACCTTGGAGCGAAACCATGCAAGCTACAGCAGTGCCACGCCGATCCCAGTCGAACCCCTTTGACCGCTCAGCGGCCAGGGGAACTACATGGGTCTCCCTGCTCGTCCCCCTCCGCCGGGCCAGAGTGAGTAGAGGGAGTCATTTTAGGCGTACCAAGGCCTATTTGGCCAAGTGGCAGCACGCGAGGGGGCTTCCGCTCATCCCACGCTAATGCGGACGTCGTCGCCCTGAAATTTTTTCGGACTGCCCGAACATTACGCTTAAGACATCCGTCCGTAGTGGACGGAATGGCCAGTGGCCAGAGCCCAATTTTCACGAGCTACACCAGAATTTAATTCTGAGTTCTCTGGTGAAAGGGCGTCAGCATCGATATTCCGACTGCGCGCCGTTTGGGACGCGGGCCCCCCGGGGTCGGTGGAGGACGGGCGTGCTGCACAAGTGCAAAGCACCCCCGCCCCCGTTGTGTGCAGGTGGGGGGTTAGCCAATGCCCTCCCATCAAGGACAAGCTTCTGCCGCCTGCACGCATCCGACTCCGAGTGCCCAGAGTGTCCGTAGCCACTCTTTCTAGCTCGTGCGGTCCGCGAAATCGCGCCCCAGACGATTGTCTTGCAGCCGTCGTCTGAGATTCTCCAGGGTCCCCAGGAGCGCGAATTTACGTTCGGATTGCGAATCTGGGCGGTGCCAGAACGCAAAAATGAGCTCAGAATGCACTGCTGGGCGCGCGGACGGGAGCGCTTAGATTGCGAATCCGGGCGCGCGTCGGCGCCAGAACGCGCGAATGAGCTCAGACTGCATTTCTAAGCGCGCTGACGCCCAGACGCGCGAATTCGCGCTCAGAATGCGAATTTGGGCGCGCCTCGGTCACAGACCACACAAATGAGCTCAGAAAGCAACTGCGGGCGGGGCGCGCAGGAACGCGAAATTGCGCTCAGAGTGCGGATCTGAGCGCGCCTCGGTCCCAGACCGCAGAAAAGAGCCCAGAATGCAGGTCCGGGCGCGCTGATGCCTAGAAGCGCGAATCCACGCTCAGATTGCATATCTGGGCGCGCCTCGGCCCAAAACCGCAGAATTGAGCACGGATTGCAATTTTGGGCGCGCGGGCGTCCAGGAGCGCGACTTTGCGCTCAGACTGCGAGTCTGGGTGCGCCCCGGCCGCAGATCGCATAGTGGACCCCAGAAGTCAATGCCAGGCGCGCGGACCTCCAGGAGCGCAAGTTTGCGTTCAGACTGTGACTCTGGGCGCGCTTCGGCCGCAGACCGAAAGAAAGAGCTCAGAAAATCTATTCGCCCGCCTTCTGGTGGAGTGGGCGCGCCTGCAGTGGGCCCGGAATCTGGACGCTGCCGGCGCGACAGGCGAGTGAGAGCCCCGAGAGAAGCGCCCCGCCACGCGCCGGCCCCGCACTCCCCAGAAGCCACACCGAGCCATAAGGGCGGGCGGGCGGGCAACGACGAAGGCGATGACAAACAACACCACGGGCGCTGCGAACAGCACCTGGCCCACTATGTGGACCACTGGGGGTTTGCAAAGACCCCGCGGTGGAGCGAGTGCACCCCGCAGGGCGCTTGCTCCGCGGCGGCCGTGGCGCCGGGAACTTGCTATCCCGCCCCCGAGCCGGGCGGTGCCCCGATCGGCCTCCGGAGTTGTCGAAGACCACCGCTGCTCCGAGTTGGAGCCAACCAGGCCTTGGAAGAAATCCGCTGCTCCGTCGGGAGCCCAAGCCGTGACTGCCCACGAGTTTACGTACACGGTTAAAGCCATCAACTGATGAATCCACCAACCGGTTTACATCAGGCGGGGCTTTAGATTTTCCTCCCCATCGAAACCTTTGGTTTAGGGGGTATGAAAATCTATTTGCCCGCCTTCTGGTGGAGTGGGCGCGCCTGCAGTGGGCCCGGAATCTGGACGCTGCCGGCGCGACAGGCGAGTGAGAGCCCCGAGAGAAGCGCCCCAATGGTGAGGGCTCGACTCGCCCTGTCCATAACACTCCCAATGTAGGCGACTCGGGCCCGGATCCCCGCGTGAGTTCTGGAGCATCGCTCCGTTTTTAAATCCCGGACCTCCTGGACTTGGGACAAGCAGGGCTCGCTCGGAATAGCGCCAGCCAGATAGCATATTGCTGTCGTTTTTCTCAACTCTCTACGCCTGATCCATCGTCTGACGAATCGGAAAACTCTGCTGCCCACTTAGCAGCCAGAACTTCCCCCTTCGTCTGCGCCGCGGCGTAGCCGAACGCAGCTAAGCCACGCCAGCCGCCTGAATAAAACAAGGCTGGCACTCCCCCATGGCGCAGGGCGTCATTGGCCCAACCGCGGCGGAAGCAGTGGGTGCCCCATTCTGCTCCTCTCGGGAAACCAAGTGCTAGAGCTGCAGTTTTCAATGCTGCTAAAGCCCTGTCGTACTGGAGGATTGGAAATACTGCTCCCTGGCCGCAACGTCGACGCAAGACGCAGACCCCGCACAAGTCTGGCGATGCGGACTTGCAAATGCACTGCCGCACCACATGCACAGATTTGTCTTGCATTTTCCTTCTGTGCAAAACGACGGTAACCTCAGACACATTGTCACGGACGTGGCACCGCACTTCAGAGTGCGACGGGTCGGCACCTAGTTTAAGTACTTCACAGCCATACCTCAATGTGAAATGTCTGGCCACGACCCAACTGTCTGCGAGCTCCGCGTCTTGCAACACGTCCCGGGCGTAGCCCGCGAGTTCGCGGGTCTGCCTCGCAGACGCAGTGGCCTTGAGGCGCGGCGCAGAAGTGCAGCTCTTCTGGGCGCCTTTGACTAGCATACTCGTGTCAGCCAGCGACCCCAAAGGCGCCTGTATAAGCCTGAGCGTGGACCGCAAATGAGAACAGTACCGGGACAGCGTGGACGCCCGTGGGACTGCAAATGCAAGCGCTGCGAGCACCACCTGATCAGGCGGCCACTCTGGTACGCCAGTTGCCGCTGCCAGCCTGCCCCACAATCGCACAGCTGATGCGTAGCCTTGTCCACTCTGTCGCCAGTTTTCCATTTCCTGGAGCAGCAAGCGGCCGCGGAGCACATCATCACGACGCTCCGCCGGAATTTGCGCCAGCCACCGCGCTCTCGCCGATGGCAGAGATGAGGCCGCGGCGCCGTCATGCAGTCCCGGAGCTGGCGCTCTGCAAATGACAGAAATTGATTGCGCCAGGACATCAGCGGGAGGCGCACATCTCTGAGCTCTGGCTTGCACCAAAACTTCCACTGCTGCAGAAAGCTCGTCGGCCGCCGCCCTGGCAGCCGGCCTCCCGGGAGGCAGTTCTTGCTCACAAAAACGTTCTGGCTTGTGTCTTTTCAACTTAGGCACGACGGCGCTTGAGCCGCGCGCGCCCGTCTGCCACGACACGGAACGCAGGAAGTCATCGGACAGCGTTCTGAGAGGTGGCCACACTTCTCGCAACTCTGCTGCTGAAAGGCCTTGGAGGTCGCCGCCATGAACAGCGCCAGAATCGGCCAGCGCCTGCAAGACTGCGTCAGGCGATGCCGGATGGCACGAAGCTGGCGTCCGGGCCAGCACACTCTGGAACCATGCCTTCAGCTCCGTTGGCACAGGAATCTGCTGCGGCACCTGCGCGCCCCGGGCGGCCTCCAGATGGCGCCGCCGGGAAGCATCGATAAACTGGAAGGCCATCAAGAAACGCTTGTGCCCAACCGGCTACGGAATGAGGGGGCAGGCTGCGACAGGCAGGTGGCCGCGAAGCCAGAAGAGAAGGCCACGACGGTCAACTGTTGCGTGCAACTTCTCCCTCCTGCGCTCGCGTCTGTCCTCACCAGAGCTCATCCCAAACGCTTGCTTCCGGCCAGCGCCAGTGCACCTCCTCGAACCCTTGCTCGAGCAGAGTGCGCAGTTTGTCTGGCTCTTCATGGGCTCTGGACGGGGCGTCTGCAAGGTTCTGAGCAGACGGCACACGGAAGGGGCACAAGACGTCGCCCCTGTCTGCTGCCGCGAACCAAATGGACGTCACTAAAGCATTCCAATCGATCTGCCTGGACGTCCCTTTGAGCAATGCTCCGAGCGCTGGGTTGGAATCCACGAATAACAAAATCTCCAACCCTGGCTCCAGAAAGGTGTACGCGTGCCAAAGGCCACACACCGCAGCAATGAGCTCCCACGTGCCGATTTGCTGCCGGCGCGGCTTCACTCTGTCGCGAAGCCATCGCGGGACCCACGCTCGGGCGAACTGCTTTTGGTTGCCCTGCGCGAGAACCCACGCGAGTGCTCCGCACCCCGCTGCGTCGGTATAAATGACCAACCGGGGCCGCGCAGCTGGCAGGTAGGGCATCTCGCGGCGAGGCTTGGATTGCAAAAGCGAAGCCACCAGTGGAGAGCCCGGCGCAGGCGCAGAGAGAGTTTGGAGAGACGACGGGCCGAGTGGAAAAACAGAGCTGCAAGATACACTCTTGCGCTCCTGCCAAACACCATCGTTGCTCCCCAACTCAGTTTCCCTGCTAGCTTCCGGGCCAGCGCCGGCGACAGCATGCCCAATTCGAGAATCTCATCGATCTCAG
>CAUYUJ010020046.1:0-22500 GCA_963575745.1 Prorocentrum cordatum
GCCGACGACGCTGACTAGGGCGAGACCGAGGTCAGTAGCGACATCGGTTAGGGCCTGGCCCCGCGGCTGCGGGATCTCGCTCTGGATGAGAGCGATGGTCACGAGGATGATGCTGGCAACGAGGATGTATGATGACAATCATGGGGGCGATAACAGGGTAAGGGCGGGGACGAGGAGGGGCGACAAGGATGAGGGCGATGCGGGCAACGAGGAAGATGCCATCATCAGCTTCGTTGCCCGCGTCGCCCTCATCGTACTCACTATCCCTCTTCCCTGAAATACTGCAGAGAGGAAGGATAGTGATGACGAGCAAGTAATGCCATAGTCATTCGTAAGGGTGAACAACCTTACAACTGCCATTGCATCCTTATCGCGGGTCCTTCAATGGTTCGGCCGCGCAATGACGTGCACCCCCGTGCACAATTGTATCGTATCCCCGAAAAACCCTCTGAGATACTTGCATCATTGCACCCTCGCGTCCTCGCCGCCCGCCCTTGCAGCTGCGCCCTCCCGCCGAGCGCATTCATCGCGCGTGCAGGGCGGTGCCGCATCTTTTGTGGGGGCACCGTTTGTTGGTGCGGAGTGGAGCGGCACCGCTCCGTTTGAAGCTGCTCGTTCATACACGCTGGTATGGTCGGCGGGGGCCGCCCTGCCAACTCCTGATTGGGGAAACGCCGCTCGCTCGCTCTCGCCCTCGTGCGCTGCCTGCTTCAGTCGAGTCCCCATCGTGCGCCCCGTCGGTTGCCCGATTAGATTTCCTGGCTCGCAGGGAGGGGTTTGCCTCGTCGCCGCGGGCGGGCGCGCCTCGAGATCCTGGCCCAGCGTGCCCTGGCATAGCTCAGGGAATTTGGCTTGGTCGAGGGCCCGAGGGCAGCGCCAGATCCTATGCTGGTAGCGCGGGCCCGCCTAGTTGCCCACGTTCCTCTGTAGCCTCTTGCTCCTCGCTCACATCTCCACTCCAATCTGCTCGTCCTCATCGCCCCCCCCCCCCCCCCCCCTGGGCAGCATCCCCGTGAACTGCCTCCTCTCCCCCCCTCCCCGCACCGCCTTCCTGTTCAGCCTCCGCCTCCTCCTTCTCCTTTTCTTCCTCATCCTCCTCCTCCTCCTCCCCCGCCCCCCCTCATCAGCCCAATCCCCCTCCTTGCAACCATCCTAATCAACGTCGCCACCACCAAGATCGTCGTCATCAGCATCATCCTCCTCATCTTCCTCATCATCATCATCATCATCAGCATCATCATCACCGTCATCATCATTATCATCATCACCATTATCATCATCATCCTCATCATCATCCCCATCAGCATCAACATCATCATCAGCATCAACATCATCACCACCATCATCACCATCATCATCCTCATCATCATCATTAGCCGCCTTCGGCTTCAGGCCCCGAACCGTGGACATGCAACTATGGACTAGCGAATCCATCGGTGGGCATGCAGCAAGCTGCATGGGCATAGGCACAGCACACCGCCTAGAAACACGCACGAATATCGACAACTGTCGGCGGACACGCAGCGCCACGAACAGACGCACAGCCAACTAGAAACATGCGAATACCGTGCGGCGCCCTGCACGACATGCACGGACACCAGCAGCCAACTAGAGACATGTGAAGACATCGACGTACATGGGCGGACATGCAGCGACATGCAGAGACAAACTGCGACAACTCAAGACATGCGAAGACATCGGCAGACATCGACGGACATGCAGCGACATGTACGGACACCTGCAGACAATTAGCGACATACAGCGACATACAGCGACATACAGCGACATGCAGCGACATGCAGCGGCTTCCAGGGACATGCGAAGACATCGACGGACATCGGCGGACATGCAGCGACATGCGCGGACAAAGGCAGACAACTAGAGACAAGCGAAGACATAGACAGACATCGGCGGACATGTAGCGACGAGCAGCGACATGCAGGACCGCGCGCAGACAAGTAGAGACATGCGAAGACATCGGCGGACATCGGCGGACACGCAGCAGCATGCACGGACACGTGCAGACACGTAGAGACACGCGGCGACATCAGCGGACATGCAGCGACGCGCAGTGACACGAGCAGACAACTGGGGACCTGCGACGACAACGACAGACATCGGCGGACACGCAGCGACACGCGGGGGCATGCAGGGGCAAGCTGGGTGCCCAGCCCCACCGACATGATGCTCATGTGTTGCACTGACCACCATCATCATCTCCTTACCGCCCTCCTTCCTTATCCTTTTATACCCTTCCTGCTCTGGCTCTCCTCTCCGTACCTCTGCCCCCCGATTGCGACCGCCTTGGCGCGCGCCCGACCCACGAGCGACAATGCAATGAAATGTACAAGGGGCCGTGACCCTGGAACCACGAACGCAGCGCAACTCTCTACGTATAGCTGTGCATGGTGTTGTTTCTTCGGTTGGCAATGTCGTTGGTTTGTTGTGCGAGTGGTTGCTTGCTGGTTTCTTACGCAGTGCCAATGCAATCCCTAGCGCACCGCATATCGCCACCAGCGCATCCAGAAACGACGTTCCGATGAACTGCCTGGCGGAGGTACGCAGAACGCACACCGTGAAACAACGGCGCAAAGGAAGTGCGGAGTTAGTTGCTTCGGTGAGCCTGGCAAAGCAGCTCGCGATGGCGACGGGGAGGCAACATATCAGAAGGGGGCGAGGAGGAGGAGGAGGAGGAGGAGACCTTCGGACCTTGCTATCGCAGACCTTCCCTGATGGACAGGGGCATCTTGTCAAGGCCAGCGCTATGTAAAAAAAAGGCCCAAACACGCTCTCATTGGGTCAAGCAGCTTTGGACTGGCCTTGGTGGATTGTGAAGTTGGTGGCGGCGATGGTGGCGGTGGCGGTGGTGGTTGTTGTGTGCGTGGTCGCGTGCGTGTGTGAGTGGTGCACGTGCGCGGGCGTGGCGCGCGGGTGCGCGGGCGCGCGGGCGCGCGGGCGCGCGCGGGCGGGGCGGGCGGCGCGGGGCGGGCGCACTTCGCAGTTTGCCCAACGCCGCGCGCCGCACACGGGGGCTGGCCAGTACCAGATGCCGCGCGCCATCTGCAGGGAGCGCGGGTCATTTTGCAAAATGCCAAGAAGCGCGCGCCACGCGCGCGGCGGGAGAAATGAACCACGGCATATCCGATGCGGCACCCGCGCATCGGGCGTGGCTCGGCAAGCTATCCGAGGTCGCGCGCCGCGCGTGGATGGTGCGGGGGCGGGGCTGGTTGGGGGGCCCCGCAGAATTTCGGGCGCCGCGCGTCACGCATGCCAGCGCAATGGGAGGGGGAGTGCAACTTTGCGACGCGGCGCGCCGCTCACGGGTGTGAGTTTCGCATATAGGTGGCAAACTGCCCGATGCCGCGCGCGCCCCTGAGGGGGTAGGGTGGGTGGGCGGGTGGGCGGGCGGGCGTGCGGGCGTTTTTTTTTGGGGGGGGAGGGGGAGGGGGGGGGGGGGGGGCGCGCGCTGCGTGCGGATGGGGTGGTGGTGGTGGTGGTGGTGGTGGTGGTGGTGGTGGTGGTGGTGGTGGCGGTGGTGGTGGTGGGGGGGGGGGATGGGGTCTGCGCGCCGCCGCGCCGACGTCGCGCGCCGCGGCGGTGGACGCGCCGTTTCAAGCGAAGCTTCGTAAATTATCGAATAATGTCGCCAGGCCAGGGACCCGCAAGGCTTCGCGGGGCCTCGCAAGATGTCGCGCTGCTTGCGCGGGGTTCTCCTGTCATCGCTCAGTCTCGCAAGCGGCCGTGGGATCTGTAAAAATCCTAGCGTTGGTTGAGCATGCGAAATGAGGTTTAGGGCGATTCAGTCATTTGGGTTGCCTAAGGTTCAATTGGAATCGTCGGGGTTCCGCACGCGCGTGCGGGGCGTCAGTGGGGCACCCCAGGGTGCACCAGGAACGCCTGAGGCGCATCGAAATTGCACGGGGCCCCCTGCAGGGTCCATTTGGGTTGCAAAAGGGTTACGTTGCATCCCGTTGGGCGGCCAGGGATTCCCCTGAATTGCTCCAGGGCCCTGAGGCCCCTCCGTGAATTTCTAGTGCTTCCATCGGGTTCCGCAAGGGTTCCCACAACGTCGTTGGGTTCATTCGGGCTCCGCGCGATTCGCTGGGAACGCGCAGGGGGCCCTGCGGATTCCTCGGGGCTGCCCATGGCTCGTTTGGCTTCTTCCAGGCTCACCGAAATTACGCACCAGAGGTGCAGTTACTATTCGCAAGTGCAACTCAAAGCACCTGAAATATAAGTTGCGCCCTGGGGAAATTACGATGCGGTATTATCTTGGTCCCGCGCGATGTCCCCTGCCCCATCGGGGCGCATCTGGGCGCCGCTGGCCCCCCTGGGTCCGCCCGTGTGCAAGGGCCCCGGGGTTCCCTCAATATGCCTAGGTGGTCTTCGGGTTCCTCCGAATCCCTCTGCCCTCATAAGCTGCGCGCGGTATCGGAACTGCTGGCACGGCATCCCCGAACTCGTATGTTTTGCGCGCGGCATCGGGGCGCTCGCAGGAACTTCACATCTCCCCCCCCCCCCCTCCCCCCTCCCCCCTCGCCCCATGCGCGGCGCGCGACATCAGTGGCGCTGCAACGCGTCCGCGCGCCGCTCGGCTGCGCGCGACATTGAAGTTCCCAGGCTGGCACGGCGGCTTCTGAATTGTCGACAGCAGGGAACCCCCATAGCGCGAACGAGGTTCTACGCGGCCCACCAGAGAAATCCGACAGTCAAGCTCATGCTAACTTCAAAACCCAATCGGCAACCGTTAAGGGTGCACTTGGATCCTCATGCCAAAATGGCGACTTTCCTATTGGGGAAGACGCAGCGCTCCCACTGGGCGCGCGCCATCATAGAACGCAGACAGCTGGGCCCATGCGAACGTCAAAAATCGCATCGGTCTGGGTTGAGGGTCAAGTAGAATCGTCATGCAAACATGGCGGCCTTCCTGTCGTGGACACGACAGAACTCCCAATGGCTTGCGCGCGTGCGGAGTTCTGCCTTGGTCATGGCGTGGGCCATGCACCAGGCCACCTGTTAATGTCAAAATCCGATCGGCCAGGGCGCAGGGTCCACTTTGACTTCCAAACAAAAACGGCGACCCTGCGAATGCGGAAACTGCAGAACTCACCACGCGCGCGCGCGTGGAGAGTTCCGTGTTGATCATAGTCGGACACATCCACCAATAATCAGGTTATCTTCAGAATCCAACCCGTCGCCGTTAAGGGTTCACTTTAGTTTCAAAAGCCACCCTGGCAACCTTTCCATTGTGGTCAATACAACTCTCCTAGCGCGCGGGTGGCAAGTGTCACCCGCACGCGTCCGTCGGCCACCCCGTAAGGTTCCACTTCAAGTCCCAGACAAGCATGACAAGTTGTATCTTCTTGCTCGAAAAAGAACACCGAAAACACACAGCATCTTCAAAACTCACTCGGTAACAGTTAAGCGTCAGACACTGCCGAATATGGAGGGCAGTTATTTTCAAAATGCGGCTCTCGCTTTGGCGCCGCGCATATTCGTCTGAAATGTTTGCAACCATTACATGGATGAAGGGCGCATGTTTTCAAAATGGTGCTCTGGTCTTGGTGTCGCGCACATTTGTCTGACAAACACGGCCGAAGTCTGCCTATAATTCCAAAAATTGTAATGGAAATTTTCTCTGGTCCTTCAAGGAACCCGACTCATGTTGGGGAGTTCTGTATTGCCCACAATAGAAGAGTCGACATGTAATTCCAAAAACTGAATTGGAAATTTTCTGGTGCCCTTTCAGGAGGCCGACGCATGTTGGGCAGTTCTGTATTGTGGACAATACAGAACTTCAACGCGCGCGCGCGCGCGTCGGAGTTCTGTACTGTCAACAATAGAAGAGTAGCAATGTAATTTCAAAAACTGAATTGGGAATTTTCTGAGGCCCTTTAAGGAGGCCGACGCATGTTGGGGAGTTCTGTATTGTGGACAATACAGAACTCCGACGAGCGCGCGCGCGCACGCGCGTCGGAGTTCTGTATTGCCCACAATAGAAGAGTAGCAATGTAATTTCAAAAACTGAATTGGAAATTTTTCTGGTGCCCTTTAAGGAGGCCGACGCATGTTGGGGAGTTCTGTATTGTGGACAACACAGAACTCCAACGCGCGCGCGCGCACGTCGGAGTTCTGTACTGTCCACAATAAAAGAGTAGCAATGTAATTTCAAAAACTGAATTGGAAATTTTCTGGTGCCTCTAAGGAGGCCGACGCATGTTGGGGAGTTCTGTATTGTGGACAATACAGAACTCCAACGCGCGCGCGCGCGCGCGCGCGCGTCGGAGTTCTGCACTGTCCACAATAGAGAAGTCGACACGTAATTCCAAAAACTGAATTGGACATGTTCTGTGGCCCTTTTAAGGAGGCCGACGCATTTTGGGCAGTTCTGTATTGTGGACAATACAGAACTCCGACGCGCGCGCGAGAGCGCGGGTCGGGCGCGCTTAGCACCCCCCCTCCCCCCCCCCCCTCTCAAAAAATGTACTGTCTCCTCCCCCCGATGCTCCATAACACCCGCCGCCCGCTCGCCCTCACCCTTTTTTGTTTCTGTTGTGTTGTCTCTCTCTCTCTCTCTCTCTCTCTCTGCCTCTCTCTCTTCTGCCTCTCTCTCTCTCTCTCTCTCTCTCTCTCTCCTCCCTCCCTCCCTCCTGACTCCTCCCTCCTTCCCTCCCCCACCCCCCCACTCCCCCCCCCCCCCTGTCCTCCCCCCTCCCCTCCACCCGCCCCCCCCCATCTCAATCCCGTGCACGCCCCCTGGCATCGCCCCTTCCCCCTCCACCGCCCTCTCGTTCTCTCATTCCCTGCCAGTCCCTCTCTCGGCCCATCCCTCCTTTGTCCATCCACCCTTTTCCTCCCTTTGTCCCGCCTTTTCGTTCTCGCGGCGCCAGTCCCGCCCCCCACCCTGCTCGCCATGTGTTTGGGCGCCCGTGCCGCCCAGGCGCGCCCGCGCACCTCGATGGCCGAGGTCTGGGGGTGCAGCGAGGCCCCCGCCCCGCGAGCGCGCCAAGATGAGGAGGATGGGGGAATGAGGCGGACGGGGTGAAGAGGACGAGGCGGCGTTAGCACAGTCGGCCCAGGTCTACTGGAGGGCGATGAAGGCCAGAATGGAGATACGGAGGCGGAGGACGATGATGATGTCGGAGGAAGGGAGGGGGGGCGAGGGCGAAGGGAAGGAGGTGGATAAGGAGGAGTCTGAGAGGAGGCAGGAGAAATCGCACGGCGAGGACGCGACGGCCGCGCCGCCGCGCGAGGCACCACCCAGACCTCGGTCATCGAGGCCCCGGTTGCGCGCTTGCGCGCGCCGCGAGGCCACGCACGAGGTGCAATGCGTGTGCATTTGGATATGTAGATGTATATGTATATGTAGATGTACATGTATGCGTTTGTGTGTAGATGTATATGTATATGTGTATGTATATTATTATGCATTTATGTATGTGTATACGTTTGTATGTGTGTGTGCATGTACGTGTGTGTATCTATGTGGGTATGTATGTGCGTATGTTTATATATATATATATATGCATATGTATATGTATATGTATATGTATATGTATCAGTATACGTATATGTATATGTATATGTATGTGTATACGTATATGTATGTGTCTATGCATATGTATGTGTTTATGGGGTCTATGCCATATCGGCGCTCTTGGGGGTCGCCTGGGGCCGCGGCTGGTCAGTCAGACCCTTCTCCAGGGCAGTGCATCCTGGATATATGTTCAAATCCAGAACGGATGAAGGCGCCGATGCCTTGGCATCTCGATTGGCCAGGCGCGAGGGGCTATATATAAAAATGCGGTGGGGCGCGATGCGCGAGAAGTATAAACACGTCTGTGTATACATATGTATATGTGTGTATACATACATACGTACATGTAGAAAGGGGGAGAGCGAGGGAGGGAGAGAGAGAGAGAGAGAGAGAGAGAGAGAGAGAGAGAGAGAGAGAGAGAGAGAGAGAGAGAGAGAGAGAGAGAGAGAGAGAGAGAGAGACAAAGAAATAAAGAAATAACGAACGAGCAAGAAAGAGAGAGAGAGAGAGAGAGAGAGAGAGAGAGAGAGAGAGCCATCCTCGGGCGATGGGGCACGAGGGAGATCGGTGCCCAACATTATTGGTCTCAACTGCCTGCGCACCGTGCCAGCACAGCATTCTCGGTGGCGGTTGCTCAAACCGATGAGGGTGACGACGATGATGCTGATGGTGGTGACGATGATGGTGATGATGATGGCGACGAGGATGGCGATGATGGCGATTATGCTGGCGGTGCTGCCGATGAGAGGATGAGGAAGACATTGGGGAGACGATGAGGAGGAGGAGGAGGACGACGACGACGAGGATTGTGGCGGACGCGGGAATAACCACGTGAAAACGATGACGACGATGATGTTGTTTCTGATGATGGTGATGCTGATTATGATGATGATGGGAAGAATGATGATGGTTACGATGATGATGCTGATCATGATGCACATGATGATGATGATGATGACGATCATGATAATGATGATGATGATGATGATGATGATGATGCTGAAGCTGGTGATGGCGCTGATGATGACGATGACGATGACGATGTCGTGGCCTTCGGCCCATCAATCCACCGTGCATGGGTTGTCGGTTAGAGTCCCCTTATATGTTCATTCGGACATCGGATGAGGCATCTCGGAGGCCTCCTGGAGGCAAGTTTGAAACCTATTGAGGGCCGTTTGGAATCATCTTCTGGCTTCGGTTTGGGTCTCTTGGGGGCCTCGTGGTGCCGCTTGGGGGCCTCTGAGGTCTCGCGGCGGCCCTTGGGGCCTCCTGTAGGCTTCTTGGGGGCGGAAGTCGTGGTCACCATCTTGGGTTCCTTTTGGGCTCCTCTTCGGGCGTTCGTTGGCCGTCTTGGGCGCCTCTTGGGCCGTGGTGGGGCCTGCTTGGGCAGTCTTGGGGCCCCCTTGGGGCGGGGGCCTGTTGGGCCGTCTTGGCGCGGTTCGCGGGGCATCGTGGTCCGCCTTGGAGCGCCGACACTCGAATCGGCGATTCGGACAGATACGCATTAGCTGCCTCGGGGCAATGCCAAACGAGGTCGATTGAACGCAAGTGATGTGTATGGATATCCCAGGGTGGTGGGACGCCGAAATCTTGGCATGTCAACAATTGGCCAGGCGCGAGGGGGAATCGACTACTGCGAGGAGGCGCGAGGCGCGAGTGAGATATATGGATGGGCATCCTAGGGCGATGGGGCGCGATGGGCATCGATGGATCGATAGTTGTATATACACACAAACAACGATGTTGATAAGTTAGGGTGGAAGCGAGGAGGTTGGAGGTCAGAGGGTTATGGCGCGAAGAGGCCTCGGGGGGCGAATTCCTAGCAACGGGCAGCGCAGGGGAAGGAAGGGCGAGTGAGGGGGTGGCGATAGGTGGAGTGGGCGGGTGATGGCGATGATGATGGTGATGATGCGTTCGTCGCCGCATTGCTCGGGGCCCTACGATCGACTTCGCTCGCTTGCAGCGGGGCCATGTCACAAAACAAGCCGCAAACGCCTCCACTCAAACGGCAGCGGACCGAGCCCGTGACGCTCGAGGGCGAGGTGAAGCTCGAGGGCGAGGCCCTCTGGCGGCTGCTGGCGCCGCTGCCACCCGCCTCCAACTCGGATGAGGCCGAGGCGGCCGAGACCGAGGCGGCGCCCGCCGTGCCGTCCGAGACCATGCGTGAACCCGTGGGAGCATATGTCGCCGCGACGCCCGAGTCGCTCGCCGCGCGGAGCGTCGCGTCCAGGGCGTGGTCGGCGGCGATTGTGGCAAGGGCAAACTGGTGTCTGCTGCGGAAGCAGTCCAAGCGCCTGCTTTTGCAGCTGGAGAATGTCTGGTACGAGGGGGAAATCGCTAGACAGGAGTGGGCGCGCTTGGACGCTGCTGCCAGGGCGCTGCGGCCCCCGACCACCATGGAGCTCCAGCAGATCGTTGGCTTGGACAGGAGCATCGATCACCACTAAGGCCGAGGGCAAACTCGGCGGAGGATGCGGAGGCATGTGGAGGAGGTGTGAGGATGGTGGAGGGGGGCGGGGGGGCAACATCCCTCGCGAACCAACCCGCGACCCGTTCGGCCACCCAACTCGCGACCCACGCGCGGCCCGCCCGAGGCCCAAGCATCTCATTTTAGATCGGCGAGATGAGCGCGCCGACGCTTGCAACTGGTTCCTCTGCATGCTCGTCCGATCCTGTCGGGCTGCCGACGGCCCCAGCCACCGCTTTCCGATCAGTGCAACGAAGAGCCGATCGAAGTATCTCGCGTGCACGGGGGCGCCCAGAGGCGTCAGCTGATAGAGAGCGCGGCTAGCGTCTCTGCTGTTATCGGGGGCGCAACATACGGGTGCAACGCGTGCGCTCAACCTGCGGGCCCAACCAATGGGCGCAACAGATGGGGCTATAGCACGATATCTCGCTATTATATATACACATACAGACATACATATACATATGTATGTTTACAGCTGCCTGCGGAAAGTACCGCAACCCTGCCAGGTCAGCTCGAGTCGCTGGGGATGGTGATGACGATGATGGTGATGATAATGTCGCCGATGATGGCGATGATGGCGATGCTGCTGGTGACGGCCACCAGAGGATGAGGATGACAATGAGGAGTAGATGAGGGGGGGGGGGATGGCGACGAGAATTGTGGCGACGCGGAGGGTGAAGAGCACGATGCCGATGTTGACGATGGTGATGATGGTGATGACGATGATGATGATGCTGCTGATGCTGATGATGCTGATGCTAGCGCTGATGACGATGATGACGGCGATGATGATGACGATGGCGATGACGATGATGTTGACGATGATGATGATGGTGATAATGGTAATGATGATGCTGATGATGATGGTGATGACGGTGGTGGTGATGACTGCGGTAGTGGTGGTGGCGATAATGACCACGAGGGGGACGAAGCCGAGGACGGTGGCGAAGAGAAAAGGGACGATACTACGAACAACGTCATGAGGCACATACCGTCGCAGCCCTGCAAAGGCCACGTAGACCTCATGTGGTCTGTCTCCTGAGCTCCTGAGGAACAGTCTTGGAGGTCCGTTGGGGCCGTCTTGGGCCATCTTGGGGCCCTCTCGGTGCCCTCGTGGTCGTCTGGGGCGGCGGTTAGGGGCCATCGCGGGGTTGTCTGGGGTCGTCCATGGGTCCTCCTTTGCAGCCTTGGGCAATTTTTTAGGGGGGGGGGGGTAGGGCCAGCTTGAGACTACCTTGGGTCTGCCCTGGGCTCTCCAGGGGCACTCTCGGGCTGCCTTGCGGCCGTATTGCGGGCGTCCCTGGCTATCTCGAGGCCCCTCTGGGGCCGTCGCGCTGCCATGTTCGAAGCCGCTTGGGCAGCCTTCGGCCGACGGAAGCTCGAGCAAGCGAGAACCCGAAACCAACTTTCCACCATCGATGTTGACCTCTTCGGGCCGTGCTGGAGACTCCTCTGGAGCCCTCTTGGGCCGTCTTGGGGGCCCCGTGGGCGGCCTCGGAAATGCGTTGGTCGTCTTGGAGGCATCCTGGTCCATCGTGGCTGCTTTGGCCCCCCATGCATGTTCTGTTTTCGGCCAGGTCTCGGTGCCGAGAACTAAGGCATGTCTTAATTGTCGGGCGGGGAACTAGGACAGGTCTCAACCTTCGGCTCCCGAAACGAGGGCTGTTGAAAACATTCAAAACCATTTCAAAGTGTCTGAAGACGTCGTGTCTTAGATATTGGCGCCGAAAACCCAAACCAGTCTTACTTATCGGATCGGGAACTGAACCAGGTCTTTGTCTTCGGTTCCCGACACTATGCCTTATCAGTGCAATTCAACACAGCTCAAAACATTTAAACATGTCGTGTCTTAGTTTTCGGGGCCAGAAGCTCACGCGTGTCTTACCGAATGTGACGATTAAGACATGTCTCCATTTTCGGGCCGAAGAAGAAAACGCAAACTAAGACATGTCGCAGTTTTCTGGCCGAAAACTCAGACATGTCGCAGCTTTCTGAGCGAAAACTGAGACATGTCTTAGTTTTCAGACCGAAAATTAAGACATGTCGCAATTTTCTGGCCGAGAACTAAGACATGTCGCAGTTTTCTGGCCGAAAACTAAGACATGTCGCAATTTTCTGGCCGAGAACTAAGACATGTCTCAGTTTTCTGGTCGAGAACAAAGACATGTCTCAATTTTCTGGCCGAAAACTAAGGACATGTCGCAATTTTCTGGCCGAGAACTAAGACATGCCTCAGTTTTCTGGCCGAAAACTAAGACATGTTTCAGTTTTCGGGCCTGAAACTAAGACATGTCGCAGCTGTTTGGCCGAAAACTAAGACATGTCGCAGTTTTTTTAACGAAAACTAAGACATGTCTTAGTTCTCGGGCCGAAAATTAAGACATGTCGCAGTTTTCTGGCCGAGAACAAAAATGTGTTTCAATTTTCGGGCCGAAAACTAAGACATGTCTTAGTTTTCGGGCCGAAAGCTGCGACATGTTTCAATTTTCGGGCCGAACACTAAGACATGTCTCAGTTTTCGGGCCGAAAACTAAGACATGTCTCAATTTTCGGGCCGAAAACTGAGACATGTCGCAATTTTCGGCCGGAAAACTGAGACATGTCTTAGTTCTCGGGCCGAAAACTGAGACATGTCTCAGTTTTCGGCCCGAAAATTGATACGTGTCGCAGTTTTCGGCCGGACAACTTTCCTAATGTCGCTACATGTCGCTACATGTCGCTAAATGTCGCTAAATGTCGCTAAATGTCGCTATGTGTCTCTAAATGTCGCTAAATGTATCTAAATGTCTCTAAATGTCGCTAAATGTCGGTAAATGTCGCTGAATGTCGCTAAATGTATCTGAATGTCGCTGAATGTCGCTGAATGTCGCTAAATGTCGCTAAATGTCTTTGAATGTCTCTAAATGTCGCTGAATGTCGCTGAATGTCGCTGAATGTCGCTAAATGTCGCTAAATGTATCTAAAACAAACACCCAAAGACATCCAAAGACATCCAAAGACATTCAAAGACATTCAAAGACAAAACAGAGACAAACAAAGACATCCAAAGACACAACAGCGACATCCAAAGACATCCAAAGACACGACAGAGACATCCGAAGACATTCAAAGACAAAACAGAGACAAACAAAGACATCCAAAGACACAACAGCGACATCCAGAGACATCGTGAACGCAAGCAATCCCCCCCAAATCCATACGATCTCGGAACATCTGTGGGTAACTCCGCAAATCACACGAAACAAACATGCCAAGCCCCGCGACATCGCAAGGGAACCCAGTGCAATCTCATTGAACAATTAACAGAACCCTCTCGAACATTTTGAATATCAAATCTAATTAATGCGCATCTCTTGCCACGGCGCAACAAACTCCCACTGGGATCTCGGCAAAATTCGGGAACCCGAAGTAATCCAAGCAATTGGCGAGAATCCAAAGCAACGTAAGATAATCTTAAGCAATTGGGGGGGACGCACGGCAAACCGAGCGAATGCAAGGTAACCTGGGCTAGTTAGGACAATCCTAGGCGAGACCAGGCGAATACAAGGTAAACTGAGCGAATTAAAAATAATCTGAGCTATTTAAGGCAATCTTAGGCGAGTCTATGCGAATGCAAGAAAACCTGAGCGAAACAACATAAATCATTAAGCAACGCAGCTCAAGCCTCAGAGTGCTTCGGGGCCCCTTTTTTCAGGGTCGTGGGCCAACTCCGAAGTTATAGGGGTGGTCCAACGGCGCCCTCGCGAGGCTTCCTGTCAAGCTCTCGGGCCCCCCATCAGAGGCCACTGAGGGCGCCGAACGAGGCGCCCAGGATGCCCATTCAGGGGGCTTAGCATGCCTTCAGGAGGCTCTCGTGGCCCCAGTGCTCGAATGCGTCGGGGCCAAATCAATCTCCTAGAAATCTGCGGATAAGAGCGAGGGTACTGGAGGAGGAGGAGGAGGGGGAGGAGGAGGGCGATGACGGGCCTCGCGGGCCCAAGGGGCGGGTGGTGGCTCAACAGGAATCTGCACCTGATGCACCGCGCCCATTTCGGCACCCCTCGCACGGATCGCGCCCCGTCCTGACAAAAGCACTCGTTAGCCGCCAACTACACCTGAGGCCCACCGCCCATTTCAACACGCCCTCGCACAACGACCCGCCCGCGCCGCCACCCGCCCGCGACCCGCCCGCGCCGCGGCCCACCCGTGCCGCGACCAACCCGCGACCCACCCGCGCCGCGCCCAGTTCGACACCCCTTGCAATGATTGCGCACCGTCCTCGCCAGGGCTCTCGTGCGCCGCTGGGCCAGCGTAGCTGCTTTGGGCCGAGCCGTTGCCGCGCCTGTTCAGGCCGAACGCTCCAGCTGTTGCACCCCGCCCCGCCACCTTGCAGAACGCCCGCAATGCCCACGCACGCGCCCGAGAAAAGGGAGGCAGGGGCGCGTTGTCGGAGCGCCCACTGGGGTCCGACAACTCGCGCTCTGGCCACCCTTTTTGGTGTATCTGTGGGCGTTGATCATCACCCCTTGGCGGCCCACAACCCATGGAGGCAAGCGGGCTGGTCGAGGTCGCGAAGCAGCCCAAGAAGAAGAAGAAACCTGGGCCGAGAAGCAAGAAGGACATCCGCTATGCGCGGGCCCGCGACAGGATGTTCGGCCGCCACCTGAAGGAGATCACCGAGACGTCGTCTGGCTCTGACATCCAGGATGAGGGCATGAAAGAGTTCATGAAGAAGTACCAGAGCACGCACTCGTCCACGGTGATTCGCCGCCGCCGAAGCCACCGCGGTCGCCGCCGCCGCCGCCGCCGACGACGACGACGACGAGGGCGACGACGACGACGACGAAGACGACAACGACGACGACGACAACGGCGACAACGGATACGATCATTGGCGCGGGGGAGTCGGAGGAGTCGATCGGAAAAGGGACTCGGGGGATGGGGGGTCGGAGGAGTCGGAGTCGGAGGAAGGGGGGCGGCGGTCGGAGGAGTCAGAGGAGGCCGACATTCTTTGTCGCACCCCCCCAGGTGAAGGCGCAGCTGCGAGAGGTCTGGGACAGATGCGACAGAGACTTCTCCGCCGCGGGGACGGTGATCCTCGCGAGGAAGACCATGTGGCACCTCGGCCGAAACAGAAACACAAACAAGCGACCATGGCCCAGGGGGAGGGGTGGGGGGTGCTGGCTGGGGAGGGGGGGGGTGCGGAAAAGAGCAGCGGGGCGCTGGTGGCAAGGTAGATGGTGTGAGAAGTGGTTGGATGGGGGGGGGGAAACGCACCGCGCCCCGTTCCCGCACCCCGTGGCCACACCTTGCTGCATCGCCCCCTCCCCCCTGGGTGAAGGTCGGTCTCGTGTTTTTGTTTCGGGCCGCGGGCCAGGCAAGAAACGTCTACGGAGGGCGAGTGGCTCACGCCCGAGCAGCTGGAGGACAGGCTGAAGTCGGCATTGCGAGCAGCATCATACACCACGTTCGCGAAGAACGGGTTGACCAAGTTCGACCCGAAGGTGGATTGCACGGTGATCTACCACACGCGCAAGTTGGAGAGGTTCGGCACTAAGAAGGAGGGCATCATCGAGAAAGGGGGCACGGTCCCTGCTTCACGCGACGAGGACGAGGCGGGCCAGGACGCGGATGAGGAGTTGCCCGACAGCGCGCACGAGCAGGAGGAGGGAGAGGAGGAATGGGACGGTGGCGATGACGACTGGGGCGACTGGGGCGAAGAGCAGGAGCTGCCCCCCAAGAAACACAAGACGAAACAGAGGAAGACTGTCTCGAGCGACGGATCCACGACCAACTCCGAGAGCGAGACGGTCAAGAAGAAGCATAAGAAGAAAGATAAGAGCGGCAGCAAAAAGAGAAAGCGCGATGATAGCACCGACGCCGACGACACGAAGAAACATAAGAAGAAAAAGAAACCGAACAAGGACAAATACAAGGACAGTGCGACCGACAAGGACAAGGGCACTGACAAGGACGACAAGAACAAGGGCAAAGACAAACACAAGGACAATAACAAAGACAAGGAGAAGGATAAGGAGAAAGACAAGGAGAATGATAAGGAGAAGCGAACATCCAAAGACAAAGATAAGGATAAGGCCAAGGGCAAGGACACAGGCAAGCACAATAAAAATGACAAGAGCTCCAGCAGTGAGGAGGAGCGCAAAAAGAGCAAGAATGCAAGCAAGAAGAAGAAGAAAAAGGACAAGGACGACGATGTGGAAGTTCAGGCGCCAAGGCCGAAGAAGAAGGTGGAGCCGAAGGCGAAGGCGAAAGCTGCGAGGAAGGCCAAGGTAACAGCTACGCCGAGGAAGGCGGGTGCCACGAAGGAGCCCGAGCAGGACCAACGGGTGCTGATAAGACTGCAGTGGGGTTGCTCGGGATGATGATGCAGGTGGAATTGGACGATGAGGAGTAGGAGGAGGAGGGCGAGGAGGAAGAGGCGGAGGAGGAAGGGAGGAGGAGGAGGAGGGAACGGAGCTGGCAGGAGGTGGCAGGAGGCGGCAGGGGCCGAGAGGAGGCAGGAGGATGGCGAATAGGGATGGCGCTCGCGAGGAGCGGAGTGCGGGGCGGGTGGAGGGGGGGGGGAGGGAGTGCTACATTCCCCGCCTCGAGGCGGCGAGTGTCTGCCCCCCCCCCACCCCACCCCGCCCCACCACCCAGTCCACCCCCCTCCCAAACCCCCGCTCGTCGCCCTGTGATCTTGCGGTGGACTCGCCAAGGACGGCAGCTCATCGTCAGCGAGCTCGGCATCGGACGACGGGGGCAGCAGCTGAGGCATCTGATGGCGGGGCTGGCTGAGGCCAGCCCGCGCGGGCGCCAGCGGTCGTTGGCTCTGCGCGCCCCTCGGCGCGCAATCGAAGATGCCGGAGGCGGCGGAGGGGGGGGGGACGGTGGGGGAGGAGGAGGAGGAGGAGGAGGAGGAGGGGGAGGAGGAGGAGGAGGCGGAGGAGGAGGGGGAGGGGGAGGGGGGGGGGGGGAGGGGGAAGGGGAGGGGGAGGGAGAGGAGGAGGAGGAGGGAGGAGGAGGAGGGGAGGAGGAGGAGGGGGGGAGGAGGAGGAGGAGGAGGAGGAGGAGGAGGAGGAGGAGGGGAGGAGGGGGAGGGGAGGAGGGGGGGGGCGGAGGGGAAGAAGGAGGAGGAGGACGAGCAGGAGGCGGAGGAGGAGGAGGAGAAGGAGGAGGGGGACGAGGAGGGCGAGGGGGGTGGGGATGGATGAGGAGGAGGAGGAGGGGGGAGGAGGAGGGGGGAGGAGGAGGAGGAGGACAAGGATCAGGAGGGGGAGTAAGAGGAAAACGACGAGAGGGAGGAAAATGGGGGACAACGCAGAGCCAACGTCCCGTGCCCCCTGGCATCTCCAGGCGCGCGCGGCAAGCATGCGCGCATCGTTCGTTTCGGTGTCGCCACCGTGCCAGTCCAGCATTATCGGCGGCAACTGCTCGGACCGATGAGGACAACGATCAAGCTGAAGATGACCATGGTCATGATGGTGCTGATGATGCTGATGATGATGATGGCGATGATGATGATGATGATGATGATGATGATGGTGATGATGATGATGATGCTACTGCTGATGCTGATGCTGCTGATGCTGATGGTGATTATGATAATGGTGGTGCTGATTAGTACAATGGTGATGATCATGGTAATGATTAGATGGTCATGATGGTGGTGATGACGACGATGGCGATGATGATGATGATGATGCTTTTAACGGTGGTGCCGCTACCGACGGTCATGCGAGGCCGATGTGGACAGCGAGGAACGGGGGAGGTGGATGAGGACGACGACGGTGCTAGTGGCGGACGCGGCTGCTGAATAGCATGGTAACAATGATGATGGTGATGATGATGATACCGATGGTGGTGATGATGGTGGCGTTGTTGATGGTGATGATGATGGTGATAGTGATGATGACGATGTTGATGTCGATGCTGACGACGATGCTGATGACGATGACGATGCTGATGACTATGATGATGTCGATGCTAATGATGAGGACGGTAGTGGTGATGATGCTGATGGTGCTGATGATGTTGCTGATGATGATGGTGATGATGACGACGATGATGATGATGGTGGCGGTGGTGGTGGCGATGCCGATGACATGATGGGGACGTGGACGATAATGGTGGTGATGAGGGGGTGGGCGACAGCGGCAACGACGAAGGCGAATACGAACATCGCCACATGACACACCTTTCGTCTTCACTCCTGCTGGGGGGGGCGCATGGACCTCAGTTGGTCTGTCTCTGGGCTGTCCTGAGCTCCCAAGGAGCAGTGGTGGGTGCCCCTTGGGGCCCTCTAGGACAATCATGTAACTTTCTCTGAGCATTCGTACCCAAAACGGTCCAAGGGTGGGCCATCTCAGGCCGTCACGGGTCTCTTGGCGGTGCCCTGTAGGGCCAGCTTGAAGCGACATGGGGTCCGTCCTGGGCTCTCCAGATGCCCTCTTGGGCTGCCTGGAGGCCGTGTCGGAAGCGTCTTTGGCTATTGCGAGGCCTTAGTCGGCCGCCGTGGTGCAATCTTCGAGGCCTCCTGGGCAGCCTTGAGCCGACGGAAGCTCGAAACGGCGAGAATATACTCTTACAAAACATGGAAGCAGTGATGTGGGTTCCTTCGGGCCTTGGTAGGTGCTCCCTTGGAGCCCTCTTGGGCCGTCTTGGAGGCCTCTTGGGCGGTCCTGGAACCATATTGGGCCATCTCGGGCGGCCCTGGAACAGTCTTGGGCGCCTCGGAGAGCGTCAATGGTAGATCTGGGCCACGACATGGCCTCGGGACGAGAAGGCGATGCACGCGCCTCTATATGCGGCCCAGGAAGTGCCCCCCCCCCATCCCCCTTAGAAAGCTACAAAAACCTTACCAGACAGCACGGAACACGGTTGCGGATTCGCCTGGCCAAAGCCTTGTTGGGCCCAATTGCACGATGGCGAGAACGAGATGAACGGTGCGTGCACCGCGCCTGCACCGTGCCCACTGGTCTGCGGGCGGAGGCGTAGCCCAGCAGTCAGTGTAGGGTCGACTGCTCGGTGCTGCGAATATACAATCATTGATGAGTGGAAACTGTGTCGCCCGTGCTGATGCTCCATTCTGGCTACCCGCCCAAGAACTCGACATTTCTTTGCGTGATGCGGGATGCGATGGACTTCGTGGCGCTTCGCGCGTCCCCAGCCAATCCAGAAACGATGGCCAATGGAATTGGATGCATATACGAAGAGGAATCGTTCATCCGAACACAGTGTTGCGCCAACTGTTGGTCCACTTGAGGCGTGGCAGTCCTGAGGCCCCTTGAGGTGGCATCTTGGATTCTCGAAGGGTCCTGTGGGGGGGGGGGGGGGGGATCTTGGGGTCATCATGGGAAGCGTCGGTCAAATAACCACCACAATCGCTTCCCGTGGAACTCTTGGGGTGCTCGTCGGCAGACATCGGGCGCCCACAGAACTGTGACGCATGCCTCCTGGACCCCGCACCCCCCAGGGCAACCGTGAGGCCACGCTGATGCATCGGAAGCTTATCGATGCAGAGAAGGCGAGCAATCACGCATCTCATATGGCGTTGCGGTTGTTGGTGTACGCACGCGTCTCGGGGGTGGGGTCTGGGCAAGGGGCTGTCCTGATGGAGATCCGAGAGCACGCGGTGCGATCTGGGGGCGGTTGTCGGGGTGTCTTGGGGCATAATGGACTACATGTTCATTTTTTCTTCGGCCATCATATGGGCAATGGTGGGGGCAATATTGGTCCAGCGGACGCCCGCTTAGAGCCATCTTGGGCAACGCAGCGCTCGCTGTCACCTGCATGCAAGAGGGGATTCGGCTGAACGCATCTCGTTGGACCACGCGCACCCGTAGTGCTAGTGATAGTCGGTGACAACGAGCAGAGGATTGGGCGCTGGTGGAAAACGATCGGGGCGTTGAGCAATGGTCCGAGGCACGGGTTGGAGGGCGCCCGCCCTCCTTCTGCATCCTGCAAAACCCAGCCCACCTCACCCCGCGTACCGCCAATCCGCACCCTTCCCCCCGCGGTGGTCCCGCAGCACGAGCTCAGAGCCAGCGCGCGAGGCCAGCGCCCCGTTGCCTTGCCACGATGCCCTCCCAGCACCCCGCCCAGGGCGTAGGTCACCATGACACCAGGGACATCGGCGCGCGTGGTCGGAGGTAGACCCTGCAACGTCGAGGACGCAAGTGTGGTTTGTCATTGGGTGAGTTGTTTGCGCCATCTCGGATGTCGGTTCGCATGAGCGCCGAGTTCGTGGCATCGGCAACGTTTGCCACCGTGCTTGTCCGTAGCCATATCGGCCCAAGCGTTGCGCGTGGTTGGCCCCCGCGCCATCATTGTGAGCTGGCGCGCTGCGGTGCCACGATGGCCGATAACCGACTGCCAGGGAGGAAGAAGGTTGACCGTCGCACATCCTTCAAGCGGTTCAGGAAGTATGGCCACAAGATGGCGGCTTCCTCCGCCGGGTTCGTGGGCACGGCATCGGATCGCAGATCGGGCCGCGCCGCCGTGAATGAGGAGGCCGTGCTGTCAGGCCCAGACTACCCCAAGATGTTGCGTGAGACGTTGCTGGGGATGTTTTTTCTGGTGAGATTTCGGCAAGGATGCTGGTGCGACTATGCTTTCTCATCACGCGTGCTGCAGGCGCTGGCGTGGGCGATCTTGCCCGCGAACTTAAACAAGATAGAAATTATTCTAGAGTGGTGTATAACATTCTTGGTGGTGACGACATCCGTCGTGAATGTATTCACCACACGTTGATGCCAGTCAACAAACGGAACGGCCTCCTCGCCGAGAGACAATTGGTTCCAACCATCCCGTTCTACGAGGTGCTGGCGCGCAAGTTCGTGACCGAGGAGGCGGAGCTGCTGCGCCACAGGGGCGCGCCGCATCTGCTGTGCGAGAACTACCACGGCCACGACGTGGTCCGCCAGTGGGGCCCCGACGCGGTCATCCCTGCGCGGCTGTTTGTCGACTATGCGAGACTCGACAACCAGGCAGGATGTGGCCTGGACGGGCGCGCACGCTCGGGAACAGTCTTGCCGACGCATTTCGCCACGAGGCGGATTGGGGGAGATGCGAAGACGGATGATAGGATGTGAGTGTGAGGAGAGGGGGTGAGGCGGATGGGGGGGGGGGGGGGGCGAAAATGGCGAGGTACAAGCATGCTAGATGTGGCGGGGAATTCATATGGCGAGGTGGAAGCGTGTCCGCCCACGCCCGCTGACGTCGCCACGCACCTTCCCACCGCCAAGGCTGAATGCGCGGCACGGCAGTTCCCGCGCGTCGCAGCGCGTCTGTGCTGGTCTGTAGATAGGCATCGACGCTGAACAGATCAGCGGCTCCGCCGACCCCCCGCCACCACCCATGAGCCTCGATGTGGCGGGTGTGGGGCGATGTGGTGATAGGGGCATGGGTGCGGAGGCCCCCCAGAGACCCCGAAGAGGCCCCAAGAAGCTCTCCGATGCACCCAAGACGCCCTAAGAGGCGCCTGGGACCGCCAAGAGGCCATCAAGACGCTAGAAGAGGCCTCCACTGGGAGACCCTTCCTCTGCGTGCTGCCCACTTCCCTGATCGAGGCGCTTCCTCTGGGCATCGTTTCTGAATGGGCTGGTGGGGTTACGCGAAGCGTCTCGAATTGCTCCCGACACGCCTCCAAACTGCCTTCCCTCCCCCCCCCCCCCATCAGCAAACAACCGTGACACGTCGCTCTGTCGTTTCCGATGCACGTCTATCCTTAAACTATTCGTATGGCCAGGTGTTTGCAGGAACGGCCCAAGCGGGCCTCAAGATTTCCCTGCGCGCACAAGAACTCACATCCAAGGCCTAACCAACGTTTCCGATAGACCATCGTTTGCTTCAATGGGGGCGGGGTGGGGGATGCTGGTGGAGCGGGAGCCAACGCCACCCGTTACAAGAGACCATCCAGGACCCCCGTCTCAAAATGGGTCCAAGACCGTCGGAGGTGCCAGGCGGGCCCACACCACATTCGTTTCGTGGCCACACTGGGAGCTCCACATGAGGCCCCAGCGAGTGGCAGCGTGGTATTTTCCACCCATCGTAGTGCACGCCCACGTAGGTGGCCTCCAACCAAGATCTCCGTCGGGGTGGCCACATGCGCCTCCCCCTTTCAGTGCGACGCGCTCCTCGCGCGTTTCCTTGCACCTGCCAGGGAACGCGTTTTCCGCATTCGCGCGCCGCACACGAAGGTCGGGGGGAAGGTGCAAAGGGGGCGAAATGTCAGGTGACCCGCGCCGCCCATATGCATACATGAACGATGTCGCGTGCACATGAGGGGGGGTCAGGGGGGGCACTTTGCAAACAGCAAGGTATTGCGCGCAACCTTTTCAAGCGCGGGCTGCGGTGGGCGGGTACATGGCAAAAACTCGGGCCATGCCGCCCGCGAAGAGTGGCGATGGGGGGGGGCGGTCCGGTGTGTACGTTGCAGAATGCCCTGTAGGTCTTGCACAATCCATGGGGCCCGCGCTTTTTCCTAAACCATCCTGTGGCGTTGGGTCCTCGC
>CAUYUJ010020046.1:27500-47500 GCA_963575745.1 Prorocentrum cordatum
ATCGGTCACCGTTAAGGGTTCACTTTAATTTCCAAACCAACATGGCAAACTTTTCATCACGGACAATGCAAAAATCACCACGTTCGTGCACCCTGGTGACACGCGTCGCCCGCGCGCGCCCGTCGGTCACCCCCAAGGGTTCACTTGAGAATCCAGGCTGGCAGCTTTGCTGGCTTTTTGCTTACAGAGAAACTCGAAAGGTAACTTCAGAATCACACCGTGCACGTTTAAGCAATTAATCTCCAAGCAAACGCTGCTCTTCTCCATTTAGCTAGGGGAAACCGTGCAATCACGTCAAAATCCAAACGGCCACCGTTAAGCATCCATTTTCATGGCCAACAGTGCGACGCTTCTACGTTGGAAAATATAAAACGCACCACGCGCCCGCGGCGAACTTGCGTGGAACCCCCCAGCAGAAGCCTTGCGCGGAAGCCCCCAGCTGCGGAACCTTCGAGCTCCCCAGCTGAGGCCTTGACGCGGCCACCCCCATGTGACGCCTTGCGTGGAACTGGCCTACATGCACCCGCGAAACACGCGCGCGCGGTGGCGGGGGAGGGGGGGGGGGGGGGAGGGGAAGGGGGGGGGGGGTGCGCACCTCCCTTCCGGCGGGCGGCGGTAGGCGCGCGCGCGCGGCCGCGCCCGCGGCGGCCTTGAGTGGGCGCCATAATGAGGCCACGAAGCGCGCGAGGGGGATGCACATTGCCCCACCCCACCAACTAAGGACTTCAGTGGAACCCCCTATGCAGCCATGAAGCGAGCGGGGGGGGGTGGAGCTGTGGCAGGCGGGGGGGGGGGGGGGGCGCGCGCGCTCCTTCTCCCACCTATTCCTCTCCTCCTCGTTCCCTCCCCCTCCTCCGCCCCCTCCCCTCCTCCTCCTCCTCCTGCCCCCCTCCCCTTCCTCCCCCTCCTCATCCTCCTTCCCCTACTCGCCCTGCCCCTCGCCTGAGCGAGTCCGAGTAACAGTGGCGTTCTTAATAGATTCGCCCTGCGTGGTGCCCCTTTACACGGGGCGGCGGATTTTCGCTGCGACGCTCCACCAGCGGGAACGCATCCTTGTCGGCCAGTTCCACGCCCGAATGATGTGCCGATGCGGTTGCCGCGGCGCCCACACAGTGCAAGCTCTGTTTGATAAGATTGCGTTCGACTTTCGAACTGCAGCCCTCGGGGAGTGGCCCAGATTCGACAGCGGGGGGAATCCGTGGCCCCCGACAAGTTGGAGGGCTCGTGTTGCAACCAAGCCGTTGCTTCCATCAAGACACGGCTATGGAAATTGCAGGGTCGCCCTGGTCGAAGTTGCAGCTGACATGGACGAGCTGGGAAAAAGTTTTGGCCTCCCCGATTACAGAAGCAATTATGGGTGCATTGCCTGTTTCCAACACAATAATCTTTTTAGTGATTTGAATGCGCCACTGCGCAAGAGGAAACACCAGTGGCTGAACAGCCGAATCTTCTTTTTCGTTTCACAGCGTTACACACGACACAGTCCAGGTCTTGAGAGACAACTGCAAGGCGCGAAAAAAGAAAGGAGGCATCATTGTGCAACGTCAGATGCGAGCTGCTTTCCCGTCGTTGCGACGTGGCGACCGCATCGAGCCTTCGCTGCCAAGGTACCCCGACGTGTGGCACCTGGAATCCGTCGATACGTACCCTGTCGAGCGCCGGAAATTCCTAGTGTTCAGACGACCCAAAAACAGCATCCTGTTTGTGAGCAGGTTGTTCTGCGTCAGTGGCATCCAAGAGGGGGTTCCAGGACTTCGGCTAGAGCATTTCCTATTGGATACTATGCACGTCTGCGAGCTCGGAATGTTGCATTATTACCACGGTGCTACAATCTGGGCTCTGACAGACGCTGGGTTTTTTGGTGATTTCACGGAGGACGATTTTTCACATGTAGACGCTGCCTTGCACGACATGTACATGCATTGGTGGAAGCAGCAGGGTCGCATTCAAAACGACAAGGTCCTTGGTTTGTGCATGGAGGCGTGCGGCGGCAGGGAACGCCCATTTCTGAAACTCAAGGCTGGCAAGACACGCTCACTCCTCGGCTTCGTCGTGCATCTCCTGAAGAATGCTGGAGGGCGGGCCCTGTTGGATGGCGCTGCAGATGGCGCAGATGGAACTAAACTTCAAACCTTCGGCGAAGGCATGCTTGAGTTTTATGGTATATGTAAAAGCCAGCCTCGTCGGATGGACGAACCCGCGCTGGCACACATGGACGCCGTCGTCGAACGTACGATGGCCGCCTGGGCCGACAGCGGTCGCACCGTCGCCATAAAATTTCACGCCTTCGCCAGACATATCGCGGACCAAGCCCGTTTCGCGGGCAACCCAGGTTGGACGCACAACTACGCAGATGAATCTGAAAATTTGCATGCCAGGAAAATGTCAGTGAATGTGAACAGGACCAAGTATACAGAGAACGCCGCCGTCAAATGGTACATGAAGCATTTGCAAAAGTGCCATGCCTGAAAATGCAACAATCGTCATCATCACCACCACCACCGTCAAACTCACCGTCACCAACATCACCCTTGCGGTGCCGTGTCGTGCATCGGATTGCGGTGCCGTGTGCGAATGCCGTGCATCGAATTCCGCTCTGTTTGGGGTCGAAGCGCTGTTTGGGGTCTAGCGCTGTTTGGGGTCCACGCACTGTTTGGGGTCCACGCCCAGTGTGTTTGGGGTTGGAGCACTGTTTGGGTGCCGCACCCGGCCAGGGCTAAAACAACGCGCTCAACAGCACAACACCCGTGAATAAAACATTGTGGCTCAAGCTCGTGCACGTTCGACGCCGCACCCGCCGCCCTACCCAACGCTTTCGCCCAAGGCGTTCGCCCGAGGCAGGTGCGATGGTTGCGACTGAATACATTGCGGTGTCGGGTGCGACTACGGGCATGCTGAAGCTCAGCATCTACTTCGAGGAGCTGGCGTGTTTCGGGCCAGTGATTGCGGAGGTCGGTACCAACCTGTCGTGGTCCAGCGGCGTCGAGGTGAAGATGATCCAGGAGAGCATCAAAAAAGACTACTCGGTGTACGCTGACTGGGATGCGGACATCTACATCTACGAGGCTTCTCAAACCCACCCGACCGTGGCGAAGCACCCGCTGTGGGACGAGTACGTTGTCAACCCGTCCACGTATCGCACGATCAATCTCATCGCATCGAAGAGTTCATTGCTGGACCCTCATTCTGAGAGCATCGTTTCTGGCGTGAGCTGCGAGCCCATCTGGACGTTCACGGTGAAGATTCAGGAGACGGGCGCGTGGGAGTTCATCAAGGTTCCTAACCCTGTGCTGGCTGGTCGCGGCGACTGTGTGCCGTGTGCCGTCCTGAAGACGTGGCTCGTGACCCAGCTGGCACTGCCGAACGGTTTCCAACTAATCAATGACGTGCGCATCTTCCGCAACGACAGCGGGTTGGCCAAGGGCGACCCCCTGGCGGACGATGATGACGTGTGGAAGAATCTCTGGTACCTCGCCATCGTCGACCCGAAGCTCGAGCCCCTCTGGGAGTACCCCGACCACAGCTCGCCCGACTCTCTGGCCAGGGGCTGGAACGACGCGCAGCCGACCACGGAGGCGACGACGCTCGAGGACGACGTCCTAGACGGGCCGCAGTGATTGTGGTGAGTGTTCCCCAATGGCGTTTTTGCGCCTTTGCGCCACGGCTGTTCACTGCTGCCGCGTGCGCCCCTGCCCAATGTGGGGGCATCATATTTTACAGCACAACAGGTCGGAGGCGGAGGTGAATACCAATAAAGTAGAAAGGGGATGAGGGATGAGGAGACGAGGAGGGAGAGGAAGAGGAACCATGATGAGGAAGGAGCCAGCCTCACAGGTGCCGACGGGCCAGTGCCACAGCTGAGGGGCGTGAATCCTGTGTATAGCTGTTTCATCGTTCAGACAGTTGTGGATTCCATGGCTCTTCTCGTCGTCTCATCTCCTCCTCATCCTCCTCCTCCTCCTCCTCCTCCTCCTCCTCCTCTTGCCCATCCCCACCCTCTCAATGCTATCCCATGGCGCCCAATATCTGAGGCGCCATCGCACCCGTCATCTGCGATGACGTGAGCGATGACGGGTGGCCCCGCCCAACTGTCATCCACCCGCGCCCGCGTGATGCGCGGGCTGGCGCGCGTCGGTGCGGGGTCGCCCGTCGTCGCCCACGTCGGTTCGCACATTGCGGGTGCGACGGCGTCAAGTGTAGCGTGTGTCTCACGTGCACGATTGCACCACATAGATTGCACCACCGAGTACATGACAATATATCCAGATGACGCCGTGTGGGGCCCAGACTGGCTGCAACGCAATACGCTCAAGTCTTGGTTGATCTACACGACGCCCTACGTCGACACCCTACCCGACGCCATACGTCGATGCATGTAGCGCATTCAAACCCTTAGCCCTAAACCCTGAACCCTAGGACCCTGGATAAGAACATGCGACTGGCAACTGATGATGATGATGTTAATGCTGATGATGTTGCTGATGCTGTTGCTGATGATGCTGATGATGATGATGACCTTCCAACCTCCTGCGCTACCTTCAAGCGCTTGTATCAGGTTAAAGCGAGTGCCAGAAGAACGCAAAGACATTCTGAGACATCGCTCCTTCTCTCCTGTTCCCGCCGCCATCACAGCCTTCACCCTCATCATCATCAGCATCATCATCCTCATCATCAGCATCAGCATCATCATCATCATCAGCATCATCATCAGCATCATCATCACCATTATCACCATTATCACCATCACCACCACCACCATCACCATCACGTCACGATCATCGCCAGTATTGCACCAGAGTGCTTTACTGCTACTGCATCTCTAGGACGCATCTTCTTAATTAGCTGGTCGTTGAGGACCTGTCTGGGGGATGCGGGGAGGAGCGAGGGGTTGAGGAGGTCGCTCGCTCCGCCCCGCATCCCCCAGACAGGTCCTCAACGACCAGCTAATTAAGAAAATGCGTCCTAGAGATGCAGTGCGCAGTAAAGCACTCGAATGCAATACTGGCGATGATCGTGACGTGATGGTGATAGTGATGGTGATGGTGATGGTGCTGCTGATGCTGATGCTGATGCTGATGATGATGATGATGATGAGGATGATGATGATGATGGTGATGATGATGATGATGTTGATGATGAGGATGATGATGAGGGTGAAGGCTGTGATGGCGGCGGAAACAAGAGAGAAGGAGCGGTGTCTCAAAATGTCTTTGCGTTTTTCGGGAACTCGCTGGAACCTCAAACAATTCGTTATAACCATTGTAAACCTTACGCAATTCAAGATAACTCAGCGTTTGAGGTAGCGCAAGAGGGTGGAAGGTCAGCACGGAAGGTCTGGAAGAATGAGAGGGAGGGATGACTCCTCAGGCGGGTCTGGGCGGGTGCCGGGGAGGAGAACCGGGAATCGTTTTTCGCCAACAGTCACATACTTCGTGCTCTTCGACCTCCCAGAACTCCATTCCCGGGCCACATTCTGGAGAACCGGTAACAGAGCCGGGCTCGCTCTTCGCCAACACTCACACACTTCGTGCTGTTCGACCTCCCAGAACTCCATTCCCGGGCTACATTTTGAGTGCCCGGAGCCACTGTAGGCCACTTCGTGCTCTTCGACTTCCCAGAACTCCATTCCCGGGCCACATTTTGATGCCCGGAGCCAATGTAGGCCACTTCGTGCTCTTCGACTTCCCAGAACTCCATTCCCGGGCCACATTTTGGATGCCCGGAGCCAACTGTAGGCCACTTCGTGCTCTTCGAGTTCCCAGAACTCCATTCCCGGGCCACATTTTGGATGCCCGGAGCCAACTGTAGGCCACTTCGTGCTCTTCGAGTTCCCAGAACTCCATTCCCGGGCCACATTTTGAATGCCCGGAGCCAACTGTAGGCCACTTCGTGCTCTTCGAGTTCCCAGAACTCCATTCCTGGGCATGATTTTGAATGCCCGGAGCCAACTGTAGGCCACTTCGTGTTCTTCGAGTTCCCAGAATTCCATTCCCTGGGCCACATTTTGAATGCTGAGGCAGGCTGATGCTGCGGCCGAGGCAGGCTGAGGCTGAGGCAGGCTGAGGCTGAGGCCGAGGCTGAAGGCAGACTGAGGCTGAAGGCTGAAGCAGACTGAGGCTGAGGCTGAGGCAGGCTGAGGCTGAGGCTGAAGCAGGCTGATGCTGAGGCAGGCTGAGGCTGAGGCTGAGGCTGATGCAGGCTGAGGCTGAGGCAGGCTGAGGCTGAGGCCGAGGCTGAAGGCAGACTGAGGCTGAGGCTGAAGCAGGCTGAGGCTGAGGCTGAGGCAGGCTGAGGCTGAGGCAGGCTGAGGCTGAGGCTGAGGCAGGCTGAGGTTGAGGCTGTGACTGCGACTGCCGTTGCCGCTGCGACTGTCATCGCGAATGCGACTACGACTGCGAGAACAGCAGAATTCTACAACTGGATTCTCATCTGAATCTTAAGGGGAATGCTTTCAGATATGCTTCTACATATCGCTGTTAGGTTGCTTTGCCGGGATATTTTTTTCTAACAGCTTTTGCTGATAGGTTTCTAGTGGTCTCAAAAGAGAGCAGCAGATGACTCCACAGGGGGTCGGGGCGGGACCCGGAACGGCTGCCGCCCCAAGCCCAAATCGCTTGGGACATCCTCGCAAAATCGCTCTTGGCGCTCCCAGAACTCCATTCCCGGGCCACATTTTGAATGTCCGGAGCCAACTGTAGGCCACTTCGTGGTCTTCGACTTCCCAGAACTCCATTCCCGGGCCGCATTTTGGATGCCCGGAGCCAAGTGTAGGCCACTTCGTGGTCTTCGAGTTCCCAGAACTCCATTCCCGGGCCACATTTTGGATGCCCGGAGCCAACTGTAGGCCACTTCGTGGTCTTCGAGTTCCCAGAACTCCATTCCTGGGCATGATTTTGAATGCCCGGAGCCAACTGTAGGCCACTTCGTGTTCTTCGAGTTCCCAGAACTCATTCCCGGGCCACATTTTGAATGCTGAGGCAGGCTGATGCTGAGGCTGAGGCAGGCTGAGGCAGGCTGAGCTGAGGCCGAGGCTGAAGGCAGACTGAGGTGAGGCTGAAGCAGACTGAGGCTGAGGCTGAGGCAGGCTGAGGCTGAGGCTGAGGCAGGCTGATGCTGAGGCAGGCTGAGGCTGAGGCTGAGGCTGATGCAGGCTGAGGCTGAGGCAGGCTGAGGCTGAGGCTGAGGCTGAGGCTGAGGCTGAAGGCAGACTGAGGCTGAGGCTGAAGCAGGCTGAGGCTGAGGCTGAGGCAGGCTGAGGCTGAGGCTGAGGCAGGCTGAGGCTGAGGCTGTGACTGAGGCTGCTGCCGTTGCCGCTGCGACTGTCATCGCGAATGCGACTACGACTGCGAGAACAGCAGAATTCTACAACTGGATTCTCATCTGAATCTTAAGGGGAATGCTTCCAGATATGCTCCTACACATCGCTGTTAGGTTGCTTTGCCGGGATAATTTTAATGTGGAGTCCCTGGAAGTCTCGACCGAGTTCCCAGGACTGGCTTTTCACCCTGAATCGTTTTTTGACGGCCCCGAGGCCTGGCGAGGGCCCCCAGAGACCGCCGTTCTCATTACCTAACAGCGAAGACTGATAGGTTTCTAGCGGTGTCAAAAGAGAGCAGCAGATGACTCCACAGGGGGGTCGGGGCGGGACCTGGGGCGGCTGCCGCGGAAGCCCAAATCGCCTGGGACATCCTCGCAAAATCGCTCTTGGCGCTGCTAGAACTCCATTCCCGGCGTACACTTTGGATGCCCGGAGCCAACTGTAGGCCACTTCGTGGTCTTCGAGTTCCCAGAACTCCATTCCCGGGCCACGTTTTGCATGCCCGGAGCCAAGTGTAGGCCACTTCGTGGTCTTCGACTTCCCAGAACTCCATTCCTGGGCCACATTTTGAATGCCTGGAGCCAATTGTAGGCCACTTCGTGGTCTTCGACTTCCCAGAACTCCATTCCCGGGCCACATTTTGAATGCCCGGAGCCAACTGTAGGCCACTTCGTGCTTTTCGATTTCCCAGAACTCCATTCCCGGGCCACATTTTGAATGCCCGAGGCAGCCTGAGGCTGACTGATGGCTGAGGCAGGCTGAGGCTGAGGCAGGCCTGAGCTGAGGCTGAGGGCGGAGGCTGAGCTGAGGCTGAGGCTGAGGCTGAGCAGGCTGAGGCTGAGGCCGAGGCTGAAGGCAGACTGAGGCTGAGGCAGACGCTGAGGCAGGCTGAGGCTGAGGCTGAGGCTGAGGCTGAGGCTGAGGCTGAGGCTGAGGCTGAGGCTGAGTAAGGCTGAGGCTGAGGCTGAAGGCAGGCTGAGGCTGAGGCTGAGGCTGAGGCAGGCTGAGGCTGAGGCTGAGGCAGGCTGATGCTGAGGCAGCCTGAGGCTGAGGCTGAGGCTGAGGCTGAGGCTGAGGCTGAGGCAGGCTGAGGCAGACGCTGAGGCAGGCTGAGGCAGACGCTGAGGCTGATGCAGGCTGAGGCTGAGGCAGGCTGAGGCTGAGGCTGAGGCTGAGGCTGAAGGCAGACTGAGGCTGAGGCTGAAGCAGGCTGAGGTTGAGGCTGAGGCTGAGGCAGGCTGAGGCTGAGAGTGAGGCAGGCTGATACTGAGGCAGGCTGAGGCTGAGGCTGTGATTGCGAATGCCGTTGCCACTGCGACTGTCATCGCGAATGCGACTGCGACTGTGAGAACAGCAGAATTCTACAACTGGATTATGATCTGAATATTAAGGAGAATGCTTCCAGATATGCTTCTACACATCGCTGTTAGGTTGCTTTGCCGGGATAATTTTTGTCCATGCGCTGGATCTCTGGGATCATCGAAGCCGGAGATCATCGATGCCTGGTGGGGGCGCCCCGCCAGACAGCACAAAGGCGCGGCGACCGCCGCCGGGGCAGCGAGGCGCGCTTCGAGGCGCGGGCGGGCGCGGCGCGGCAGGCTCGGGGCACGCCCGCGGGACACGCAGGCAGCCTCGCGGCCCGCCGGCGGAGGCGGCGCGTGCGGCTCTGCGCCACGGCGCGGGGCGCTCGGACCAGACCTCCTCCCTCCCTCCTCTTCCCTCCTCCTCCTCCTCCTCCTCCTCCTCCTCCTCCTCCTCCTCCTCCTCCTCCTCCTCCTCCTCCTCGGGACGTCGTCCTGGGGGAAAGTCGTCCTCCTCCTCCTCCTCTCCTCCCTCCTCCCTCCTCCGTCTCCCTCCTCCTCCTCCTCCTCCTCCTCCTCCTCCTCCCTCCTCCTCCCCTCCTCCTCCTCCGCCCTCCTCCTCCTCCTCCTCCTCCTCCTCCTCCTCCCTCTCTCCTCCTCCTCCTCCTCCTCACGTCCTCCGTCTCCCTCCTCCCCTCCTCCTCCTCCTCCTCCTCCCCCCTCCCACCTCCTCCTCCTTCTCCCTCCTCCTCCTCCTCCTCCTCCACCTCCAGCACGTCTCGAGAAACCCAGAGACCCTGGGATCCTAGCATGGCCATTTTCTCACAACGGGCGTTTTCGCTCGAGTTCGGGCCCCAGGGCCCTTGCAGATCGATCCGGCTCGAAGAATCACGCAGAAAGATGGGGTCGGGGCTCCAGTCGTGATTTTCTGCGATGTCGCGATTTTTTGGCAACGGCGGCTCTCAGGGGATCCAACGCATTGAAAAAAAACAAGACGGAGGCTTTTCGCCATCTTCGGCCTCTGGGGGCCCTCGCCGGGCCCCGGGGCCGTCCGAGAACGATGCAGGATGAAAAACCGGTCCCCTGGGGAAGCGGTCGAGATTTCCTGGGACCCTGCATGGAAGACATCACGACATCGGATCTCTGGAAATTCGGAACAGAGGTTCTTCGCAGTTTTCGGCCTCGGGGGACGCGGTGTGGACGGCCTTCCTTCTCCTTGCCCCTCGCCCGCCAAGCGCCGCTTCCCCTCCATTCGCAGCGGACGCGTCCCGCCCACTGGAGCGTGTTTTTATCGCTTGGCAATAATTGGCATTGTAGCCCCCGGCCCCCCCTCCCCCCCCTACAACGTAACGCCCCTCCCCCCCCCAGTGCGCTCCAGGCACTGCCGCCACGCGCATCGGGCACACGGCGGGGGGGAGGCGTTGCATGATACCCCCCCCGCCCCCCTCCCCCCCCCTTCTAATGCCCATTGTCGCCGAAAAAAAAAAGAAACGCCTGGCCCGCCGCAGGCCAATCAGTGCGCGGCGTGGGGGTCCAGGGCCGAGGATTAAATCGGGCGTGTCCCTCTACAGGAAGACAATGTTTAAAAAGTAGTCAGGGGACGATGCTTCTATTATTCTGACTATTCGTGAGCATTTCTGGATCTAAGTGGGGTCCTTGTTTTCTCTGGACACCCCGCGCAGGAGCAGGAATACCCCCTCCCTTCTCACTCGCACGCTCACACTCACATCATCGTCATCATCATCATCATCAGCAGCAGCATCATCAGCATCGTCAGCATCAGCATCATCAGCATCATCATCAGCATCATCAGCATCAGCATCATCATCATCATCATCATCATCATCATCATCATTATCATCATCATCATCATCATCATCAGCATCATCACTTACACACTTGCACGCACTCGTTCTCCAACTCACGCACTCACTCACCACTACTGCTCATCACTCATCATCATCATCATCATCATCATCATCATCATCATCATCATCATCATCATCACCATCATCAGCATTATCACAACACCATCGTCAACAGAGCCTCCTCTGTGAGTGAATTGCGAGGAAGTCTCGCGCGGGAGCCCCCTCCCTATGGGGCCCGCCGCTCATGTTTTTAATCCGAGCGGGTCATCGGAATCCTGTAACTGTCTTCCTAAGTTAGCTTCCCTTCCAAAGGGTTACGGGTCTTTTTTTGGTTACTAAGTTTGGTTGACGCACGAGTCGCGTCATCAGCCGCGCTCTGGTGCGCAGTTGTGTGCCCCATGGGGCCGGGCCGATGTTACTCGCCGTCTGTGTTGGTGCTCCGTCGAGGGAAGGCGGCGGGCGCTCGGGTGTAAGGATGGCCGGCCAATCCCCCTTTTTGGAGATGTTTGAGCTTCTGGGGTCATCGTCGTCTTCGTCGTCGTCGTCGACCGCCTCGGCGTCCTCGCCATCCTCCTCCTGTCCCTTCTCCTCATCCTCCTCCTGACGCGGGCTGAGGGCGAGAACCCCATCATGTCCGCCTGATTCCGCCCGCTTGCACGTCGACTCCGGTCACTTCTCCACTGGTCGGGCGTGTGCGTGTGTGTCCTCTTTTCTCCTCCTCCTCCTCCTCCTTTCTCCTCCTCCTTTCTCCTCCTGTCTGATTGTCTCCAAGCTTTCGGGTCGAATGAGGGCGAAGCCCGAGAGCTTAGAGAGTCTTTCCGTCTGCCGATCGATCCTGCGGAGGATGACGATCTTCTCTCCCTTGGGAGGGTCCCGTCGCTGGCCCGTAGGGGGTCAGTCCCAACCACCCGCAGTTGCGAACAGGTCCTCTCCGATGGACCCCTCCTAGGGACTGTGGACGAGCCTCTCTCTCTTTCTCTTTCCCCTTCTGGGCATGCAATCCTCCTCCTCCTCCTCCTCCTCCTCCTCCTCCTCCTCCTCTTTCTCCTCCTCTTCCTCCTCCTCCACCTCCTCCTCCTCCTCCTCCTCCTCCTCCTCTTTCTCCTCCTCCTCCTCGTCCTCCTCCTCCTCCTCCTCTTCCCCCTTTCCTCCTCCTTTAGAGCGGCCTCAGGCTCGGCCACATTCTCACCGACCTCGAACAATCCAAGGACTTCCAGGCCAGGGAGGCCCCTCCCGCTGCCGAGGGTCCAGAGATGCTCCCTGCCCCCCCCCCGTCCGGTTTCTTCTTAGGGAGAGGGACAGGGAGGAGTAGGATGACAGGAAGGGAAGGGAAGGGGGATGAGCAGGAGAAGGAGGAGGAAGAGGAGGAAGAGGAGGAAGAAGGGAAGGGAACGGAAGGGAAGGGAAGGGAAGGGAAGGGGGATATGGAGGGCCATCTTGAGCCATCTGGAGGTACCTTGCGGTCATGGAGGCAATCTCGGGCTCTGTTGGCCCTCCAGGGGGCATCTTGTGCCGTCTTGGACGTCTCAACGCACTGCGATCCCCTCCTCCCCAAGACCCTGGGAGAGGGGCAGGGGGAGAAGTAAACCTCGAGCCTCCCCCGAAGGGAAAGAGGGAGGTTGTAACGACGAACTCCTTTAAAAACACCTACGCCTGGAGGGCTGGTGAGGTTCACAGTCTCTTCGTGTGTAAACTATCGGACGATGAGCTTGCGGGCAGCCTGCAATCTGTGCGAGGCAGAAAGCGCACCTGTCGCGTAGCCGAGGAGGGTCGCAGCGTCCTCGCTGACCCAGCGCAGGGGCGCCCCCGTCTGCCGGGTGCTCCACCGCTGCAGGAATTGCCGCTGTCATAGAGGGGTCCCGGGGCGTCCGTGTGTCTCTCCAGATGGTGCCCCGAGTGCATCTTTGCTGATCCATGTAAACGGCGGTCAGACATCACGTGGTGCCCGCATACACGTGCGTGTTTATGTCATTTGTCAGTCACGTACCACGGCGTATCATACGATGCCGTTCACTAAAGATCGTCTGAATCAAGCCAATGTGCGACACGCCCCGTCGTTTCGTCGCATATACTTCTAGGCAGCGGAGGAGGAGGAGGAGGAGGAGGAGGAGGAGGAGGAGGAGGAGCGTGTGTTCCTTCTTTCTTAGTTTCCTCGTTCCCCTGCTTCGTGGGGGATACACTTGTGAAAATTGTGTGTTGTCAGAAGGTGGCGTGCACACGTCTTGCGGGATCGCCCTGCCGATTCCCACGGGGAGGGTGGGGCCGATGCATGCTAGCTATTCTTCGGGCTGAGCGTCAAAGAAGACAACATGAAAGTGGCTTTTTGCACTTCTCTCTGGTTCGGCCGGTGTGGAGGCTGGGGGCGGCACGAAACACGATGGCCTGCGCCATGTGGCATTGTGGAGATGCTCCTGTCTTGTCCCCCAGCGTTTATCCCACTAAGTGGGATAGCGAGTGTGCAGCCAGACTGGAGGTATCAAACAATTTTTGAAGTGGTGGAGCAAGTGACGGGATCACTGGAAGATCGTCGCACGTACATGTCTCATATGCGCGTGCGCTCCCGTATTCCATAGCCGTTGTGGCTTAAGGGCCGTTGTTTCCAGCTCCCTCCACGTCCCACCCTGGAGCGGCACTTGGGCGGCATGGTGTGCGGGACGGCGAGTTAGCCCGCCTGGCGTTGGGCGAGGTGCTCCTCTGAGGTTCGCGGGCCGCCCAGGGGCCAAATGTGCCAAGTTCACTGGGCGGCACAGGGCCACTGTCGGTTACCATGGTGAGCTGGGAGTGCTCCGTTACCATGGTGGCTCTGGTTGCTTGTGCCCCTGTGACACTGGCGGCTGCCTCAGCCTGTTACCAGTGTGGGGATAGCGTCGACCCAATGTGGTGGCATTGGGCTACCTGGTGCGGTTGTCCCGCAGTGCCAGGTGACGCTGGTGGCGTCTTCCCCCACGCAGCGCCACGCTTACCATAGTAGCTTGGCGACGCCGTCGGCTTATCACTGTGCCTCCCCCTGTGCCTCCCTCTGCCCGTCTGCGTGATGTGTGACATGACGACTTGTGCGTCTTGCTTTTCTCTGTTGTTTCCTGCTTGCCGTCTGCTGTCTTCCCGACTGTTTCTCCATCATTTCGCGCGTGCGTTCTTGCTGTAGTATCGTGTGGCATTCGCAGCTTGTCCAGTGGTTTGCTGTCTCACGTCGTGAAGCCATTAAGTGATGGTCTCAACTCCAGGAGAAGGAACATACTTCAGGAGGAGACAGAGGAAAAGGAGGAGGCAGAGCAGGAGGAGGAGGAGGAGGAAGAAGAGGAGGACGACGAGGAGGACCGCCTCCGCCCTGCACCTCGCCCAGATGCTTGAGCTGTGGGAGTCCCAGGCGGCGTACGCCAAGGTGCCCAGCCTGCGCCTGACGCAGAGCCTGGTGCACTGGCAGGGTGACTGCCTCGTCGCGATGGCGGAGGCTGGGCGGGCCTGGCCACGGGAGAGGCCTCTGTTGGAGGGTGAAAGTGGGGGTCAGGCGCAGGGTCCCCGCAATGGTGTCTTCATGGGCGATGAATGGGCGATACATGTTCGATTGCTGTGTTCGGCGGGGGTGCCAATTGAAGCTCCCCGCCTGCACCCATGCGCGAGACTTGGGGGGAAACGAAGCAATGGGGCGGGGGTCTCGGGAAAGGCGACGAAGGCAACGTGCGCTGAGGGCGCAAAAAGAAAAGGTTGAAATAAACGAAAGCGGTGAGGTGAGTGTCTGCCCAGCCAATCTGACATGCGGAACACTGCGCCTCAGTCTTGGGGATCGTGAAGGCCAGGGCAAAATGTGAATTCATATTGTGGGAAAAGAAAAATGTGAATTCACATCTGAGGAAAAAGGAAGATGTGAATTCATATTTTAGGAAGAAGGGAAATGTGAATCTACATTTTGGATTGTTGTGTAGGAATCTTTGTGAAGGGGCCAGAATGTGAATTCAAATTTTGGGAGAAAGGAATATGTGAATTCACTATTTGGGGAGAAGGAACATGTGAATTCACATTTTGGGAGAACCGCGGGGCACATTCCAAATCTGTTGCGGGGGTCGATAAGTCATCGTTTGGGAACATACGTGATCAGCAATCGCACAATCAAGACACATTTGCACTCCACTCGCCGCCCCGCGCGCAATATGCAAGAACGCCCGCACGCATGAACGATAATGGATGGACGGCGCGCGTGCCCGTGCGGGCAACGCGCGGGCACGAACGACTGGCCCTCCATGACCGCCAACACTGGATGCCAATCGTACCCGATCACATACATGAGCGATACATTGAGCATACATGGGCCATTCAGCCCCCATTGAAGACCCCCCGTGGCAGACCCCCTCTGTCACCCTCCAACTCTGACCCTCCCAGCCCTGCACCCCGCCCCCCCAGGTCTCCTCCTCCAGCCCCCTCCTTCTCCCCCCTCCCCCCCCTTCGTCCTCGTGCTCCTTCCTCGTCGGCAATCCCCCTCCCCTCCTCCCTCCAAGGGTACCGCCGCCGCTCTCCTCCAGCTCTTCTCTTTCCGCGGAGCGAAGGGCAAGAGGCGCGTTTACGTCGACGTCACCCTCCCTCGATCCCTCCTCCCCCTCCGCCCCGACCTCGCCCCCCGCGGCCCGGTTCCCCGGGCGCCCTGTCTTTTTCCCGCACCCTCTCCTCTCGTTCCGCCTTCCTCCTCGTGCTCCTGCCCCTCGGCGCTCTTCCCTTCCCCCCCCCTCTTCTCCTCCCCATCTCGTCCTCTTCCCTTCCCCCCCTCGCGCTCGAGCAGCGGACACTGGTGGCGGGCAGAGTGGGCCTCTCCCCCCTTCGCTTCCTTCTGGCCGTCCACCCCTTCTCTGTTCCCCTCGCTCCGCCCCCCTCCAGCCCCTCCCCGCCACGCCTCGTCGTGAGCGCGTGCGGCGTGCGGGCACAGCAGCCTCGCTTGCCCCAGCGTCCGACGCTGGCTGGCGCCGAGCGGGTGCAACGGCAGTGGCGGCTCGTGCGCGCGCGGCGCCGCATGCACACTGGTCGCACCTTGCGGGGCGAGCGTCGCCACCGTCATCGCCGCCACCACCATCACAATCCCAATTTCCGAAGAAGGAAAAACGCCATAAACATAAACTTTTGGCGCTCCGCGCGGGTTTCTTGGATCCGCGCTGGGGCCCCCTGGCGGCGCCTCGGGCGCCGCCGCTGGCGCGCTCCGCGCGCCAGGGAGGGGGGTCCGGCGCAGATCCAAGGAGCCCGCACGGAGCGCCCCAAAAGTTTATCTATGTGGCGTTGTTGTTCCGTCTTCTACGTTGGATTCACTGTCCCAGCTGTGGAGGAAGCTGATTTGCCACGATGCTCATCCTCGTGCTGCTCGTCCGCCTCATCCCTGCGCCCCGAAGTGGGAATTGCGGGCAGGGGAGGGACAGCCTGAACCACCCATGCGAGCGGAGTTCGTGGAGTTCGGCCGAATACAAGACGAGCTGGCTGCCAGCGGCAGAGAGCCCTCGCCTCCGCCGAGACTGGTCCGGGGGGGTATGCCGACTCGAGCACTGATAGGAGCGCAGAAGGCAGTGAGGAGGAGGAGGGGGAGGAGGAGGAGGAGGAGGAGGAGGAGGAGGAGGAGGAGGAGGAGGAGGAGGAGCGGGAGGCAGAGGATGAGGACCACGAGCAAAAGTAAATGTGATAGGGAGGGGAAGTGGTGGTGGTTTCAGGTTTTCCTGACACAGGCGTGTCATGCCACGTGATTTGGTGCGTCGTGGTGTACGTATGTGGTACTAATGATCTAACGGCCTTCGGTCTGCCACTGTACCAGGGTTGCGGGGATGAAGCCTACTGGATGTTCGGTGCGTTCTCGTGGGAGGCCTCTCGGCGGCCGCTTGGAGGCAGTTTGGAGGCCTCTTGGGGACCGGTTGGGGGCCTCTTGGGCCTTCTTTTGGGCCCCTCGGGCCTCTTGGGGTCTCTTGGGGACCTCTTGGGGGCCTCTTGGGGCCTCCTGGGCGCCTCTTGAGGCCTCCTAGGTGCCTCTTGGGGCGGCAGGCCTGGGTTTTTGGTCGTCGCAACCGGCTTCGTTGTCAGAGGGGGCGTGCGGAGATTGTGCTCGCTGCTCAAGGAGGAAGAGAAGGAGAAGGGAAGCGCTCTGCCGTAGCAGATCCCTATAGATCTGCGCGCTCTGCTGTAGCAGATCCCAATATGTATCTGATATCCTAGCTGTCCTTGGCTATTCTTTAGCATTCCCATACGGTGCTGGCGAGAACCGTGACGTTTCCATGGGGGGGGGTAGGGGGCGGGGCGGCCCGTAACGGCCGTTATCACGAACAAAAAATAAGCTGTCCTGGGAGACTGCGAAAACTGCGCACTTGTCGCCACTTTCGTGGGCTCCTGGGAGGTCCAGCGGAGCTGGGGGCCACGCTGATCCATTTGTGACCTGGCTGTTCCTTGGGTGGTTGCGAACTGCGCACTCGTCGCCATTTTCGTGAGCTCCTGGGAGGTCCAGCGGAGTGGGCCACGCGGATCCATTTGAAATCTCGTTGCTCCTTGGGTTGCTGCGAACTGCGCAATCGCCGCCACTTTCGTGAGTTCCTGGGAGGTCCAACGGAGTCGGGGGCCACGCGGATCCATTTGAGACATCGTTGCTCTTTGGGTGGCCGCGAACTACGCATTTGTCGCCACTTTCGTAGGCTCCTGGGAGGTCCAGCGGATTGGGGGGGCACGCGGATCCATTTGAGACATCGTTGTTCTTTGGGTGGCCGCGAACTGCGCATCTGTCGCCACTTTCGTGGGCTCCTGGGAGGCACGGCGGAGGTGAGGGCACTGCAGATCCATTTGAGACCTCGCGGCTCCCGGGGGCTGCGAAGTGCGCTTTTTTCGCCATTTTTGTGGGTTCCTGGGAGGCGGCACGACGGAGACGAGGGCAGTTCAGATTATGCATATCTGGCGATGTGTTCTTTTGCATGGAGCGTTCATACGAATTGGGCTCGGGTCATTACATATCGTGTAATTGCTTTGCTTCCGCAGAAACTGGGCCTATTGGGTTAAGTATTCGGCGAAGTTCTTTCCTTCCATATGGGCACCCATTGGAGTCGCACGGTTGCAAGGTGTACGGCCTGCCCTTTTACGGGGACCGCACGCATGCAGACAGCGAACAGTCGGGCAGACTGCAACGGGAGGGCAATGAACATGGGGGGATCGAGAATTGCAGGAAAGTGCCCCTAAAGAAGCCCTAAGCAGCCCCGAACTGGCCCCGCGGGCCTGAAATGGGCCGAAACGGTGCCCGAAAAACGCACGTGTCTTCACCCCACGTGTTTTGCTTCCCCCCCCGGGTTAACGAGCACCCGAAACGGTGAGCATCAAATGAAGCTCGCAATAGCTACGGCGGGCGAAGTTGTCGCTCCCTTCGAGGCCGCACTTGCATTGCGTCATCCTGCCCGGCGAGTGTTTGTGACGATTGCCACGAGGATTGTGATGATGGGGAGGAGGACGACGTTAATGGTGACGATGGTGGTGAGTTTGGTGATGACGAGGATTGTGGTGACGATTTTTTGCGACGGTGATGATGCTGAGGAGGAGGAGGAGGAGGAGGAGGAGGAGGAGGAGGAGGAGGAGGAGGAGGAGAGCAGATGGGAGGCGTGGGCAGGACATCGCCGCCGAGCTGCCTTTCGCCGAGAAGAAGTTGTCGGGCAAATTCTTGGTGGCTTGCGAGGAGGGGGAAGAGGAGGAGGAGGACGAGTGACGAGGGGACGAAGGTACTAGCTTTCCTTCCCCCCCATAGCCATACTGGCTAGAGGGACGTTCCGCGCATCGTCTGCATGGTGTTTGTGCATAGCGGGCAAAGCCGAGCAATGAGCGTTTCCAGCGCCAGGGCCTTGCTGGGAGCCTCGCCGCAAGGGCGGCCCGATGGTCGGCATGGGCCAGGCTCACAGCTGGGCTCTCAGATCAGCGATCCGCTCTGCCAAGGCGTCGTCGACGTGCGGCCGCGGATCCGCGCAAGCAGGTGTAGCCTCCGCGGCCCTCGGGGCGGCCTCGGATGAGCGAAGCGGGCAGAACCGGCCGCGTCGGACCAGATGTAGGGCTCAGCGGTTAGAAATAAGAGAAGGCGAGCGGCATCAGCAAGGGATGCGAAGACAAACGGGAGGCTCGAAGCGCTCGAAGGAGAAGCACTGCGAGAGCTCACAGCAAGGACCGATCGCGTTCTTTTGCGCCTTCCCGCATGCTGATCCGACCCGTCACGGCAGGCCTTTTGCCGCACAGCCAGTCAAAGGCGCGTCGTTGGCGGAGAAATTTCCAGAGAAATGTGCATAGGGATCCTAAAACGGCACCGGTGATCATCTCCAGCACGAGTGCCACATATGTCCGACGTATGGGTTGGGGAATTCGAAGCTTGCGTTTTCTTTACATTTTTGGATGATCTTGCCATTGCCGATGTAGAGATCAAGAAGGTGTTGAAAGATGTGGGGTGCGAGGACGATGGCACGAAGAAGGTCAGCACGAAGGACAGCAACGTGAGGGACAATACCAAATATCCCTTCGTGGAAACGACACATGAACACACAACCCCCGTAAACCTCGATTTCGACGATGTGTTCGACGAGATAGGTGAAACCAGCACGACGAAACATGAATGGAACGCGAAAGAGAAGGAATTTGTGAAGTCCAAGTATACCGTCGATGCGGACTGGACTTCTGATTATGAATGGTTCCAGCAATATGGCAGCATATCGGCGGCCCAAACCGACAATGTCGCGAGCAAGCTCAATTACACCACGAGCACCCGAGTAGCCCCCCCCCCCGCCGTCGCCTTCGTGGCGCGCGCCTGCGCGCTCCGCACACGGACGCGGCTTCGGCGCTCTCGTCTCGTCTCGTCTCCCCATCTTTCCTCCAGGCCTCGGAAGAAAATGGCGAACATTCATGGCACATTCATCATGCACCCCCTCCATGATCAACGTTGGCGGTGAGTCGAATGAGGTTGCACTTCGACCGCAGCCTTCCCCGCGCGTGCCAATTTTGAGTTTGTGAGGAGAGGGGGAGTGTCCCCGGAGTCGCACGGGGTGGCAGGGCCTGGAAACTCGGAGGAGGAAAAGGTGCCGATACCGCCCGCTACCCTTCCCTCGTTTTCCCCTTTTTGGACCTCCCCGGCGGCCCACGTCGCCACCGCTGGATTCGCCTCGAAATTCTCGTCAGAACGCACCCTGGAAGAGGTCTGGGAAGTAGCGGTATTTGTACCTGTTGGTTTTCCCAGAAACGCTTCAGTGTACCCACTACCCGGTATACTACCCCGTGTGTCGGGTGGAGAACGCTGTTCTCCTGCAGGTGTTTACAGAGGAACTGAGCCTAGCCGCGGATCAGCGGTATCTATATGTATCTATGCTCTGCCACGGGCAAACATCATCTTCAGCCAACATGGTTACGGAAAAACGGGGAAGAGGAGGTTGAGGAGGAGGTTGAGGAGGAGGAGGAGGTGGACGAGCAAGCTGGTAGGGTTATAAAGTGGAGGTGGAGGTGGGGGGGGGGGAAGAGGAGGGCTGGGACGATCTATGGCCCCCCATG
>CAUYUJ010020046.1:52500-75472 GCA_963575745.1 Prorocentrum cordatum
AGTAGTAGTAGTAGTAAATAGTAAGTAGTTAGTAGTTAGTAGGTAGTAGGTAGTAGGTAGTAGGTAGTAGTTAGTAGGTAGTAGTAGTAGTAGTAGTAGTAGTAGTAGTAGTAGTAGTAGTAGTAGTTAGTAGTAGTATTGTTGTTGTTCGTAGTAGTAGTAGTAGTAGTAGTAGTGTAGTAGTCGTAGTAGTCGTAGTAGTCGTAGAGTAGTAGTAGTAGAGTAGTAGTAGTAGTGTTAGTATAGTAGTAGTAGTAGTAGTCGTAGTAGTAGTAGTAGTAGTAGTAGTAGTAGTAGAAGTAGTAGTAGTAGTAGTAGTAGTAGTAGTAGTAGTAGTAGTAGTAGTAGTAGTAGTAGTAGTAGTAGTAGTAGTAGTAGTAGTAGTAGTAGTAGTAGTAGTAGTAGTAGTAGTAGTAGTAGTAGGAGTAGTAGTAGTAGTAGTAGTAGTAGTAGTAGCACCGTGGATGGAAACAGTTAACGCGAAACTGATTCTTAACGGTGGGGTCCAAGCTGGGCACGCTCGGCGGCCGCCGCCGAAAGTGTAAAACGTAAAGTCACCCCGAGTGCAGGTTTTCTTGAGCTCCGTACTGTCGTGGCCCAGGCTGCGTTCATTCTCTTTGAGCGGGGGAATCTTAACGTTCTGATTTGGTTTCGCGTTCATTTGTTGCATCCACGGCTGCCATCTCGTCGCGTCACCCCCGACGGCGCCGGGCCTGCGTCTTTGCCTACGCACTTTAATTTTGCGCCACTATGTGTTCCTTTTCCGTTGCTATTGGAGCGTATGGGCGGTCTTGCTTTGCCTCTGCCAAACGCAGGTACCCGCTCCCGCCACGCACGTTGCAACTTTGACGACGAAGCACCCATGTTCACTTGGCCCCCCCCTTCGACTCACCCGCCGGCTACTTGTCTTCTGGGTGCGCCCCTGGATGTACGTCTTCTCAGAGCCGCACGAGCGCTGGAAGAAGGGCGCGGACGCAAGGGAAACGCACAAGCACATCGTGTTCAAGTTCAATGCCCCCTTCGCGCGCCGGCAGCTCCAGCAATGTCTGGCTCTCCAGCACGGCATCCGCGGGCACTTCTTCTTCAAACTAATGGGCTACGCCGACTACTTGGGGCGCTGCTTGCTGGAGTCGAGCAAGGACTTGCTTGCCGACGTCGACGGGGGTCCGCGGTCGTGGCCACCCATTCCAGCGGACCGCCTCGTAAAGTTAGCCCAGCAGCCTTCGGCGCAGATGGAGGGCCGCCGCGGCGTGAGCAAGGCCGGCCGTAACAGGTCATTCCTGTCGTTCTCGGAGATCATGGACGCTTTCGTGGAAGGCCAGGTCTCGACCAAAGGGCGCGTGGGCGTTGACCGAGCAGCACAAGGCAGATGGCGATAGCACCCCGTGCAACACGTCGGGGAAGGAGAACGCGCGGAAGTTGGTCGGCAAGGTGCGGCAGGCTGGGAACCCCGATCAGATCTTCACAGGCGCTCTAGTCCGGAGCCCGGAGCACCGCCTGGAACGTTTTGTCTCCGCGGGCTCCATCGGGCCCAGCGCGTCGCGGTGGGCGGCCGGCGGTTAGATGCCCACGACTCATCTTGCATGGCCAGGGCGGCTTGGGCAAGACCGAGTTTGCCTTTGCTCCCGTGCGCGAGGTCGCGCAGGCCAGGGCGTCCCATCTCCTGAACAATACGGGCCGCTCGCGGGGCGTAGACTTCCTCCCCGGGCAAAGGCTGGTCGTGGACGAGATGCGCCTGCGGGGCAGGGACATCGACGACGCCCGGGCGCTCGTCGACGCGAAGAAGCTGCGGGACGTCGCGCGCCGCAATCGGGATGGCACGATCCCGCAGGGCACGCCGCACATTTTCACGACGAATTGGTCCTGGCGGGACTTCTGGCCCCCGCGGTCGCCTTGCCCGCCCGCGCCGCCCCGATTGATCGTCGAGTGGAGTGGGTTGAGGTCGCGGAGGACCTCCGCGCGGGCGTTGCCCCGCCTGCTCGCGGGCCAGACGTGCCTGGCGGGCTGGGGCGGCCCCGCGCCGCCCGTCGTCGCGCGCGAGGGATGACGCGCCCGGCGCGATGCTGGGAGAAGACAGACAAGGATGGTTTCGGGTCGGGGAGCGGGGGCCAGAAAATCAGTCCAACGCCGGGTCGGCCCGCGGCAGTCCAGCAGCGCCCGCCGCGGCCTCTATCTGTCGGGCATGGGTGTCTTGTCCGAGCGCCCCATCTGTTGCCGCCGCGGCCCACGTCAGTTCGGCCCAGCCCCGGTCGATCCAGCTCAGCGCGGCCCAGTTCAGTTTTGCTTCGCGCCCTCCGCTGGGCCCGCGAGTTAGCCCGGGAACGCCCGATCAGAAAGCCGCGCGCCAGAGCGGCGGACAAGTGCGAACCCCGCATCGCGCATGAAAACTCAGAACGGGGCCCTCTTATCAGCCTCGCCAGATGGCCGTGGGTGGAAGAAAATTAACGCGAAATTGTTTCGCAACGTTGGAATTTCACAATTCAAAGTCCGCGGGGTCCAAGCCGGGCACGACTGGCGGCCGCCGCCGAAGATGTAATGAATAATCACGAACCACGAGTGCAGGTTTTTGGGCCCAGTATTCTCGTGGCCCAGACTGCGTTCATTTTCTGTGAACGGGGGAATCTCAACGTTATGATTTGGTTTCGCGCTCGTTGCTTAAATCCGCGCTAGTAGTAGTAGTAGTAGTAGTAGTAGTAGTAGTAGTAGTAGTAGTAGTAGTAGTAGTAGTAGTACTCGCAGTAGTAGTAGTAGCAGTAGTAGTAGTAGTAGTAGTAGTAGTAGTAGTAGTAGTAGTAGTAGTAGTGGTGGTAGTAGTAGTAGTAATCGTCGTCGTCGTCGTCTAGTGGTAGTAGTAGTAGTAGTAATAGTCGTAATAGTAGCAGTACTAGCAGTAGTAGCCGTAGAGGCCGTAGGAGTAGCAGTCGTAGTGGTAGTAGTTGTTGTTGTCGTCGTAGGCGTAGTAGCAATAGTAGTCGTAATTTTCATATGATTGTTAATCGTCGTATTAATAGTGGTAAAAGTAATCGTAGTAGTAGAAATCGTCGTAGCAATCGTAATCGTAGTAGTGGTAGTAGTTGACATACTTGTTGTCGTTGGTGTTGTAGTCGTAGTATTAAGTGTAGTCGTGGTGGTAGTAGTAGTAGTAGTAGTAGAAGTAGTTGTTGTTGTTGTCGAAATATAAAAGTAGTAGCCATAGTAGTCGCAGTAGTAGTAGTAGTAGTAGTAGTAGTAGTAGTACTAGTAGTACTAGTGGTAGTGGTAGTGGTAGTGATAATCGTAGTAGTGGTAAGTATTAAGTACTAAATATTCAGTAGAACGTACTAAGTAGCAAGTAGTACGTAGTAGTATTAGTAGTCGCCGTAGCGGTGGTAGTAGTAGTCGTAGTAGTAGTATAGTAATAGTAGTAGTAGCAGCAGCAGTAGTGCTAGTATGGAGTAGTAGTAGTAATAGTAGTAGTAGTAGTAGTAGTAGTAGTAGTAGTGGTGGTAGTGGTAGTGGTAGTGGTAGTGGTAGTGGTAGTCGTAGTAGCAGTAGTAGCAGTAGTAGTAGTAGTAGTAGTAGTAGTAGTAGTAGTAGTAGTAGGAGTAGTTGTAGTCGTAGTCGTATTCGTAGTAGTAGTAGTAGTAGCAGTAGTAGTAGTAGTAGTAGTAGTAGTAGTAGAAGTAGAAGTAGTCGTAGTAGTAGTAGTAGTAGTAGTAGTAGTTGTTGTCGTTGTTGTAGCAGTAGTAGTAGTAGTACTAGTCGTAGTAGTAGTAGTAGTAGTAGTAGTAGTAGTAGTCGTAGTAATAGTAGTACTAGTCGTAGTCGTAGTAGTAGTAGTAGTAGTAGTAGTAGTAGTAGCCGCAGTAGTAGCAGTAGTAGTAGTAGTAGTAGTAGTAGTGGTAGTGGTAGTTGTAGTAGTTGTTGTTGTTGCTGTGTTTGTTGTGGTATGCGTAGTCCAGCACTGGTCCGACGCTGGTTGCGTTGACTCCGACGCTGGTCCAGCACCCATGAAATTGCAGAAACACTTGTTTATTTTCTTGGGGTCTCGAGGAAGGTGCAGCAGCAGAAGTATGGAGAGGAGGATATGAATGAAAAAAATGGATCCACGATTCCTGCGTGTGTCGGGTTGGGTAATTCGAGGGCGATGTTTCTGTTTTTTTTTCTTTTTGTTTCCTTCTCTCTCTCACGCTGTCTCTCGCTATATATATATATATACATGTAGGTCTATATATGTATATAAATATACAGTTTACATATACAATATATATATATATATATATATATATACACACATCTCTCTCTCTATATATGTATATATATACATATATATAAATAGCTCGCCCCCCCCTCCCCCCCCAGGTCTATAGTTTCGTGCCCTGTTCATGTATTCCACTCATCTCTTCCTCATCCTCTTCTTTGCTCTCCATTGCCCCCCCCGCTCCCAGGTGGCGAATTGTTCCAGTCAGATACGGGGCGACATGTTCCAAGGGGCGACGCGCCCCAGATCGCGCAGGGGCGAAATGCTCCATCCAGAGACGGGGCGACGGGGCGACGGGCTCCAAAGGGCGAAGCGCTCCAGATCACGTAAGGGCGAAATGCCCCAGCCAGAGACGGGGCGAAATGCCCCATATACATAGGGGCGAACTGCTCCGCGAAACGCTCCATCCAGAGACGGGGCGAAAGGCTCCAAGGGGCGAAGCGCCCCAGATACATAGGGGCGAACTGCCCCATCCAGAGACGGGGCGAACTGCTCCATCCACAGACGGGGCGAAAGGCTCCAAGGGGCGAAACGCCCCAGATACATAGCGGCGAACTGCTCCATCCAGAGACGGGGCGAAATGCTCCATCCAGAGACGGGGCGAAGGGCTCCAAGGGGCGAAGCGCCCCAGATCACGCGGGGGCGAAATTCCCCAGTTCTGTGCTGCATTGCGTTGGATTGCATTTGCATTGTTGCAGTAGAATGCTTTCCAGTACAATACGTGCATTCTCGACCCTCCCTTCCTCATCAATCGCGTCCTCCTCCCCTTCCTCCTCCTCCTCCTCCTCGTTCCTCCTCCTCCTCGCCCTCCCCCTCCCCATCCTCATCCGCCTTTTTTTCCTCCTCCTCCTCCTCCTCTCCCTCCTCCTCCCCCTCTTCCTCCTTCTCCTCCTCCTCCTCCTCCTCCTCGTCCTCCTCCCCCCTCCTTCTCCTCCTCGTCGTCGTCCTCCTCCTGTGCCTCCTCCTCCTCCCCCTCCTCCTCCTCCTCCCCATCTCCTCCTCGTTCTCCTCTTCCTTCTCCTCCTCCTCCTCCTCTCCCTCCTCCTCCCCCCCCCCCTCCTCCTCCTCCTCCTCCTCCTCCCCCCCCCCCCATCCTCCTGCCCCTCCTGTTCCTCCTCCGTCTTCCCCTCTACGCCCCCCCCCCCCTCGCCCTCGCTCGCCTCCCACGCAACTTTTTCTTCGCGTTGCAGCGCGTTCTGGTCCGGGCCTGCTTCGACGCAGAACTCGCGGCGCAGCTTCCACGAACCCTCGCGGCAGCAATGCCGACGATGCTCCGCCTCGCCTCCTGGTGCGCCGCCAAGGCGCAGCGCCCGTTCCTCAACAAGCCCAGCGCCGACGTGACGGCGGCGGCGGCTAACTGGGGCGTCGTGCGCGACGGGGCGAGCGGTGTCGCGCCCCGCCTCAACCCTGAGGACCTCTCGCGGGACCTCCGGAACTGCCTCCGCATCTGAATCCGCCAGCGGTTCCATTGGGCGGGCGACAAGCAAGAGTTCGACGCCCAGGTGGTCCGCGAGATCGGCGGCGACGCGCGGAGCATGGCCGCGGGCGCTCCTGCGGCGTGGACGGCGAGGCCCGAGCAAACAGGAACAATAACATACGCACGCACCAAACGACAAACAAAACAGTTACGTAAACCACAGCAACATAAACCACGAGGCTCTTGCAGCTCGCCATCCAGACCCCACGGTCGGTTTTTTCTCTGCGTCTGGCACCAAGATGGCCTACTGCCACATCGGGGACGTATCCATCCAGGCATGGCGCAAGTCGGCTCTGACGGGAAGCTACGCGCGGCTATTTATCACCAGGGGCCACCACGTCCGCATCGCCGCGGCTTCAGGCGAGGCGATCGGTCCGAAGCAGGTCGCGTTTTTGCCTGGCGTGGCCAGGGTTGGCGTTGATCTGGAGCGCGCCGTGGCGCAGGCCGACTACGGCGCCGTCAATTTGAACCCGAGAGACATCATCATCTGTTGCTCCGACGGCATCGTTGATAACGTGCTTTGCGAGAGCTTCAAGGTCATACTCACAGGCACCGATGATGACGTTCACGCCGCGGCCGACCAGATGGTCAAATGCGCGCAGCTGCACGGCGCGCCCGAGCCCGACGACATCTCGATCGTGATCGGCGTCGTCGGGCGCGCGTGAGGCCTCGGATTTTCTCGACGAGCGCATTTGGACCACCGCAGACACAAAAGGGACCCACGAACTAGATTGAGCAACCGTAGTTGATATATATATATATATATATATATATGTATGTATATATATATATATATATATGTATATATATAGGTGTATATATATATAACATCCTGGCCGCCTTCCGTGTTTGCGTGGTCGCGAGACCTTGGGCTCCTTCGGCAAAACCGCCATTGTTGCAACCGACGCGCGCGCGTCGGCCGCCAGAGACCAATATGAGAGCCACGGGCTTCATCGAGCAGCCGTAGTTGATAATAACAAAAAAACTTCTAAGCCCTCAGCAGGCGTCGTGGCGATCGACTCGGATTCGGACTGAGGCGGCCGCCGCCGCCGTGGGCCAGGCGCTGCGCAGGAGTCTAACAGCTAGCAGCGGGTGCTAGGCGAATTTGCTCGGGGAGGCATGCAACCATTTGGGGTGCATCCAGATCGCTGCGGGGGTAGAGAAAGGGCACGCGTCTGACTTCGCATGGCTGTTGCGCACGCTGCAATGATGAACGTAGCATGCGCGGGGCACCCTTGCGTCCTTGCCTCTGCGGCTCGCCGTTAGCCAGCAATAACATCGGAAGCCGCTAAGCGGGCGTCCATGGGAATTGCGTCATTGCCGCGCTGTTAGCACCACCAACACGCGGCTTGCTGTTGCGTGCGCTTGCACAGCAGCCACGCGCACGCAGAAAACCTGAACGGTCGCGTAACGCTGCTATTTTCTAGGATTCCTAAGGCAACCGAAGGAAGGTGGCCACCAAACACTGCTAGTATCTACGATTTCTAAGATTTCCGCAACCATCCCAAGGCCCTTCGGAGCAGCCGCGCGCACACAGCAACCCAGAATGGTGGCCTAACGCTGCTATTTTCTAGGATTCCTAAGGCAACCGAAGGAAGATGGCCACCAAACATTGCTATTATCTACGATTTCTAAGATTTCTAAGATTTCCGCAACCATCCCAAGGCCCTGCGGAGCAGCCACGCGCACACAGCAACCCAGAATGGTCGCCAAACACTGCTATGTTCTAAGGTTCCGAAGGCAACCGAAGGAAGGTGGCCACCAAACACTGTTTTTTTTCCAAGATTTCCAAGATTTCCCATACTTTCGCAGGCCAGGTCGGTTGCCTTAGGAATCTTAGAAAATAGCAGCGTTTGGTGGGCATCTACTGGCCACCAACACAAACATCGCAAAGCTTCCCTAGAGGAACTTAGTCTTCAGACCCAATTAAAATATAGATCTCGGGGGGGGGTGCGACCACATATAGATATATATGTATATATATGTTATATATATATATAATAGTATCGGCCGGGGAGCCCACACCCCAGCGCACCCACCCCCCAAACGAATTCCGCCTCATCGGGTTTGTCCTGCGCCTTGTTGTGGTCATCTTGGGGTCGTCTTGATGCCCCCCGAGTCAAGCGATAGCGTACAAGCGAAAAGGCCGAAAACATTGTTTTTGTATTGCGTTTTTTCTACTTTTCCCACTCTCCGGGGCCCTGTTGCGCCAGCCTTGGCTCATTGGGGATCGTTTGGGGCCTCATCTGGAGCCGTCTTGGAGGCATCTGGACGCCTCAAGAGCCACTCGGAAGCGACAAGGCGAGAAAGCCAAATAACTTTGTTTCCCCATGATTTCCCCACATATGTCCATATCTGGATAGGTAACTATAATTATACTTTATACATATACATAATATAGTCTATACTATATATGTATGTATGTTTATACACATATATATATACATGTGTGCGACTGTGTATACTTTTACAAATATATGTGTGTATATATATATATGTATATATGTCGGCGGTGCCCGGTGCGGAGCGACATCCCCCCGGTAATCTCTCCTGGGGGGGTTCGAGCTGGCGCTATTCCCGGTGCGAGCCTGCACGAACCCCCCCGGTAAACACGACCTCCTCTGGTAGGCTGCACGAAGCCCCCCGGTAAGGACGCAACCCCTCCGTAAGCGGCGCGCTCCCGGCACGCGCGAACCCCAGCCCCGACGCGCGAATCTTAATTACCAGGACGGGCCGGAACACGGCGGCGGCATTGCATCCCAGGGCCGTGCCGGAACACAGCGGCATTGCTCTTCTCTACGCGGCCGTGCCGTTGACCCCCCGCAGCGGCTCTTGGGAGTTGCGCCGCAGCCTCTCGTATTGTGGCCACGAGCCCAGCAATGCGAACAACAGGAATGCCAGTTCCTCCTCCTGCTCGTCCACCTCCTCCTCCTCCTCCTCCTCCTCCTCCTCCTCCTCCTCCTCCTCCTCCTCCTCCTCCTCCTCTCCTTCTCTTCTCCTCCTCCTCCACCTCCGTTCTTCCCCCCCAACCCACCCCCCACTCCCACCCCCCCACTCCCACAGGGGGGGGGGAGCCCAGGTAGACGCAGTGCGGCCTGCACGAAACCTCCCGGTAAAGCGACAGGGGAGGACCCAAAGCTTGCACGACCCCCCCCCGGTAAAGCGGCAAGGGGGGGGGTGTTCTAAGCCGCTGGCGGCACCCGGTGCGGGCTGCACGAAACCCCCCAGTGGTGCACGAAAGCCCCCGGTAGTGCTGGGGGGGGGGCTCGTGCCACGGCGCACCGCCAACATATATATATATATATATATATATATATATGGATATGGTCCTGCTTTTATGTTTATAGGGCCGGGGACGGCGGAGAAAGCGCACCCCCCCCCGCCTAACGAATTTGGTCCTCCACGAGCCTCCGGGCAACCCTTCAGACGACCCGGGAGAACCTCACAAGAGCCCGAAGCTGGCCTCAAACGGGTTCCAGGCGTTCCGGCGCGCTCCCGAAACGAACCCAGAGAGCCCCAATACGGTCCACGAGGACCCCCAAGAAGCCGTCATACCCCCAAAGATCGTTCCAAAACGTTCCAAGAGGCCTCCAAGAGCACTCCCAAGAAGGCCCCAAGAGGCAAAAATCATTGATTTCCATTTTTGGGTGAACTTTTGGGTTCTCATTTTTTCAGCTTCCCGACGCTCCAAGAGAGCGGTCTTCTGGGCGTCCGAAGCCGCCTTCGATGCTCCAAAGTCGCCCCGCAATTATCCGCAAGGGCTTCCAGGCAGTACAAGAGAGCCCCAGAACGGCACAAGAGGGCTCCAAGATGGCCCTACGAGAGCCCCATGGCGGCCCAAGAGGGCCCCGAGACGCCCTCCGAAGCATTCCAAATCGCGACCCGGTCATTCATGAAGACCGCGGTTGGAGGCAGGGTGGCCCGAGGAAGCCCCCAGAGGCCCGGAGAACACGCCCAGGAGGCCTCCAGAAGGCCTTAAGAAAGCTCGAAAAACTTTTGCGAGGCCCCCAGAGGCTCTCCAGGGAGGAGCCCCCGCAACAAGAGCTGGGGAGGATGGGGAGAATGCGCAGGGCATGGCGAGAATGAAGAAAGAGAAGCGTGGAGGAAGGATAACGAATAAGATGATGGTAACGGCGATGCTGGAAAAGGCAGCAAGGAGTTATTGTTAAATTGTCGGCTTGACCTTCCTGCCGCCCCACCTGCATACCAAACTTCAAGGACCAAGGTGCATGGCACGAAGTGCCACTGCAGTCTTGTATGTGAATATACATTTATGTGCATGTATGTATATATACATATATATATATATATATATATATATCACCACTTGTGCTTGCGAGTATGTCTGTCATCGCTACCACTATAAACAGCCGTAAGTTCGTTATCCAGTTCTTGGAACCTGCTCATGGGGTTGGCCGGGTCGCTCCACGACACAGTATGTGGTTCGGGTCGGTGGCGGAGGGATTTCGACCAGATCGGCAAGGAATTGTACCTGGACAAGATGGCCGACATATGCCTTCGCTGGGAGGATCCATGCTGAGCCACCTCGATCGGAGGCGAAGATAGCGTCGAACATCCCAGGAGCGGGCATTACATCGAAGACATTAAGACATGGATCATCGGCGCCCCTGGATCCACGTATTGTTTCCCCCTGGGCTATTCGCCCCCATCGCCGCCTCCAAGTTCAGGGTGAGCTTCTTCTCTTCCTTCAGCATAACCGTCCTCGTCCTCGTCTTTGCTTCCCCCTGGGCTACTTCGGACAGGGCTGGGACGAGGATAAAATCGATAAAATCAGTTCCAGAGCGTTCCGGAACGCACCCAGAGCGTTCAGCAACGCTCTGAAAAGGCCGCTGCGCCCGAGACATCTTCCGGAGCCGCCGGATCTAAGAGATTCTCGATTCATCCACACCCGATTTTATCATCGTCCTGTTTTCGTCTTACTATTCGCCCCCATCGCCGCCTCCAAGCTCAGGGTGAGTTGCGCCTCTTCCGTCTTCAGCATCGCCGTCCTCGTTCTTTGGTTGCCGCGCTGCTCCGCTTAGGACTCTGCTGCTGCTCGTTACCATATGCTCATGCTCGTCCTGATCCCCCTCCTCCGCCTGCTCATCATTCGCCTCATCCTCCTCTCCCTCCTCCTCCTCGTCCTCGTCCTCCTCCTCCTCTTCCTCCTCCTCCTCCTCGTCCTCTTCCTCCTCTTCCTCCTCCTCCTCCTCTTTTCGGGCTGTGCAGTGTTTCGAAGGCAGGTGCCAGGCCCTAAGCAGGAGGTCGGTCGCCCTGAGATCGCTTTTCGTTTAGTCGGGCGACTTCGAGGCTTCGAGGAGTTTCTTCCATGGTGGAGTGTCTCCTCTTCCTCCTCCTCCTCCTCCTCCTCCTCCTCCTCCTCCTCCTCCTCCTCCTCCTCCTCCTCCCGCTCAATACCCCGAAGCCTTGGAGTTGGGAGCGCCGCGCGATACAGATAGCGATGATGATGGTGATTACGGCGCGGCCTGAGCACCTGTGCCAGGTGGGCGCATCAGATCTCGCAGCTTTCGAAGCTTGCAGGTTCACGGTCGCCGCTTCGGCGTCGTCTCCGCCGAGTGCCCTCGTGGTTCCAGCACGGCGTTCTTCTCCCGCGTCGCGGGTTTGAACAGCCCGCTGGGCTGCGGGTGTTGCTGCACGGGGCGGCGTCCTGACCTGGCGCGTTTTTTTTATGCCAAACCTCGAGCAGCTGTATTTCCAACCACGGGTGGGCGGAGCACGGCGGGGCGGCCTCGCGGCGAGGCGAGGCCGGATGAGCCCCCGCATTCCCAGCTCCAGGCGGGCAGCGCGCGGCGCCTTCTTCGTGGGCGCGGGCCTGGTGCTTCCGTTCTGAAGTGGGCGGAGCGCGGCGAGCCCGTGCACGTCGAGCGCTCCTGTTTCCAGCGTGGGGTAGGCAGCGCCCGGCGCCTCCGGGACGAACGAGGGCCCGCGATCTCCGTCCGCTGTGTTTCCAGATGCGGGTGGGCCTCACACGGCGATGGCGGCCCGTGCCCAGCTCCCTCATGTCCAACCACGGGTGGGCTGCACACGGCGTCTGGGCTGACTCGTGAGCCCACCTTTTCTTTCTCAGCGCGGTGCGCAGTTGACGCTTGATCCTCGTCGCCGAGGCCGGCCTGTTTGTGCTTCCCCCGCGGCGTGTCGCTGCGCCCCAGCGGCACGCTGGCGACCTTCCCGGCGGCGGTGTGCAGAGGCTTCCTGCAGGCCCCGTGCGGCCGGGGCGGCCGCTTCCCACGGAGGAGGAGGAGGAGGAATGAGGAGGAATGAGGAGGAGGAGGTATGAGGAGGAGGAGGAGGAGGGGAGGAGGAGGAATATGATGAATGGAGGAATTGAGGAGGAGGAGGAGGAGGCGGAGGAGGAGGAGGAGGAGGGGTTAGGAGGAGGAGGAGGAGGAGGAGGAGGAGGAGGAGGAGGAGGAGGAGGAGATGAGGAGGAGGAGGAGGAGGAGGAGGAGGAGGAGGAGGAGGAGGAGGAGGAGGAGGAGGAGGCCAGGACGGCTCCCTTTAGGCTTGGACCCTGTAGAGCGGACGGCTGCGGGCCCCGGCCTCCAAGGTCCAGAGGCCCTGGGGGGGGGGGGGCCGTGGGTTTGTGAGTTCCTCCGCCCGTCGGGCGACTCACCCTGCTGCTTCCCGGCTTCTGTTCGCTCGCGTGCGAGTATCAATTCGAGCCGAGGTCTGTCCTGATCGACCTCGTCTTCGGCGGCGCCCTCTGCTTCAATTGGGGCGTTGCCGGTATGCTACGCTCCCGGTGGCTTGTCCTTCTTCGTGGCCGGCGCCAGAAGTGCGAGAATGTCTGGGGGAAGCGCAGACCCAGCGGCAGGCCCTTTTCTCTGCGCAGCGAAGGAACGGCACCAGCAAGGGCGCCGCGACAGCCGTAACCAGCAAGGGCACCGCCACGCACGCGCGTAACAGGTAGCCGGCCTGTCTCGGAGGAACACATCAGCGAGGCGCGGCTTCGGCGCCCCAGCGCGCACGGCTGGAAAGCCGACTGTTCTGGATGGTTCTACATATTGTTTGTTGCAGTGCGCAATGGGTTGTGCCCAAATCGGCGGGCCTTCTCAGAAGGCTCAGAAGCCCCCCGACCTTTGAGAAGTTTTCTGAACTTCCCCCGAAGACGCAGAGAAGTTTGAAGAAGGCCAGGGCGCTTCTGGGAACCCCCGCCGCCTTCTGAGGAGGCCTGTTCCTTCTCACTTCCCCTCCTCGCTCGTCGCCGGCAAAAGCTTGGCGTCACCCTGACTCTGGATCCGCCGTGCCTTGTGTGCGATGCCGCAAGCGGGCCAGGACTTTCCGCCCAGCCCGTCAAGTTCTTTGTATGCCGATCTCCGCCCTGCTGTGCCGTCGCCGTTTCCGCCCCGTCCTGGCAGAGGCATGCGCCCCGTGTGGCGGAAGGTTCCGCCCTGTCCTGTTCGCAGCGTTTGGGGTGCTCTTCCGACAAGAGTGCAGCTGATCCAGAGTCAGGGTTGGCCCAGATAGAACAGGTCGCGTGCGCGGGGGGGAGGAGAGAGCTGGTAGCGGGGGCCAGGGCTCCCGTATCCACTGTGGTTCCAGGTTGTTGCGCGCGCATCTGCGCGAAGCTTATTTGTGCACCGTATCATTGCGCATCCTACGGTCGGAGCGAGGCGCAGGAACATGCTCAGCTGGGGGAGGGTACCGAATGTTATTCGTTTGTCTTGCATTTCTTCGGGGAGCCTGGGGAAGGATACCCTCTTCTACGTTCTGGCAGGGCTGGGGTTCCAGGCCATGCCTGTCAGTGAATGCAGTTCATGTCGGGTGACTCCTCGGAAGGGAACTTCGGTGACCTTATGTATTTGGGTTCCTTTGCCGAGGTTTCATGTTCAGTAGTATGTTATTTTGTCCATGTTCCTATTGCATCGTCTCCTTTCGTTCACTCCCGCTTCGCATCCTCCGACTTTGCCGCAGCTCTGGCCCCCAGGGTTTATTCGGTAGCAAATCATGGGAGCCTGGTAGACCTTCTCAATTCCGTCTTTAGCGTCGATTAGCGTTTGGGAGTCGATGAGATGGCGCCGATTTAGCGTCGATCAGCGTCGATATAGTGTCGATTAGTGTCGATTCAACTTCGATTAGCGTCGATTCGCAAGAGCCGACAAGATGGTATGGGAGGCTCCCATGAGTTGCCACCGAACGATTTTGCCGCAGCTCTGGCCACCAGGAATCGGCCAACATGCTGTTTAAGCAATCTCGTGGATCGTTTTCGTTTTCTATGCGTTTTCGTTCTGGGGGCCGCAACAGGCCGATCACGGCTTAGGCTTTGCGCCAGAGCGCTCTTTTGGGCCATCGGTCGGGTTGCTCTCGCTTTCAGGCGCCGCGTAACGACAACGGCACGACAGCGCAAGGCACGACTCTGGTCGACCTCTGCTGGCCACGCGCCAAGAGAGCCACCCCGAGACCCCCCCCTCTTCGGTTTCCAATCATGGGAGCCTTATGCGCCCTCGTAACTCCGTCCTTAGAGTGCACTAGCGTCGATCAGCGTCTGGCAACCGATGATCCAGCGCCGATGCAGCGTCGATCCGCGCCGGTTCAGCGTCGACTGGCGTCGGCAGGCGTCGATTGGCGTCGACTCGCACGAGCTTACGAGGTGGTACGGGAGGCTCCCGCGAGTGGCCACCGAGCCCCCCCCCTCCCCCCCCCCCTCCCCGGAGAGCGGCGCACGCGGCCCGCACCCGCGTGCGCCCGCAACGAGCGCGCGGCTCACCGCTGCCTGGCCCAGCGCCTCCTTTTGACGGCCGGGCAGCGCCACGGGGAGGCAGGCCGCAGCCGGCCCGACGAGCCTCCCAGAGATGCTCCAAGGGGCCCCCAAGAGGCGCCCAAGAAAGAGATGCCCAGGGAGGTCTCCTCCTCCTCCTCCTCCTCCTCCTCCTCCTCCTCCTCCTCCTCCTCCTCCTCCCCAGCGATGCCCGAAGAGGCGAAACCACATAGAACAGTGTGGGGACACACGTGTGTTTGGCTCTCGAGGCTTTTCTGGCTTCCTCGAGCGGATGACGTCGATGAGGAGGTCGGATTTCGGGCCCCCCCCTGAATCCTGACCCGCCGTACTTTGGGCGAGTTCGCAAGTGGAACGAGAATTTCCGCCCTCTTTTTCATGCTCCTTTGGATGCGGATTTCGGCCCTGCTTTGCCGTCGCTGTTTCCGCCCTGCGTTGGCGGAAACGCCCGCCCTGTTTTTTCGAAGCGGCTTTGCATCGTTCGCGGTGCACTTCCAACACCACCGCAAGTCGGAACATCAGACAGAGCATGGCGCAGATCCCCAGTCGGACCCCCCCCCCCCGCTGGCGGAGGAGCAGTTCTGGTCGGCGCAGGAGCTGGGCATCAGGCCGACCAGGGGGTTCCAGGCGCCAGCGGGGCCCCTCCTCACTCGTCGCCCGACCAGCGCGGCAGCAGTCCGCGGACGTCCGGGCCCCCCCGAAGCGGCGACTCGGACACAGGGCAGGAGAGGGGCGCGGCCGAGCGCGCCGCGGCCGCGGGGCGAAGCATGCTCCATGTTTCGCCCTCGGCAGGTGAGCAGAACGCAGAGACGCGGGGTCGTCGTCGATGGCATTGGCGCGCAAGGTCGCGCGCGTCAGCGCCCTCGTTTCCGACGTGGCGTGCCGCGCTGGTGGCCCGCGTAAGCTCGCGCGCAAGGTCGCTACATGTGCCATCGCGCGTGAGACCCGGGCTTCTGTTGGTCGCTCGGGTGGAATGCACAAATCGGTGACTACAAAGGGTGTGCTTACGGCAGGGTGTAGGTTTGGGATCGGCACCGTTGGGGCCTGGGTGGCGCGACACTGTCCTCGTCGGGCCTCCTCGGGGCGCGGCGGGGAACTCTGTCGAGGTCCCCGCCCGCCCCCCAGGGTGCCCCCCCAGGGTGCCGGTTGCAAGCCACACCCCTTGCAATCCAGACCTTTTGGAGTCGCCGAATCAAGTTTCGGTTAGCAATGTCTTTGTTTGGAGGACTTTGTGGATGACCGGCGGGCGGCAAAAGGCCAGGAGGAGCAGCGGGCTTGACGGGTGAAGTGATGGCAGCGATCGTGACGGCGATTGTGGTGACGATGCCGATGGCGACGATGGCCGAGGGGTCCTCAGGGAAACGGATCCTGAGGTTCTTCCCCCTTTTTTGTTTCCCTGGGTCTTCCATGGGCCCCAGGACTGCCAGAAAAAACGATTCACGGTGAGCAGCTGGTCTTGGGAGAAGGCCCCAGAGTCCAGGACCCGACCCGTTTCCCTCTGGACCCGTCGGACCCGTTTCTTTCACGCTAACGACCTGTCCGTGAGGCTCGTGTAGCAGTCATGGGTCTCGTGCAGTCGTTGCTGCCTCCCCGCTCCCTCCCCGCACTCGCCTCTCTCTCTCTCTCTCGCTCTCCCTCCTGCTCCTGCTGCGAGCGGCGCGCGGCGCGTGCCGCTGCACGCCGTGCTTCGCCGCTGGTGGATGCCGGCGCGCGTCCGACGCGCGAGGCGTGCGCACTCTTCAGGAGGAAGGGGACGAAGAAGACACGGACGCAGCAGCACTGCGGTCTCCATGGACATGTGGGAACAGAAAGGGCCCAGCGGAGGTACGTCATACGCGGACCACCTCGGGACCTCACCGCCACCTGGGGGGCTTGCGATCTGCGCAACCGTCGCCACTTTCGTGGGCTCCTGGGAGGCCCAGCGGAGGTACGTCATACGCGGACCACCTCGGGACCTCGCCGCCTCCTGCTTATTCTCGCGACCGCGACCTTTTGATTCCACTTTTGGGTGCTTCTCTTTTGGTTCGCTGCTGCGCCCTTCTGTCTCCACTTCTGGATGAGTCTCCACCCCCGTTATGCACCTCATGCATTTGCCCCGCTCAGCGCAGCGCGTTGCTGAATTAAACCGATGTTCTGTTTTAGCCCTCGCCGCCGCGCCCTTTTGTGTTCACTTTTTGGGCGTGTTTCTTTCAACGCCCCTGTGTTTTCATTTTATATAATTGCCGTTCATCTTCTTGCTACGCTCTTCTGAAATCACTGCTGGGTGCTCTTCTTGCGCACTGCGGGTCCTTCAGAATGCCAGTCAGCATTGAGTGGTCCTGAGTATAATCGCCACATGTATAGAAAGGGTTGGGTACGTCACAGGGTGATTAACAACCAATGTGCGCGGCGCTAAGGCGAGAGCCACATTTTGAAAACCACCCGCCCTCAATGAAACTCTTGCAATGTTAAAAAATGCGCGGGGCTAAGGCGAGAGCCTCACTTTGAAAACCACACGCCCTCAATCCGTGAAGCTCTTGCAATGTTTAACAAGCAGATATGCGCGGCGTTTTGGCGAGAGCCACATTTTGAAAACGACCTGCCCTCAATCCGTACAGCTCTTGCAAATTGTCCAAACGAATGTGCGCGGCGGCGTGTGCGCGTGGCGCTTTGCGGCGAGAGCCCACGGTTTTGACAACGGCCCCCGCCATTCCCATCTGGAAGCTGTTGCCCATTTTTTTTTTTTTTTTTTGTTTTTTTTTTTTTCGCTTCCGTATTCATAAGTGGTGAGGGGAAATTCTTCTCAGGCGAAGAGAAGAAGCGCCCCCCCGGGGCCAGCCGCCACGTTGTGGACGGAGTACCCGCGGACCCGCCCCCCGTCCGCGCAGCCCTAACAACTAGCCCTCGGGGGATCGGGGTGCGGCAGTAGAACAAATATGCATCACAATAGAAAAAGGAATGAGGGGGAGGAGGGAGGAGGAGAAGGAGGAGGGGGGGAGGGAGTAGGAGGGAGGAGAGGGGAGGAGGAGGAGGGGGAGGAGGTAGGAGGAGGAGGCAGGAGGAGGGGAGGGGAGGGAGGAGGAGGCCGAGGGAGGGGGAGGAACGAGGGGGAATGTGGAGGGGCCAGTCAGGGGGGGTTGGGCGAAGGAAGAGAGAAAGGAGGGTGGGCAGGGGGGGTAGGGAGGAGTAGTAGGAGGAGATGGGAGTGAGGGAGTAGGAGGAGGAGGAGGAGGAGGAGCAAAATAGGCAGTAGGAGGAGGAGGAGGATGAGCAGGAGGAGGAGGAGAGGAGGAGGAGGAGCGAGGAGGAGAGGAGTGCGGGGGAGGGGAGGCGGAGCCAGGAGGCTGTCTGACCCCACCCGCGAGGAGCGCACCGGGAGCACAGGCGCGCGGCGCGGCGCGGTCTTCTGGGCTCGAGCCGCCAGCTCCGCGCAAGCCGCCGCCCAGGGCAAGCTGCTGCCCCGGCCGTCGGAGGGGAAACTCGGAGCCTCGGTTCCTCCTCCTCCTCCTCCTCCTCCTCCTCCTCCTGCTTCTCCTTCTCCTCCTCCTCCTTCTCCTCCTCCTCCTCCTCCGTACATTTCCCCCGGAGGTTCTCGTGCATTCCAGGTCTCCTGGATGGGGTTGGAGTTCGGGCGACACAAATCTGTACATATCCGCTGCAACCTGGCCAGGCCAATCCTGAGCCCAGGAGCTGTGTTTACGTTCTCCTGGCCTGGCCAGGAGGGCGTGGGGTATACACCGCCTAGGCTCGGGCCCAAGGGAAGGGGGTCAATGCAGACGGGTGTCAGTCAGAGCGGCGGATCTTGCAGGATCTTGCAGGGCCAGGGGCGCACTGACCCGGGTTTGGGTGCAGGATCCTGCAGTAGGGCCTGATTGGCCCAGGTCTGGATTGACCCAGTTCAGTAGATCCCCGATCGGCCTCTTGAAAGGGGTCGGAGTGGATCGTGCCGCATCGCCGAGGCATCGGCGATGCATCGGCGATGCGGCTCCATGTGGGGCTCAATTTCTCCACGCCGACGTCGCCGATGCATCGCCGATGCGTCGCCGACGTCGCCAGTGCACGGCCGATGCATCGCCGATGCATCGCCGATGTACGTCTCGGCGATGCGGCGAGATCCTCGGACCCCATCTATTCGGACCCCATCTAGGAGGCCTCTGTGAACACGATGGGCTTTTTTGGGTCGCTCTTGTGGCCCTTACTTACGATCAGGAACTTTGGCTCGGCTCGAGGTTCGAGATTGTTTGGGAAGTTTTCGTTGGTTCTCGGCGGTCTCCCAGCCTCGGGATGCCTTCCAGCAGCTGCGCCTCGCCGAGAGCGTCCCAGGGGTGCCTGGATCGTCCCGATCGCCCCCCTGAGAGCCGAGTTATGACCTGGAAGCCACGCAGGCAGCGTCAGCGGGGGATGCGGTCGGGAGCTTCGTCTCAGCGTGTCGCTCCGCTGGCTCTGGCACGCCGCCGCCCGCCCCCCCCGTGGAGCGGGGCGGCACGCCGCTCGTTTTGCAGTGCAGTACAGCGTGCCGCCGAGGCCGCCGCCGCGACACGCGACGCAGAAGTTCCGGACCGCAGGCCGAAGAAGAAGAAGCCAGGGGTCGACCTAAACGGCGTTTTGGCGATCTCGTGGGCCGTTTTCGGTTTCGATGCCGCTGTGCAAGGGCGGATCGAAGACGAAACGAGGGAAAACGAGCACAAAACGAAGAACGGAAAACACCGCCTAGGTCGATCCCCAGCAAAATCGGGCGGTTCGCAATGGGGGGTGACCTCATTGAGGGGGTGAAGAGAAGGGGCCTTTTATGGCCCCTTTTGGCCCCTACTGGCTCCTGGAGGGGCCCGAAAGGGCCCCTCCAGGGCTCTTTCCTCTTTCCCTCCCACCCCATGTGGGTCACCCCCCACTACCACCTGCCCGAAAAGAGCGGCACAAGCATAGACTTCCGACGGTCCGCGCGGGTTTCGTGGGATTTGCGTTGTGGCCCACCTGGGCGCCGACATCCTGCGTCGCTCTCTCCTTGGTGCACTCCGCGCGCCGGGGAGGGGCGTCCGGCGAAGGTCCGAGGGAGCCGCGCGGACCGTCGGGAGTCTCTTCTTTCTCCTCCTCCTCCTCCTCCTCCTCCTCCTCCTCCTCCTCGTCCTCGTCCTCGTCCTCGTCCTCGTCCTCCTCCCCCTCCTCCTCCTCCTCCCTCCTCCTCTCCTCCTCCTTCCTCCGCCTCCTCCTCTCCGTCCTCCTCCTCCTCCTCCCCCCCCTGCCCCCAAATGGGATCTTTTTCTTGTTCATTGTTTTGCCGATCGGCGCGGGCCATCGCCCCCTCTCCCTCCCACCCCCATGGAGTAGATCTTGGCTGTTTTTGGCGCCTGCTGCGAGCAGGTAAAGTCTCTCCCCCATACATAGGACGCACTGTTGCAGACAGTCGCATGGAGCAGAGGTCTGGAGCCAGGCCCCCCCCTCCCCCCTTTTCCCGCCCAAGGTCGAAACGCCGAATCAGAAAACGTCACTTGTGCGTCTTGTTCCAGGGCTCGACCTGAGCGGTGTTTGGGCGATCTCGTGGACCGTTTTTTCGTTTTGACCTCTCGCTCTGCAGCAGAAGGGCTGGGCGGAGACGACGCGATGGGGAGAGCGTCTTGCTCTCCAGGGCTCGACCCGAGCGGCGTCCGGGCGATCTCGTGGACCGTCTTTTCGGTCTGACCCCTCTCGCTTTGAATCAGGAGGGCCGAGCGCAGGCGGCACGACAAGACACAGCGAAGGGGAACGCGAGGAGGAGGAGGAGGAGGAGGAGGAGGAGGAGGATGAGAGGAGGAAGAGGGGGAGTAGTTGAGGAGGAGGAGGAGGAGGAGGAGGAGGAGGGGGAGGAAGAGGGGGAGGAGGAGGGGGAGGAGGAGGAGGAGGAGGAGGAGGAGGAGGAGGAGGAGGAGGAAAGCGAAGGGGAAAGCGAAGGCAAGACAAATACGAAAAGCACCGTTCCGGTCGAGCCCTGCCTTGCTCCGCCTCTATGCGAAGTGCCCTCCTCCGGCAGCCGCGCCCCCCGCCGGGTTTGGCCTCCGTCGTTCTGGAGGCGCCCACTGCCCCACTCTGGAGGCTTGCGCCCCCAGGGCGGGGTTCGACCCCCAAAACGAAGGCTGTCGATCGTTTCGGCTCGAAAAAGGAAGCACGCCATACACATAAATGTTTGGCGCTCCGCGCGCATCTCTTGGATCCGCGCTGGGCCCGTCCTGGCGGCGCCTCCAGCACCGCCCCTGGGAGGGAGGTCCAGCGCAGATCCAAGAAATTGGCGCGGAGCGCCAACAGTTTGTTCATGGCGCTGTTTTCTTCGATCGGTGGGACCCACAAGAACCAACCCGCTGCGCGGGGTCCGCACGGATGACGATGAGGGTCGAGATCTCCAAAGGGCACACAACGTGCTGTTATTCTCCAGCCCCTAATCTGGAGGCCCATGTCTCTCGCATTCGAGCCCTCATCGAGGCCTCGCCTTCGTGCCAGAGCTATAAGGATAGTTTTGGGATTTGTTGCAACCGCAGCCCATTCGGCTTGAAAGGGTGCGCGGCTCCGTGGGGGGTGCCGCGCATGGTAGCGGAGCCCGTGGCCTGGTATCCACGGGTTCTGCGTCGGAAGTGCGGCCCAGCAGCCCAGCGGGAAGCACCGCGGGCTGCGGAGGGCAGCCTAGCAACCCAGCGGGGACCTCCGCGGGCTGCGGAGGGCAGCCGCCCAGCCTAGCAGCCCAGCGGGGACCCCCGCGGGCTGCGGAAGGCAGCAGTTCGGCCTTGCGGCCCAGCGGGAAGCACCGCGGAAGGCGCGCGGAAGGCAGCCCAGACCCGTTGCAGGCCGAGGCAGGAGCCTCGGCGGGCGCGACAGCGACGGTGCGAAGCAAAAGAAGCAGCGCGGGCGGCGGCGGTCGGAGGACGCCGCGAGGCGACGGCAGCGACGCAGAGACGTCTGCAGGCTGCTGGAGTCGGCGCTGAGCCTCGTCGAGAAGATCGTCGGGCGTGAGCTCGACCTGCCAACGTTCACGCGCCGCGTGTTTGGGGACGTCGTCTTCGACAAGGAGCTGGGCCACGCGTGGCCGCCCGACGTCGTGGACGACGACTGCAATTCCTTCATGCCCCACGAGAGCGAGGCCTACGCGGCCTTCGTAGCGTGGAGGTTCAGGGATGGAGGAGGAGCTGCGAGCAGCAGCGGCGCAGCAGGCAGCGGGCGACCCCGCAGCCGCGGCCGCAGCTGCAGCAGGAACCTGGCCGCAGCAGCAGCCGCCGACGGCCCGGCAGATTCTGGACGCGCTGCGGACGGCAACGGCTCGAGCGGAAGCTACAGAGAAGCGAGCGCAGGAGCTTGAGGCGCGAGCAGTGACGACAGTCAGACAGCAGAATGCTCAGCTACAGCAGCTCCAGCAGGCGCTCCAGCAGCTGACCACCGCGGGGGGCGCCGCGGCGGCGAGCCCAGCGCTGGCGAGGCGCGAGGATCGTCGGAAGTGGGGCGAAGCCAGCCCAGTTCAAGGGCAGCGAGGCGGCGTGGCCCGCGCGGTCTTTCAAGCTGCTAGCGTACGTCGCGACGCTGGACGAGGAGCTGTATCAAGAGATGATCGCGGTCGGCCAGAATGCCGAAGAGGGCGCCATCAACGAGGCGTTGGACCTGATGAACCCAGCGCTCGTCGGCGCGCCACGGCAGCTGCACCGCGCGCTCGTGCTGCTCCTCGAAGGCAAGGCGTTCGCCATGCAGCGGCCGATCCCGAAGGGCGAAGGACTGCTGGCGCGGCGCAAGCTCGCGAAAAAGTTCGAGCCCGACCAGCCAGCATCAGCTCTGGGTCGAATGAGGAAGCTGATGGGGTGGACGTTCGGAGCGGCGACGATCGAGGCGGACATGAACGAGTCCGACGTGGCGGTCCAGACGCACGAGCGGCGCGGCAGCGCTGTGGCCAGCGACATCAAGGCGGCGATCTTCATAGCGGCGATCCAGGACAGGGACCTTCAGCAGCGGTTGATGGTCGACGCCGACCGCCTCGGGGACTACGACGGGATCGCAATGCGCGCGAAGACGTACCCGACGAACAGGAAGACGTCCAAGGACGCTGCAGGAGGCACCGCAGCGGGGGCCGCCGCGGCGGACGACAGCGGACCAACAAGGATGGACATCGGGCCCCTGGCGACGACGTTGGTAGCAGAAAGGGTGGCGCCAGCCGAGGTGGCGATTGTCGCAAACGCCATCAAGAAGGGCGAGGGCAAGGGGAAAGGGAATAACAAAGGAAAAGACGGCGGCAGGAAGGGATACGGGAGGCTGTACGACGGCAAGAGGGACTCCAAATCGCAGCACCAGGCGCAGAAGGACGGCAATACCAGAGATGACAAAGATGGACAGCGCGTCGAGACACGGAAGTGCAGGAGGTGCCATCAGAAGGGCCACATGGCGAGAGACTGCCCTTACCAGACTCGAGAGTGAACAGCACAGCCAGCAAGACGACCGAGTGGAAGGACGCCTTGAACTTGGTCCAGCTACTTGCGCTTGCGACGAGCTCAACAGCATCGAGCGCGCCTTCCGTGGCGCCGAGCAGTGCCACCCA
>CAUYUJ010020046.1:75572-95932 GCA_963575745.1 Prorocentrum cordatum
GAGGAGGAGGGGGAAGAGGAGGAGGAGGAGGAGGAGGAGGAGGAGGAGAAGGAGGAGGAGGATGAGGCGGAGGAGGAGGAGGAGGAGGAGGAGGAGGAGGAGAGTCCGTAGCCATGTTGGCTCAAGTCCGTAGTGTTTCGCTCAGGACTGAGGCTTTTGGCACAGGGGGAAATCGGCCCCTACCGCTCTCTGATTGGTGCAGTATTGGGGTGCATCCCCCACTCCTTGACGCACAATTACTTCCATCCGATGCCAGGTTGGGGTTGTCGCTCGTGCCACACGTGGAACAATGGCAGTCGCGCCAAGTGCCATGGGTGTGGGGCATTCAGCCCGAACGGGAAGCAGCCACAAACGGTCCCTCCGCCGCCTGCTCGTGGACAGTGGGGACTTGAGCCTCCAGCAATCGGGAACGCGCCATGGACCTACCAGCAACCACGGCGTTTCTTCCGCCCCCCGTGGGTCCAGCAAGGCAGTCAGGGCGCAACAGGGTTGGCAGGGGTGGGGGGATTCGCAGCCACTTTCAGACGAAGAGAAGGCTCAATGGATTGCCATGGACGAGGGCACCTTCGCGCTCTTGCCAGGGCGCCTTTCCCAGAGCCAACGAGACAAGCTCATGCATGCGAGACGGCTCAAGGCAGCAGGGCAAGACAGCCCAGCGGGAGCTGAGGTGCCCAAGTCTGTCCAAGCGCTCCAGCACAAGCTTGTTGAACTACAACGTAAAGAAGAGCGCCAAGTCGAAACTGCTCGGAGGGCCCTCCAGGCAGTTGGCGAGACACAGTCGCAGCTTGAGGAGACCAAGTTGCAGCTCGAACAGGCCAAGTCCGAGGCTGCCAAGGCCTTGGTCGGGAGCCCCTCGGCTCAAGCACAGGCGGCCATCCAGGGCATGGACGAGCAGCTCACGAATTTCCTCACGTCCTCCGCGGAAGGGCTGGCCAGTGCCGAGGATGTGGAGGCGCGCAAGAAGAAGCTCGAGGAGGGCGTGGGTACCTTCAAAGCCACGCTCGGGGCCGCTTTCGCGGCCATGGGCGCCCCACCAGCAGGAGGCGCAGCCGCAGCTCCTGCAGCCGCAGGCGAGGCGGGCGGAGGGGCCCTCAGCGCCGCGGCAGGAGGCGCGGCGGCACCGGCAGCGCGGCCAGCAGGTGAGGAAGCTACGCAGCCGCCAGCAAGGGACGTTGCCATGGCTCCTGAAGGTGCTCGGGCTGATGGCGTGAACGGTGCACCCAGGCGGGCCTCGACAGGGTCAAGCGTTCAGAACTACGCAGTCGCTCTCCCCCTGGCGGCCCAGTGCATGGAGGGTAGCTGGCAGGACGTGGTGCATGGGGCCCCCCTGGACCCCTCCCGACCCATGGCAGCAGGTGATAATAGGGAGGGATCGTCCTGGGGGGGGGGGCCGCAGGGGGCAGGGCTTCGACTCCTTCCACGTGGGCTACTCCATCTTCTTCATGGGCGGACCTGGGATTCTTTCCAGCGTCTGAGAAGGTGGTGACCCCGTGGCGCGCGGCTCTCAGCAGTCCCCACGGCGCGCGTCCCACTGGAGACGCGGGAGGTGAGCCCACAGGCACGAGCTGCACGTCGGCTACTTCCACGGGTGCTACTCCATCTTCTTCATGGGCAGGTGGGCGCCCCCCCAGCATGCCTGAAAAGGTGGTGACCCCGTGGCGCGCGGCTCCTAGCAGCCCCCACGGCGCGCGTCCCACTGGAGGCAGCAGGGGTGAATCCACATGTTCGGCTACTACCGTGCCTTCCTCACAGGAGGCCAGCGCATCGCCAGGATCACAGTCTAGCGACAAATCTTTTTTTTGACGTTTACTTTGCGAACATCACCTCGTGGAGTGATAAGACCTTCGACTACTCTAACCAAACGGGAGGACAGTTGGAGGCAGCCAGAGTTGCGATGTTTGTAGAGACGCACTTACGGAACACCAAGCCCATTCAGACTACTAAGCGGATGGCTAAACTCGGTTGGAAGACCAATGCGACGCTTGCGGTTGACGCGGCAGGAGGAGGTCAGCAAGGGCATGGAGGTGTTGCGATTCTCACGCGGAGGCATCTCTGGCACGACCCCTCACCTTATCAGATCGATTCAGTATCACGGAGCAGTCAGGCCCAGGCCAGATTAGCCAGTGGTGCGCTACGACAGTCAGAATGCAGCATGTGGACATCATCTTCGTCGCCGCTCACCTCGCACCGCATCTCGGGATCTCAGGCACAATTTTTCAGATCTTGGATGAATTCGGTAATAGTTTGAAAGTCCAGGGCAAGCCTTTTCATCGTGGCTGGGGATTGGAACAATACCATCACAGAAATGCAGCAGTCAGGTTTACAAGTCTTTCTTCGTGGAGGGTGGAAAGGACCTCAAGAGGCAGTCTCAGGCGGTCATCGTCTCATCGACTTCTGCCCCGTCAGCCATCACCTTCACAATCTTGTAGACCTATCGTGGGGTTCTGAAGGGCCATGGGGGGGCCCGCATTCTGGCGTGCGACTTCGGCTCAGAGTCGGAGAGTTCACCATGCCCAAACGGGTCATCAGTCTTTGCCCCATCATCGACATGAGCATCCCTGGGCCTGATTTACCCTGGGAATGGTACTCGGTTCGTGTCGAGCCGCTGATCCACCAGGGCATGGCAAGGGTGCAGGCTGCAGCGCAGGGCGAGGCCTCTGTACGCCATTGTAGTGGACAGCCTCACCTTGCATTGGCGCAGCAGTACATGACCTTCGCCCTGGCAGCGGAGAGCTTCTGCACACACAGGAACATCGAGACTGACTTCGATGGCAGCGTCCAGCGCCGATGTTGGGCAGCGGAGACCATCGAGGTCCCAGTAGTTCCCACGACGGTGGTTGGATGGCAAGCTGAATATCGCGGACTAAGTGCGTGGGCGGCTCTGTACTCTCGTACTGCTGATTGGCTTCATCTACGCGAAAAAGCGAAGGACCCAGGCGGCAAGTAGTAGGAGCTTGCTTGGACAAGGTTTGGTCCCTGCCTAGGCTTCTGTCGCATGAGAGAGAGAGAGGAGCGCGCGCTCCGCCTAGTTGCTCGCATTGCCACCGAGAAGCAAGTGGACAAGTGCAAGAAGGAGCTCAGGAATCTTGGGCGCACCGTGAAGAACGTTGAGCTCCATCTTGCACGCTCCAGTCAAAGGAGTTTTAAAGATTGGCTCCGCAATTCGTTATCAAGAGGCGCTGGGGCGCCCCACGCGCGGTCCAAGTCGTGGGGCGGGGAATCCCCAGACCTCGCCCCTGAGAAGCGCCTTGATGGTAGCACCATAAGGGACCCCATTGAGGTCATTGATCAGAAGGCTAACTTTTGGGAGGCCCTGTGGTGCTCTGAGACTTCCGAGGGCCCTGCGGGTTGGTGTGTGTGTGTGTGTGTGGGGATTTTGTTCGGGGGGCCAGTAGGGGGCCCTTGGGCGAACTTTCCATGCAGCAGCTTTTGGGGGCCCTCAAGTCTTCTAGGAGTAGTCGGTGTCGGGGCTGATCAGCAGAACCCGAACTGTCGGCGTAGACTGCCACAAGAAGGTCTGGATGACCTGCTAGACTTCTCAGGAGCATCGAGAGAGCAGGAACCTGGCCGCCGCAAGTCTTTCTCAACCTAGTCCAGCTAATTCACAGGAGTCAGGTGGCCGATAGGCCTATCACCCTGACGCAGGGATTGTATCGGACGTGGGGGAGGACGCGGAGGTGGGAGATTGCTGATTGGAGCGCCCAGCGAACTCAGCACTGGGACAAAGTGGTCAGAGGCAGCTCATCGCTTCGAGCGGCCCTCATTCGCCAATGTAAATTAGAAATGGCCACGTCTCAAGGTTGTGCCTGGGCTGGGGTTCTCTGGGACGTCGACAAGTTTTACGACCATGTTCGGCTTCTTCGGGTGGCCAATGTGGCCAAAGGGGTTGGTTATCCCCTCCCAGCGCTTGCGCTTGGCCTGGCCATTCACCGAGGGCCGAGGAGGCTTCGAGCGGAAGGAGTTGTTTCCAAGTTGATCTGCCCAGATCGGTATCTTATAACAGGCTGTAACCAGAGCGTTGACTTAGCCAAGTTGTCACTCTGGCAAGTGCTGGAGTCGATGCATGCAGACTACAGGCCCTTTGATCTATCCACGTGGGTAGATGACCTGGGACAGGTCGAGATTGGCAGAGAGGCTGAAGTTGTTGCGCGCACTAAGTCGGCTGCGATTTCGTTGGCGGCTCGTCTCACCAAGGCAGGCTTCAAGGTTTCAGGTAGATCGGCGCTCGTCACGTACCCTCCTCGCCTCGCCAAGGAGATCTCGCAGGCCCTTGCAGCTGCTGGGGTGCCCCTTCAAGTGCCCAACTCACGTTCGGGATCTTGGGATTGATGGCCACGCGGACAGGCGCTCCACGGCAGTTATCAAGGATCGCATTGCCAGAGGCCGCAAGCGCGCTGCTCAGATAACACAATCAGTCAAGGTTGTACCCCAGGCGCGAGCCCCTGCCAAGACGGGATACAGACCAGCTGTCACGCACGGACAGATGGCCCAAGGCCTCAGTCCAAGCACGCTTTTATCGCTCCGAACGTCGGTTGCAGCTCTCGCTGGTTATAAGAAGCCAGGGGGCTGCCCCACCACTTGCATAAGGCTCGGGTTTGAAGAAAGAGATGACCCATGGTTCAGGGGCGAATGCAGGTGTTCACCTCGTGGCTAGAAATGTTGTCTCACATGCCCGAACGAATGCGAGCCATCGAGATTGTCTGGCGCAATGCAGTTGCTCACCTCCAGGCGGCGGTCAGGCACTGGGCTCGTGTGAAAGGATTGATTGGTGCCGTCGCTGCTAGCTTGATGGACCTTCACTGGGAACCCCTGGGGCCAGTCTCTTGGGGGCCCCCCAGAGGCGAGGTCCTTAACATTCTCGAGCTAGACAGGGACCATTTGCTGAATTTCGAAATAAAGCAGGCGCTAGACCATGAGTGCTGGATTCGTGCTGCTGCCTCGGATGTGCATAGCAAGGGGGCTCAGGATGGAGTCGATTTCACCGTTTTGAAGCGCCACCTGAACTCCCTCTCTCGCCAGAAAGCTTTTGACAAAGCTGGAGTGCTCAGAATGATCGCAACAGGGGCCTTGTGGCCAGCAGCGAGGCGATTCGGTAGTGAAAGCCGCGGGGGTATCAAGATTGACTCTCCTCCTGCTGGTCCTCCTGCTGGTGCTGCTGCCCATGCTACTCCTGGGCCCTCGGCCTCCTCCAGCGACCCTCCGAGACCCCCGCAGGCTCCTACCTCTTTTGATGACCCCGAGGGGGACCCTTTGGAGGAGGAGGAGCCGTCTTCGGAGGTGGAGGAGGAGGAACCACTTGATGAAGAGGCCGATCAGGCCATGTATCAGATCCCACCCAGTGCTGCTGCGTGGAACTCTCACTCTGTCCCAGATGCCAAGAATGCGAAGAGACGCTCTTCCATCAGCTCTGGGAATGCCGTTGTAATGCAGAGCTCCCGCAAGAGGGGCTGCACTGGGATCTCCTGGCCCAGGCGCGCGAGGAGTGGCAAGATGAACCGTGCTTCTGGCTTCGCGGCCTGACCCCCCTGGCCAGGACGTTCAATATTCGACACCTGGAGATCCAAGGAGCTGAGACGCTGCCCCCCGAGCTGCAAGGAGAAAAGTTTCTTCTCCCGCCAGGGGCCTACATCGGAGGGGATGGGTCCGGTGGCCTTTACTCGTCCGGTCCCAGGCTTCGGCGTTGTGGTTGGGGGGCGGCCATTTTCCAGGAAGGTGAAGTCATAGCTTGGGCCAAAGGGCCCCTTCCCACGTACAAGCAAACTGTTCCCCTCTCGGAGCTCTGGGCATGCTTCAGGATAGCCCAGCTCACGGAAGGGGGCCTCATTTTCGTAGGGGACAATAATTCAGTGGCGAGCGGGATTAATTCGGGCCCCCGCTTCCACCACACTGAAAATGCCATCTGTTTGGGGCTTGTTCTGGCAAGAGTGTGAGGGTCGGCGTGTCCTTGCGGTCAAGATCAAGTCCCATGAGTCTGCTTCTGATGCCGTGCTGGTGCGTCATAGCAGGTTTGATTTTTTGGGGTGGTAAATTTTATTGCTGACAAGCTGGCCGACCAGGCCGCCAAGGAAGCCCAGCTCCCAGGTTGGGCCATTGCGGAAGTTGTCATAAGATATATCCTGCGCAGGGGAGTCCTGGAGCACATGTTGACGGTTTCTCACCACATCGCCATGAATGCGTCCCAGATTTATGGCGCCAGCAGTGTTGAGGATCGGAAGCGTGAAGGCAAGAGACGTAAGCTGGCCAAGCAGGGAGTGCTTGCTGAACTCACTGCGTCCACCTCTCATTGCCTGATCGATCGCCCTGGGATGCATTTGAAGTGTTCTAAATGCCTCACGTCCCCGTCGGGGGCGGCGGAGAGTTGGCTCCGCTCTGAGTGCCCTGGGCTCCCTGCTAGAATTCACCCCTCCCATCGTCATCTCCAGAGGTTCAGAGGCGTCTTCTGGTGTCGCGACTGCGGGAGGTATGCTGCCACAGCCTTCATCAAGTTTTCCAAACCGTGTCTTGAGAAGATCTCAGAGCATGGGGGGGAGATTCTCAAAGCGCTGGAAGCTGGAAGACCCCCGAAAGATATCAAGGCCTGGCCAGAGCCTGAACCCCAGCTGGAACTCCCGCCCCCAGCAGCTTATTTTTGAACTGGGGAGGGGGCCCTGCCGCGGCTCACTGGCTGGGTGGATCGCAGCCCACTCGGTGAGTGACAAACATTGATGGCCCCCTCCAACTTTTATCACTAGGGGCTCCGCCATGTGGACTCCGCCCCTCTGGTAGGCAAGAGGCAAGAGGAGGAGGAGGAGGAGGAGGAGGAGGAGGAGGAGGAGGAGGAGGGAAGAGGAGGAGGAGGGGAGGAGCAGGAGGAGGAGGAAAAGGAGGAGGAGAGGAGGAGGAGGAGGAGGAAAAGGAGGAGGAGGAGAAGGAAGAGGAGAACGAGGAGACGGGAGGAGGCGGAGGAGGAGGGAGGAGGAGGAGGAGAGGAGAAAAAGTAAGAGGAGGAGGAAGGAGGAGGAGGAAGGAGCCGAGGACGGAGGATGACGTTGAGGACGAGAGGAAGAGGAGGAGGAGGACGAGGACGAGAGGAGGACGAGGAGGACGTGAGGAGGAGGAGGAGGAGGAGGAGGAGGAGGAGGAGGGAACAGGAACAGGAACAGGAAACAGGAGGAGGAGGAGGAGAAGGAGGAGGAGATGAGGATGAGGAGGAGGAGGGAGGAGGAGGAGGAGGAGGAGGAGGAGGAGGAGAGGAGGGGAGGAGGAGGAGGAGGAGGAGGAGGAGGAGGAGGGGGAGGAGGAGGAGGGGGGAAAGGGACAAGGAGGAGGGAGGAGGAGGAGGAGGAGGAGGAGGAGGAGGAGGAGGAGGAGGAGGGGGAGGAGGAGAAGGAGGAGGAGGAGGAGGAGGAGGAAAAGGAAAAGGAGGAGGAGGATGAGGAGGAGGAGGAGGAGGAGGAGGAAAAGGGACAGGACGAGGAGGAGGAGGAGGAGGAGGAGGAGGAGCAAGGAAAACTGCTAATAACGCAACAGGCCCGAGATCGGCCGTCGGCGGGCTCACGGTTCCACCGCAACCAGGGTCCGAGGCGGAGCTCCCGCCGTCCGTCCGAGGTTGGCCTCTCGGGGGCCTCCCTTGGGCGGGCTCGCGCACATCTCATGGCGCCAACACCGCAGAGCGGATTTCGTTTGGAAAACGACAGGATGGGCCCAGAGTTTCCTGGAGAATTTCGTTCCGGATTTCGAGGTGAATTTCGGGCGGTTTTTTGGCCAGGAATGAAGACTAACGAACTCCACACGCGAAACTCACTTCGTTTTTCACTCGCCGTTTCGGGGTCTTGCATTGACAGAAATCCACGCAAAAAATCCGCTGCAGCAGGTCGGTGCAGTGACACATCGGCTGCCCCCGACGCCCGCGGCCGCGCAGCCGCAACGGTAGGCGGCAAGCAGCGACGCGACCGCCCGTCGCACCGCGGCGTCGGCCGTCTCAGGCTCCTCGCCTTCGCCCGCTGGTCTTGAATCGGGCGTGTCCCTCTACAGGAGGAATATTCCAAAATGGTCAAAAGATAGTCTGGGGATGGTTGTTTGGCTATTGTTGGTGATTTTTGCATTATCTTTTCAATTTTTTTTCGTCCAAGATCCGCCTGTAGGAGGACGCGCCCGACCTCACGCTGGTTTGGGGGACCGCGGCGAGGGCCCCTGGGGGCGCCGCGCTGGCGGCTCCTTCGCCCCTCTCTCGGCGGCGCGCCGCCGCCGCCGTCCTCGGCAGCGCATGCGCTTGGGCACTGCCAGGATCGAGCAGTGGCGAGGCGTCCTGGCTCGCCTACAGGCCCACCAAAGAATCGTCTAAGAACCTTTTGTGGTTCGCGCGACATGTTCTTAGAGCAGTTGTGGCTTGGACCGTCTTGCCTTCACACCTCGGCTGTGTGTTCTGAGAGCATCGTTTTTGTTATTAGAACATGTTCGGGTTCTAAGAGCATTTCGTGGTACGGTGGGTGGACGAACAAATCCAAGTTGTTCGTGGACGCATGCGGCTGCACATGGACTGCGTCAAGATCTCGACGCCACTCCCCCTGCCCCCTACACGTCAATGTTGGCATCGGTGAGGCACCCCCCGTCCCGGAGGAGGGGGGTGAGGGGGCTCCTCAGAGGTCGAGTGAATCTGATTCAAATCAGCACGCTGCTTCCCAGAGCGTTCGACAAAACTTGCAATAGTTTGTCCACGGACTGTAGGCCTATAGGATTGCTGGGACGGTCGGTCCCTGCTCAACAGGAGGGAGGGGTCTTGCAGAAGACTGCAGAAACCCCACCAGGCAGCATTTGGCAGGCTGCCACGCCTCGACGTGCCACGGGCTACGGTAGCATTCGGCAGCAGATCATGGGAGCCTCGAGTGTCCTCGCGATCCGTTTCAGACTGCACTCGTGTGCGCTGGCGTTTTTGACGATCGATGAGAAAACGCAGAATTTGCCTCGTCCAGCTTCGATTCAGCGTCGATCGGCGTCGATGCCGCGTGGACTCAGCGTCGACTTGTAGCGTCGGCGAGCGCCGGTTCGCAGGAGCCGGCAAGATGGTGTGCGGGAGGCGCCCACACGCTGCCACCGAACAGGGCGGCAGGAGGCGCCAAGGAGTTGCCACAGGAGTGGCAGACTCGCAGGCCCAGAGGTTGACACCAGCACAAATATCGGTGGTGCGCCTCCACCGAGGGAAGAAGATCCCGATCTCGGCGATGGTGGTACTGCTATGGCTTCCAAGGTGGCCGGAATACTGCCACCGGCACCGAAATCTAGGCTCATCTCCTCCCTGCGGAGGCAGCCCCTTGCGTTGGTGCTGGCGCCCACCTCCGGGCCTCCTAACTAGCACTGAGGCGAGCCTCGAGTCGCTGGCGCTCGCGTGCGGTTTGCGCGCTCGCCCCCGCTGCCCGCGCCGCGCCGTGCGCCCACGCCTGCCCTGCAGCCGCGCCCGCGCTTGGGCTGCACCGCTCACCGCTCTCGGCGTGGCGCACCGTGCTGCCGTGGTGGCCGTGCTCGCCTCGCCCCCCCCTCCCCTATCTCGGGGGGGGGCTACAGGACGAGGGTAGCCATCCGTTCTCGAAGCGCTCCTGGACGCTCTCGGAGCGTTCCGGAACGCTCTGAGAAGGCCGCGGCGCCCGAGGCATCCTCAAGAGACGCGGGATCTCACACATTCTCGATGAGTCCTCACCCGATGTTATATTCGTCCTGGATTCGTCTTACCATCCCCGCTCCTACTTGTCTCCCTCCCCCGCCCCCCCTGCCGCCGCCCGCTCCTTCCCCTCCTCAACCGTCCAATCCTCTCTCCCTCCCTCTCTGCTCCCTCCTCCCTCCCCATGTTACCTGCTCATCTCTCGTCCTCCTCCCTCCTTCATCCTTGCTCCTTCATTGTTCCTCCCTTCTGGGATCCGATAGAATCCCCCAGAGGCCCCCAGAACGCCTCGGAACCGCTCGGGAACCATTGATAATCAGATAGGGCAGTATCAGAGCATGTCTCCCCTTCCCTTCCTCTTCCCTTCTCCATCTCCCCACCCACCCTCCATTATCCCTCCTTGCTCACTCTTCCCTCACTCCCTCCCTCCCCTCTTAATCACTCTCGCCCTCCTCTCTGTCCCCTCCTCCCTCTTTGCGCCTCTTTGTTCACCATCCTCACTCCTGGTAGTCCCTAATATCTCCTCGAGCCCTCCACACCCAAGAGCTCCCTTACCCGCTCCACAGAATCCCCAGGAGTTCATCTAATTCCTTCGAAATCAGAGCCACATAAAAAGTGTAACATCATCCTCCTCCCTCCTTTCTTCCTCCTCTGACTCTCCGACAGTCACTGGTCCCGTCGGACGACTTCCCGACCGGCAAGGCGATCTCGTACAATTTCAGGACCAGCAGCCACAGCTCAGAGGGGCATGCGAGTGGGGGAGAAGGACGACGAGTGTAGTCAATCACAGATTTTTGCCTCTAGTATTTCTGCCATGGAATCCGCCTATCCTGAAGCAAGTTTGGACGCCTAAGAGTCTTGCATTGACGTCCAAGCTTCTTGGAACCCTTACCTTCCATCCTGGGTTTGGGCATCGAACGCAAACCAATAATTTTACATTGATGCTGCAATAAGCCCTCCCGTCCCAAGTCAACATACTTTCGGAGTGCGCCAGCTAGAAATGTGAGGGTCATGACCTGCATGGTGGTAACACGATATGTTTTGAGCTGCGCGTCTACAATCCTATTCCGTTTGGCCGCACCAGTGCGAAAGGGGCAATTTTTCTGTAAGTTTATCTTACTGAAGCTATAACATCCGTCTGCGCGGCAATCAGACGCGTTGAAAGGAACAACCCTCCGTCTGTGCAAGCATTGAGAATTTCAGGATTTCGGATCTTAGCTGCAAGGAAGCCTCGGCGAGAGCCAGATTTTGAAAAGGGGCCGCCCTTCATCTGTCCAACGGTTGGAGATTGCAAGTTTTAGGGATGTGCAATGGCAAGTGCTAAACGATAGCCGCAGGACGCACGTGGAAAGCGACCAGTCCTCCACTCGTACATCGGTCGGACGTTTTTACGAGTGATGTGCGCGGCGCTGAGGTGAGAGCCAGTTGTTCAGACTTTGACGTCCTTCATGTGGGCAACTGTCGGTGACTGTTACAACGAATGCGCGCGCCGCCAAGCTTGGATGCACGTGTTGAAACGAGCCGCGCTTCATGTTTGCAGGTGTTGTGAAATGTGACAAGGACTGTGCGCGACGCGTAGGCCATATCCGCATGCAGAAGACGATCCGCCCTCGATCCGTGTAGCTGTTGGAAAGTGTTCGACTATCTGGTCGTGCTCAGGGGAGTGCCCCGTTTTGAAAACGGCAGACCAATCCGTGTAGCTGTTTGGATTCGGCGAATGTGCACGGGGCTCAGGCGAGAGCCACATTTTGAAAATTGCCCGCCCTCCCGTGAAGCTGCTGGAGAGCTCAAGTCCCGTTTGGTAGTGCGACGAGGACGGTCGTGAGCGTTTTTCTGGGTTACTTGAGCTTGGAGGGCGGGCCTGCAGGAAATCGTCTGCGATCACTTGCGAACCCTGCTCCTCCGGGTCCAACCGACGCTTGGGTATCGGACAACCCCGCCTGGGTTTAAATTGGTTGCAGGCACTTTTTCAGTTCTGAACCCCAGCTGGCGTTTCAGAAATCTGACCTTATTAGCTAGGGTTCTCAAAAAAAGGCGTACATATATAAATTGTCGACGGTCCGCGCGGATTTCTTGGATCTGCGCCGGACCCCCTGGCGCCTCCGGCGCCCCTCCTGGCGCGCTCCGCGCACCAGGGAGAGGGTCCCACCGAGATCCCCATGTGATGGTTTTTTATTCATTGTTTTGCCGATTGGCGCGGGCCCTCGCACCCCCCTCGCCCCTCCCCATGGAATGGATCTTGGCTGTTTTGGCGCCCGTTTTTCGAGCAGGGGGTCTCCCCCATGGGACGCACTGCTGCAAACAGTCGCACTATAAGCAGACTCCCGGAGGCCCCCCCCACTCTCCCCCCTTCCGCCCAGTGTCGACACGCCGACTAAGCAAACGTTCGCCATGCAATTTGATTTGAAGGGGAACTTAGAATGACATAAACATAAGAACTCGGAGGTCCGCGCGGATTTCTCGGGTCCGCGCTGGTTCCCCCTCCCTGGCGCGCGGAGCGCGCCAGCGGCGGCGCCAGAGGCGCCGCCCGGGGGATCCAGCGCGGATCCGAGAAATCAGCGCGGACCTTCGGGTTTTTGTGTTTATGTCATTCTTCGTTCCCCTTCAAATGTCTGTATTCAGAGTTTTTAGGTTTATGTCATTATTCGTTCCCCTATTCTTCCTCGAGGCTCACGTGTGGTTGCCCAGGCCGTACCCGCAGGACGTCGGGGCACGGCCTCTTCCTCCTCCTCCTCCGCCTCTCCGCCTCCGCCTCCTCCTCCTCTTCCTCTTCCTCTTGCTCCTCCCTTTCCTCCTCCTTTTCCTGCTCCTCCTCCTCCTCCCCCTCCTCCTCCTCCTCCTCCTCCGACTCCTCCTCCGACTCCTCCTCCTCTCTCCCAGGCCCGCGGCGGCCACGCCGCCCGTGTGAGTGCCAAACGACGCGGCGTCGCGGGGGCCGCTCGCCCCGTGACATTTTGCGTCGGGGGGCGACGGAGCGGAGGCCTCTTCGGTGCCCTCGCGCAGTCCGAGGAGGAGGAGCAGGAGGAGGAGGAAAGGAGGAGGAGCAGGAGGAGGAGGAGGAAAGGATGAGGAAGGGAGGAAAGGAGGAGGAGGAGGAGGCGGAGGCGGAGGAGGAGGAGGAGGAGGAGGAGGAGGAGGAGGAAAGGAAAAGGAGAAGGAGGAGGAGGAAAAAGGAGGAGGAGGAGGAAAGGGAGGAAGGGGAGGAAAAAGGAGGAGGAGGCGGAGGAGGAAAAGGAGGAGGAGGAGGAGGAGGAGGAGGAGAGCGCCCTCTTGCCGTCCTCCCTCGTCGCAGAAGAGAGAACGCCATGAACATGAACGGCGCTCCGCGCGGATTTCTTGGATCTGCGCTGGGCCCCCCTCGGCGGCGCCTCCAGCGCCGCCCCTGGCGCGCTCCGCGCGCCAGGTAGGGGGGTCCAGCGCGGATCCAAGAATTTTGCGCGTAGCGCCAAAAGTTTGTGTTTATGTTTATATATATATATATGTCATATGATAACTCTTAGTAGTATCATCAGTATTATTATTGTTATTGTTATTATTATTATTATTCTTATTAAACTTATTACTATTATTGTTGTGATTACTACTACTACTACTACTACTACTACTACTACTACTACTACTACTACTACTACTACTACTATACTACTACTACTACTACTACTACTACTACTACTACTACTACTACTACTACTACTACTACTACTACTACTACTACTACTACTATTTTTATTATTATTCGTATTAGTATTCGTATTAGTATCAGTATTAGTACTATTATTAGCATTTGTATTATTGTGATTATTATTATTATTAATTTATTATTATTAGTACTATTATTTTTGTTTATCATTGTTATGATGATTATTATTATTATCACTATTCGTATTATTCCTCTTTTCCTTCTTCTACCTCAAGCAGTGGCGAGGCGTCCTGGCTTGCCTACAGACCCATGAAAGGAGGGTATCAGAACTTCTTGTGGCATGCACGACGTGCGCTCAGAACATTTCTGGCCGAGACCGTCTTGTCCTGGTACATCGGCTTCATGTTCTGAGAGCAGTGCTTTTGATCTCAGCACCCTCCTTGTGGGTTCAGAACATGCCGTGGCAGGCTCGTAGGCATGCCGGGACGGCCGGTCCCTGCTCGAAAGGCGGAGCGGAGGCCTCTCCGTTGCCCTCCACTTGCCGTCCACCCCTCCCTGCACGAGACCTCCGTGCCGAGCCGCCCAGAGGCCCCCTCGCCTCCGCGGCCTCCCCCCATGCGGGCCTCAAGCACGGAGGTGTGGGCACAACCGTAGAGCATTCGGACGGGTCGCCACTGCGGGCAGGTCGGCGTGGTGTGACAGGTCAGTGGCGGCCAGGGCCCGGGGTGTGCCACTCGGTGCCTGCGAGGGTCGCCCTCCCCCCCCCCTCTCTCCCGGACGCTGCAGTTCCTTCTCCCCTCCTGAGGGGCCGCCCCGCTCTGGGGCGCCACTCCCGGGGTTCCAGAGCGAGGAGTGGCTGGTAGGCATGGCTTCCCCTTGCCATCGACCCACAGCAGCACGCTGCGAGCCAGGGCCCTCCCCGGACACGGCAGATCCCAGCATAACCCCCGAAGGGTTGCCGAACTGCGGCCTGCCAGTAGACTTGGCTGTTTGGTCGCTGATGCTCCTCCCCCCTCTCACAAGATGCGGCACCAGCGCGCCCATAACGTCTGGTTTTGCCAAGTTTGTGGTTTCTACACAGCGGTTTCAAAAGTTTCATCTGTAGTTTTCCATGGCGAAGATATCTCCCATCCTTCTCTCAATATTCCGAACATCACGCGTTGCTGGCGTCAGTCGGCGGAATAGTTTCCGATCCGCCTGCTGTTTCTGTGTTTCTTACCCCCAAACCAGATCGAAAATTATTCCGCGCCGCACCCGATCATGCATCTAGCGGGATGCGCCCGCGCGCGGAGTAGTGGGAGCATTCTTGCTCCGAACTACTCCGCCCTGCTGCGCTATTGGCGATGGCAGATTGAAAGAAATGTTCGTCACTGTGATGTACGCTCCTGTTTCCATGCGTGAGCTAGCGAAGACATGCTCTCAGAAGATCGAGCCACACGGACGAGAATACTTGCATCGTCTCGAGAAGATCGAGCCACACGGACAAGAATACTTGCATCGTCTCGAGGCGGGTTTGTGGCCCAAGCTACGCAGCCAGGCCGAACTGCGGTCTCGAGACCGTTCTCCGTGTCTTGAACCGCTGCGTCGGCCAGCCCGTTCTCTTGCTCCGGTTTCCCTCCCCCATTTCGGATCCTCCCGCCCTCCCCCTCCCCGCCCCGCCCGCAGGCACGAGAAGCCGGCCTGCTCGCAGGGCGTGGGTGAGGACCTGCGTGGCAGGTGCCGGCGTCCGAGGGGGGGTGGGGAGGAGGGGGGGGAGTTCGGTCGCAGACCATAGGAGATTTGTGTCATCGAGAGGAACAAGAGCCCCCAACCCTAATAACCCGATGAAGACGTGACCTCACTGAGGTCCCCGACTTTGCATTAGGGATAAAATTGGACTTGTTTGGTTTGATACATCTGCAGAATAGACCGCCTGTCCCCAATGTTTTTGGCCCTCCTAACTTAGGTGCCCTCCCGGTCCTTTCGTATTACTCGTTGTGTGTCCTCAGAACTCCGTCTTCAGAGTGTGCATGAGCGTGCGCTAGCGTCTGATCTAATCGATGAAGCAGGGGCAGGTTTGGCGTCGATCAGCGTCTGTTCGCAAGAGCCAGCCAGGTAGCACGGAGGGCTCACACGAGTTGCCACCGAAGGGGAGGAGACGATGGGCGGGGCAGGGCGCGGGACGGCGGAGGGATGGAAGATGAGGGGTGCTTACCCAGTAGCCTTAAGTCGGGCCTGTCCCTCCCGGCCGTACAGGAGGAATATTTCAAAAATAGGAAAAAATAGTCAGGGGACGATGTTTTAGTATTTGTTTGCATTTTGGGGGCATTTTTGGAGTATTCTTGGTTTTTCGTCCAAAATCCGCCTGTAGGGGGACATGCCGGACCTAACAGTAGCCAGGATGCTTCAGGGCTGTCAAAGAGACAGTTATCTTCTGAGCGCGGCCGTGCTGCAAATGCGTACCAATCCCTTCTGGACGCGCAGCACATCAAAGGATGCTTGAATGAGCATGTGATCATGCGTGTTGATCAATATGATGATGCTGGACGGTCTCAGACTGCTCCGGGTTGCTTAGCCGAGCGGGCGTTTCATCGTGCGGATCGAAATTGGCCATCACAATCTTCACGCATGAGACGGGTTCTCGCCTCCTCCTGTGTGTTGCATGTTTCGAGGATTCTCGACTTCTCCACCTGGAAACAAACTTAACAGTAGTAGGAGGAGGAGGAGGTGGAGGACAGCGCGAAGAGACAGGAGAAGGACAAGCGAGGTGCGCGCTCTCGCCTTAGCTGACATCTTACCCCTTTCACCCGTCCATTCCTATGATCGAGTTTCTCGATCCGCCATTGGGTGTCGTGTCCCATCGGACTTGGATCCCCGAGGGGACTCCATCGTGTGATGCGCAGTCATCAGTAATTGGAGCTCTGCACATTGGAAGCAGATGCGGCGAGTGAGTGTGAGGAGGACGATCAGGACGAACCTGATAAGGATGAACAATGATGGGCAGGAGGAACAACAACACCAACAACAGCAACGACACCAACTAGCACAGCAACAACAACCACAACACCAACACCAACACCAACACCAACACCAACAACAATGACAATACTAGCAATAGCAACAGCTACAACAACAGCAAAAACATGTTGCTTAAGACTGTTCGCTCTGATCTGTTCGCGTGCCATCCAACGCATATATCCCAAACCCTGGATACCCGCCATCTTCGTCTTCGATCGTACCCCCTTGGCGGTATATCTGTCTTATTTGCAACGTGTATTTCGTGCAGCGCCTAAGGCAGGGGAAGAGAGGACGTATGGAAGGAAGGGACAAGGGGGAGGTAGGAGGATGGAGCACGGGAGTAGCAGAAGGGGGGTTAGGAGCAGAAAACACGCGGCAGAACCAGACGGGCAGATTGGGCGGGTAGACCCTAACGGGCAGATCGGAAAGGCGGGCCCATGCGGCCAGGTCGAGCAGGTGGGTTGCTGAAGCGTGCGCCCTGCATGAATCGCAAGGAATTCTCAAGCGATAGCGCGATTCCCAAGTGCATCATGAGGAATCCACAGCGAGAGCGTGATTCCTGAGTGTCGAGGGCGCGGCGTCTGAACAAATTGCGAGGAAATTCATCGCGAGGGCAAGATTCCTACATACATTGTGAGGAAGCCCCGCGCGAGAGCGCGATGTGTGAATAAACTATGAGGAGGTATCAAGCGGGAGCCGTTGTTGTTGTAACTGGGGGGCCAGGGGCCCAATTTGGTGATACCTCACTTCCTCTTGTAAAAAGCAGGGTGCGAGCCCCGGGACGAGCATTTTAATTGAAAAATGCAATGGTTACCGGAGGGGTGAGAGCGAGATGATGATGGGGATCATGGGGACGTCTTGGAGGCTTCTGGAGCCGTCTTGGGGGCATCTTGGGCGGCTCGGAGCGATGTTTCGGCGAGTCGGGGCCCTCTTGGACTGTCTAGGGGGCCTCTTGGGCCTCTCTTGGCTTTTTCTTGGGCCGTATTGTGCGGTCTGGGCTCTGGACTTCGGTCGTCTTGTGGCGCTCCTGGGCCGTCTTAGGCCCTTCGGAGGCCGTCTTGGAGCCCTCTTGGGGGCCTGTTGGCGTGTCTTAGGGAGCTCTGGGGCCGTCTTGGACATTGTGAAGGCCCAAGAAACGAATCTGCCGAAAATATACGTTTTCCCAACGGAATGGGTCTATTTGTCAGTCTTTGGGCATTCTTGGGAAGTGTCGTGAGGGATCCTGGGGACGTCTTGGAGGTTTCTGGAACTGTCTTCGGGGCATCTTGGGCGGTTCGAGCGATGTTTCGGCGATTCGGGGCCCTCTTGCATTGTCTAGGGGGCCTCTGGGGCCTGTCTTGGCTTCCTCTTGGGCTGTCTTGGGCGGTCGGGGCTCCGGAAGTGGAGTTTTCTATACCCCCCTGTCCCCGGGTACCAAAAAACGTTGGAAAGACGTCGGAAATAACCTCCTTGTACCGAAAAGCGTCGGAAATGACGTCGGAAATCACGTGCCCCCCCCCCCCCTTGCAGAGCGAAGCTTGAGCGAGCTCCTCAAGTCCACGCTCTCAGAAACTTACACAATACCTACTATTTCAAAATGTGAGTTCAACAACAATAGTAGGGGCAGGAGGAGTGGGAGGAGCAGGAGGACCAGGGGAGGACGGAGGAGGACAACAGAAATGGGACGACAACGACGAGGAAGGAATCGAATCCCGAAATGTGACCAGCGCTGGGACGAGAGCGCCATTCTGGACGACGGGAGGAAGCCGCAGCTCCCGAAATGAGGCCAGCGTTGCAGCGGGAGCACCACTTGGAAAAACAAGCAAGCACCTTCCGCTGGGAAAGCTCATTTAAGCGTTGAGTCGTGTAGTCCAATATTTTACAGCATACGGGAGACATGGGGTCCCGCTCGCACAGATTCTGAGGAGACGGGAGAGCAGTGCATAATTTCTCGTACTGTGATGGAAGTCCATTTCTTTGATTCATGAATTTCCAAATGGGCATCGCGCGGTGCAGGTGAGGCAGATTGACGCGCTCGCGCGTCTGGCATTTGGTCCATGATTGCTTGGTGGCTGGTCACCGCCATGGCCGTCCTCATCACGATCATTCATATTTTGTCGGCGACCGTCGAGTTGATGGTTGTGATCACGGGCAGTCTCACGATGATGCGCGCCGCCATGATGAAATGGCCATTGTGATCATTTTCGTAATGATGGGTCATGATCATCATCGTACTAATCATGATGTTGAACCCTTTCATCCCCACTTCGGCTCCTAGCAACGAGGAGGAGGAGGAGGAGGAGGAGGAGGAGGAGGAGGAGGAAGAAGAGGAGCAGCAACACCAGCAGCAGCAGCAGGAGGAGGAGCAGCAGCAGCAGCAGGAGGAGGAGGATTCTGCCAGCCGCCAGGAACCAGGAACCATGAGGAGGAGGAGGAGGAGGAGGAGGAGGAGGAGGAGGAGGAGGAGGAGGAGGAGGAGGGTGAAGAAGGAGGAGGGTGGAGGAGAAGGAGGAGGAGGAGGAGACTGGTAAGAAGGAGAAGGAGGAGGAGCGGGAGGAGGAGGAGTAGGAGGAGAAGGAGGAGGAGGAGGAGGCGATGTGAGGAACTGTAATCTACAATGGCTGCACCTTGGATGTGCACGGCGCGCTTGCTTTTTGCCCCTCCGGGTGTCACTGGGCGCGGGCGCCCGCCGGGCGGCAGCGCCCGCGCCGTGCCGCCCGAGCAGAGGTATTGCCTCCCAGACGGCGAGGTGCCGAAGGACGCCGGGGCGCAGGACTCGACCGCGGAGGGCCGCCCCGAGCGGTGTTTTGGCGATTTCGTGGGCCGCCTTCGTTTTGACTTCGTTTTGGAGCAAATTTGGAGCAAAGGTGCACAGTCAAGCCGCACAGGAGGGGTTGCCCCTGCATCGTTGCCTCCTCGATTCATCCTTGGCCGCGTTCGCTGGCCGCGCCCCGCCCGCAGAGTGCCGACATGGCCTTCCAAGGCCCTTGCATCCTTACCGCGCATCCTTATGATATACGGGTCGACTGCAGGTGAGGCCTTGCCCCAGAGCATCCTGAAGCCGACCCTGAGTTCGGGCGAGCAGGCCTGAGCCGCGGGCTCGTGGGCTCGAGGTTTTTCGGGCATTCTCTTGGGTTCGAGGCTTTCGGGCGTTCTCAGGGCTGGACCCAGACGCTGTGCTGCTGGACTTCGGCCGTGCTTTGTTTGTCGTTTTGGCAAGGGGAGGTGCAGGAAAACAGGCGGAGCACAACGAACAACAAGACGAAACCAAAACGAATATCAACGTTCAGGTCCAAAACGGAAAACGAAAAACAGCACGAAACACAAAACAAAACGAACACACAACAAAAACAGCACAGAGCAACACGAAACACAAAACGAAAACAAAACGACAAACAACGTTTACGTCCAGCCCTGTGCGTTTTCGTGCTTTCTCGCTGGCCCGCCGCGCCTCGCCGCGATGGGCCTTGTCCGGGGTGCCCGTGGATCGCCCCGCACGGCCGCCGGAGGCCCGAGTTGTGACCCGAAATCCGCCCGACGTCGCACCCCCCCTCCTCCTCCTCCTCCTCCTCCTCCTCCTCCTCCTCCTCCTCCTCCTCCTCCTCCTCCTCCTCCTCCTCCTCCTCCTCCTCCTCCTCCTCCGGCAGGAGCCGATCCTTTTTTGCACGACGTGCTACAAGTTTGCTGTGCATCGTAAACAACGGGGCCTTTGCAGTCCCTGCCTTGGCCCTCGGCGGGTCACTGGCGGCTCGGCGTACACCGTCCGGAAGCGGCTGCGTGGGCGCATACACCCCACAGAGGAGGGACTGGCTCTGGACGAGCCCCAGGTCCCTTCCACAGCCACTCGGGAACGCTGGCGAGATCATTTTGGAGCTGACGCGGAAGGGGCCGGTCGGCCCCCCAGCAGGCTCCCTGCGTTCTCGCAGCAAAGGGCCGCTCCTCGGCTCGGCATGGAAGCCTGCTTGAAGGCGTTCGGGTTCGAGACTCGGGCCGAAGCTGAGGAGCTCGGGTTGTGGGCTGTCCAGGCCCGCGCTGAGGCCCAGGCTCGCAAATCCCGGGAAGAGTGCGAAGCCGAAGCTGGAGAGTTCGGCTAGCGCTGTGTGGGGGTGG
>CAUYUJ010020046.1:96032-133532 GCA_963575745.1 Prorocentrum cordatum
TACTACTACTACTACTACTACTTACTACTACTACTAATAGTACTAGTAGTAGTACTAGTACTAGTACTAGTAGTAGTACTACTACTACTACTACTACTACTACTCCTACTACTCCTACTCTTACTACTACTACTACTACTACTACTACTACTACTACTACTACTACTACTCCTACTCCTACTCTTACTCCTACTCCTACTTCCACCCTCACTCCTACTCCCACTCCCACTCCCGCTCCCGCTCCCACTCCCACTCCCACTCCCACTCCCACTCCTACTCCTACTCCTACTCCTACTCTTTACTCCTACTCCCACTCCCACTCCTACTCCTACTCCTACTCTTACTCCTATCCTTATTCCTTATTAGAATATACTCCTACTCCCCCCTCAGGCCGGCCGATAGGGGCCGCGTATGGGTGGTCCCATCCTAACCTGTAAAAAACAATACAAAATCAACATGTTTCTTATTTGTTCCGCTCGACATGGACGTCCTGTCGTCCACGGCGATAATCCATTGCAAAAAATACCACAAAGAGCACACGCGCGCGTTCATGTCATAATCCTACCGAACACCGTGTGTTTGCAAGCATTTCAACATAAAAACATCAAAAACCCAATGCTTTTTTCACAAAAATTGTACAAATTTCCCGCCCGGGCTCTCTTGCTGAAATCATAGGAAAACCATAGGAATCTTAAGAATTCGGTCAAATCCAGCGATTTCACGTCATCGCGCGGTGCACTCGCGATGCTCTGTCATGCACCCAGGCCGCGAATCCTGTGCAAAAAATACCACAAAGAGCACACTCGCGCGTTCATGTCAGAATCCTACCGAACACCGTGTTTTTGCAAGCATTTCAACATAAAAACATCAAAAACCCAATGCTTTTTCACAAAAATGCTTTGGGGTGTCCTGTCAGACCGTCGGGCTTCCTCCGGCCACCTCTGGCTTCCTGCGGTGTACCGGGCCATTCTCGACTCGTCTGGCAATGCGTGCGCGGCATTCAACACGCGCTCGCCAGTTCCCGTCGGCAACCGCCATCGCGGCCGCATCAGCTGTACCAAACCGGCTGGCCGGTGTGACTTCGGCCCCCAGTTGTGCCAGCTTTGCTTCTTATGTTGTGGGAGGGCGGGTGGGACTGGGCATGCCATGCTTGACTCGCTCGAGCTGGCTAGCTTGACTCCTACTCCTACTCCTACTACTCCTCCTCCTACTCCTACTGTTACTCCTACTCCTACTCCAACTCCCCTACTCCTACTCCCACTCCCACACTCACTCCCGCTCCCACTCCCACTCCCATCATTATTCCTTATTAGAATATACTCCTACTCCCCCCTCAGGCCGGCAGATAGGGGCCCCATCCGGGTGGTCCCATCCTAACCTGTAAAAAACAATACAAAATCAACATGTTTCTTATTTTTTCCTCTCGACATGGACGTCCTGTCGTCCACGGCGATAATCCATTGCAAAAAATACCACAAAAAACACACGCGCGCGTTCATGTCATAATCCTACCGAACACCGTGTGTTTGCAAGCATTTCAACATAAAAACATCAAAAACCCGATGCTTTTTTTCACAAACGATCTACAAATTTCCTGCCCGGGCTCTCTTGCTGAAATCATAGGAAAACCATAGGAATCTTAAGAATTCGGTCAAATCCAGCGATTTCACGTCATCGCGCGGTGCACTCGCGATGCTCTGTCATGCACCCAGGCCGCGAATCCTGTGCAAAAAATACCACGCGGGCGACATGCGCGCGCGTCGCCGCGAGCGCATGCTCAAATCCTTCTAGAGTCGTCGCCGTCATTGGCACCGTCGCATGGACGTCCTGTCGTCCACGTCGCAAAATGCATGGCAGGAATGGGACGCGGCGCACACCCCGCGCCCGCCCATCCAATCCGTCCCATTCTAATCTGCAAAAGACAATACACAGTTTTTGTTTTTCTTGTCAACATGGTCGTGCTGTCGTCACGTCGCAAAATGCGTGGCAGGAATGGGACGCGGCGCACACCCCGCGCGAAGGGGTGACATGGTACTACTACTACTACTACTACTACTACTACTACTACTACTACTACTACTACTACTACTACTACTACTACTACTACTACTACTACTACTACTACTACTACTACTACTACTACTACTACTACTACTACTACTACTACTACTACTACTACTACTACTACTACTACTACTACTACTACTACTACTACTACTACTACTACGACTACTACTACTACTACTACTACTACTACTACTACTACTACTACTACTACTACTACTACTACTACTACTACTACTACTACTACTACTACTACTACTACTACTACTACTAATACTACTAGTACTAGTAGTACTGCAAGTACTTGTCATAGCACTACTTTTTCTGTTACTACTACTACTACTACTACTACTACTACTACTACTACTACTACTACTACTACTACTACTACTACTACTACTACTACTACTACTACTACTACTACTACTACTACTACCACTACCACTACCAACACCACTACCACTGGTACTACTACTCCTGCCTCTTGGGGCCTCCTGGGCCCCCTTGGGGTGTCCTGTCAGACCGTCGGGTTTCCTCCGGCCACCTCTGGCTTCCTGCGGTGTACCGGGCCATTCTCGACTCGTCTGGCAATGCGTGCGCGGCATTCAACACGCGCTCGCCAGTTCCCGTCGGCAACCGCCATCGCGGCCGCATCAGCTGTACCAAACCGGCTGGCCGGTGTGACTTCGGCCCCCAGTTGTGCCAGCTTTGCTTCTTATGTTGTGGGAGGGCGGGTGGGACTGGGCATGCCATGCTTGACTCGCTCGAGCTGGCTAGCTTGACTTCCTACTCCTACTCCTACTCCTACTCCTACTCCTACTACTACTTACTCCTACTCCTACTCCTACTCCTACTCCTACTCCTACTCCTACTCCTACTCCTACTCCTACTCCTATCCTTATTCCTTATTAGAATATACTCCTACTCCCCCCTCAGGCCGGCCATTAGGGGCCGCATCCGGGGGGTCCCATCCTAACCTGTAAAAAACAATACAAAATCAACATTTTTCTTATTTTTTCCTCTCGACATGGACGTCCTGTCGTCCACGGCGATAATCCATTGCAAAAAATACCACAAAGAGCACACGCGCGCGTTCATGTCAGAATCCTACCGAACACCGTGTGTTTGCAAGCATTTCAACATAAAAACATCAAAAACCCAATGTTTTTTTCACAAAAATTGTACAAATTTCCCGCCCGGGCTCTCTTGCTGAAATCATAGGAAAACCATAGGAATCTTAAGAATTCGGTCAAATCCAGCGATTTCACGTCATCGCGCGGTGCACTCGCGATGCTCTGTCATGGACCCAGGCCGCGAATCCTGTGCAAAAAATGCCACAAAGAGCACACTCGCGCGTTCATGTCAGAATCCTACCGAACACCGTGTGTTTGCAAGCATTTCAACATAAAAACATCAAAAACCCAATGCTTTTTCACAAAAATGCTTTGGGGTGTCCTGTCAGACCGTCGGGCTTCCTCCGGCCACCTCTGGCTTCCTGCGGTGTACCGGGCCATTCTCGACTCGTCTGGCAATGCGTGCGCGGCATTCAACACGCGCTCGCCAGTTCCCGTCGGCAACCGCCATCGCGGCCGCATCAGCTGTACCAAACCGGCTGGCCGGTGTGACTTCGGCCCCCAGTTGTGCCAGCTTTGCTTCTTTTGTTGTGGGAGGGCGGGTGGGACTGGGCATGCCATGCTTGACTCGCTCGAGCTGGCTAGCTTGACTCCTACTCCTACTCCTGCTCCTCCTCCTCCTCCTTCTGCTCCTGCTCCTGCTCCTGTTCCTGCTCCTGCTCCTCCTCCTCCTCCTCCTCTCCTCCTCCACCTCCTCCTCCTCCTCCTCCCTGCTCCAGGTCCGCGGCACGTCTGGGCGATCTCGTAAAAGTGGGACAGAGGGGCCCCGTCCCGAAGGCGAGAGGCCTCGTTGCGGGGGCGGCCAAGGCTCTCCCAGACGCCCCCTCCAGAAGCCCCTCTCCGGTTCGGCGTCAGGCTCGAGGGTGGCTCGGCGTCAGGCTTTGGTGAGGAAAACGACCGTTTCGGTTCAGTTCGTGTTGGAAGAAACCTTGGCGTCGCTCGGGCGTGTGCCCCCTTTTCTCGGCGAGGACCCTCGTGAAGCATCTTCGGACCATCGGGCGAAAAACAGGGCACGAAACCGAAACACGCACGGGGCATGGCCGTCCGAGCGATGGCAAGAAGCACCAGTTCACGCTGGTTTGGTTCGGGCCGTTTCGGTTCGGCCCGCTCCTCCCCCTCCTGGAGGCGGTTCTGGTCCCGCACCTGTCGCGCCCCGCGCGCCAGGGAGGGGGGCCCGACGCAGATCCAAGAAATCTGCGCGGACCGCCGAAAGTTGATGCTTATGCCAGGTGTTCTCCCTCTGTCCTCACCCCCGGAAGGTTCGAAGCCTCTGGACGGAGGAGTGCACACCAGCACCACTCTGGATCAGAGTCTTCTCAGCTCTGGAGTCAAGATCTGAATTTGGCAGGCGTTCTACCCTGTTACCCCTGCCTCCTCCCCGTCCCTTCCCTCCTTCTCTGTTCGAGACATGTGGGAGAAGGGCGGAGTTAGGGGAAGGAGGAGAGGCGGAGTGGGAGGGGCGAGAGTGAGGACCACCTCCCCCTCTCGGGTCGAATGAAAGTGGGGAGGAAAGGCCAGGGTGGCTACGAAATCTGCTGCATGCAGTTGGCTTCGACCCCGCCGTCGGGTGCTTTCGTCGATGCGTTGGCGCCTCCTGGCGCTGGGACGCGCCGGGGAAATCAGCTATGTGAGTTGGATCCGTATCCGCGGCCTCGTGGGCTGGGCCCCTGGGCCGCGACCCCGCGGATACGGGCCGTCTTCGTTCGCGGATGGCCCGCGCGGAGCGCATCCGTGCGACCGCGTAACCGCGGGGTCGCGCCCCCAGAGTCCAGACCGCGAGGGCGCGGACGTGGACACGGCCATTTCGTCGGCGAGCGAAGGGGGGGAAGTGAGAGAAGGAGAAGGCCTTCTCAGAAGGCGGCGGGACTTCTCAGAAGCCGTGCGCCTTTGAGAAGTTTCCTGTGTCTTCAGGGAAGGCTTCGAATTATCCTGGCGAAGGAGCCAACCGTATGCAGTGGTGGGTGCCGCAATTGTGAATATCTTCTTCGGTGAAGCTCCCTATGGGGCCACGACGCGCTGCACTGGGTGGGGGGGGAACGCATGCGGGCGGTAACACTGGGGCCGTCGGTGGAGCTCCCTATGGGGCCACGAAGCGCTGTAGTGGGTGGGTGAAAATGCCATATTGGGTGTGTGGGACGCATGCGGGCGGTCCCCCTGGGGGCTTCGGTGGGGCTCCCTATAGGGCCACGAAACGCTGTATTGGGTGGGTGAAAAAATGCCACATTGGTGTGGGACGCATGCGGGCGGTCTGACTGGGGCTTCGGTGGAGCTCCCTATGGGGCCACGAAACGATGTAATGGGTGGGTGGATGCCCTTATTGGGTGTGTGGGACGTATGCGGGCGGTCCCACTGGGAGCTTCGGTGGAGCTCCGTATGGGGCCACGAAGCGCTGTAGTGGGTGGGTGAAAATGCCATATTGGGTATGTGGGACGCATGCGGGCGGTCCCACTGGGGGCTTCGATGGAGTTTTCTATGGGGCCACGAAGCGCTGTAGTGGGTGTGTGAAAATGCCGAATTGAATGTGTGGGACGCATGCGGGCGGTCCCACTGGGGCCGTCGGTGGAGCTCCCCACGAGGCCACGAAACGTTGTACTGAGTGGGTGAAAACGAAATATTCGGTGTGTGGGACGCATGCGGGCGGTCCCACTGGGGGCTTCGGTGGGGCTCCCTATGGGGCCACGAAACGATCTAATTGGTGGGTGAAAAGATGCCAAATTGGGCGTGTGGGACGCATGCGGGCGGCCCCACTGGGAGTTTCGGTGGAACTCCCTATGGGGCCACGAAACGCTCTACTGGGTGGGTGGGAATGCCAAATTGGGTGTGTGGGACGCATGCGGGCGGCCCCACTGGGGGCTTCGGTGGAGCTGGGGCCACGAAGCGCTGCACTGCGTGTGCGGGACGCATGCGGGTGGTCCCACTGGGGGCTTCGGTGGGGCTCCCTATGGGGCCACGAAGCGCTATACTCGGTGGGTGAAGCGCAGGGAGGAGGGGGAGGAGGAGGAGAGGAGAGGAGAGGAGAGGAACGCGGGGACCGTTTCTTCAAAACGAGGACCCAACACCACAGGATGGTTGGGAAGCAACTGTTCAGAAGGCCGGGGGACTTCCGAGCCTTCTTGGAAGGCCCGCCCCATATCGAACGCCTGTTGGTTTTTCGGTCCTAACTCGGCTCTCCGGTGGCCGTTCAGGGCGATCCGGTCACTCCCGAAACGCTTTCGGCGAGGCGCAGCTGCTGGAGGGCACCCCGAGGCTGGAAAACAGCCGGGAACCGACGACGCCCGAAAACCTCGAACCTCGAACCCGAGACCTCGAACTTTTCTCACTTCTCCCCCTCGCTCGCCGCCGATCATTGCTCGTGATTCCCTCCCCCTGCAGATCGTCCCTCTTCCGCAGCGGGTAGCCGTCCGTCCCCCCAGGACGCGGCGGAGGTCAAGCGCGCCCCGTCGGACGCTCCCGCGCTGATCCTCAAGGGGCCCAGGAGCCCTTGGGGTAGATCTCACATCGCTGGCACGCCTCTTCCTCCCCCCTCGTATTATGTTGTTCCCCCCATCGTACTTAAGGACCACATCCCAGAAACAATTTCGAGCACCCAGAAAACTATCGAATGCTTGCTCGACACGCTAGCGAAACGTCGAACAAGTTCAGCCTCCTGGGCCCGACGCCTGAGCATCTTTCAGTTTTTGTATTATCTTTGTGCGGGGAATTCTCTCTGGTGATCAAGGCTAAAGCTGGCGTTTCGCCTGGCATTTCCTCACCAGGTCGCCAGTTATGATCTTCAAGCTTAGAGCCCGCAAGGGCTTCACGAATGGAGGGTGGGCAGTTTTCAATGTGGCTCTTTTTGTTAGCGCCGCGCACATTCGTTCAAAAAGTTTAGAAGAGCTTCGCGTATGGAGGGCAAGCGGTTTTCAACATGTGGTCCTTGCTTGGGTACCGCGCACGTTCGTCTTAAAAGTTTGCCAGAGTTTCGCGAATGGAGGGCGTTTTATTTTTAACATATGATTATCGTTTTAGCACTGCACGCCTTCACAATTTCAAGGATTCTTCTGGCCGTCGTCCCGGCAATGGTGTTCTGGCACGATGTAGGATTGTCAGGGCGCAACAGTTACGTTGACTCGCGGTGTTGAAGTCCCAGGAGCGGTGTTCTGGCACGATTCAGGGTCGTCAGGACACACAAGTAACGTTGATTCGCGGTGTTGAAGTCCCAGGAGCGGTGCTCTGGCACGGCGCAGGAATTTTAGACGATTGTGTTCCATCGGGACACTTCTTTCAGTGTCAATATACTATTAAGGGGAATTTGGAGGGAGGGTTCATTGCAGCATCGATGATGAGTTTGGGGTTTGCACTGGTTTTCCTCCTCCTTCCTCCATCTTGCTCTTATCCTTCACGTCGTCGTCGTCGTCCTCCTCCTCCTCCTCCTGCTCCTCCTCCTCCTCCTCCTTCTCCTCCTTCTCCTCCTCCTCCTCCTCCCTATAGCGCCACGAACCGCGTGAGTGGTGTGCTGTAACGGGCGGGGGAGACCCTTTCGAATTGTTGCGCCGGGGCCTTGGGGGTGGAGCTCCTTATGGGGTCACGAAGCGTGTGAGGGTTGTGCCGCAATTGATGGGGGAGTAGCGTGTGAGCTGTGGCACTGGGGCCTTTGGTGGAGCGCCCCATGGGGCCACACACCGTGTGAGGTGTATGCCAGGATGGGCGGGGGGGAAGCAGGTCAAACGGTGGCATTGGGGCTGTGGGTGGAGTTCCTTTAGGACCACGAGCCGTTTGAGGGGTGTGCCAGAATGGGCGGATATGGGCGGCGGAGGCGCATGTGAATGGTATCATTGTGGCCTTGGGTGGAGCTCCCTATAGGGCCACGAACCGTATGAGGGGTCTGACAGGGGAAGGTTGGGAAGATGATGGTGATGACGATGACGACGACGACGACGACGACGACGACGACGACGACGACGACGACGGCGGCGGCGGCGGCGGCGGCGGCGACGATGGTGGTGGTGGTGGTGGTGGTGATGACAGTGATGGTGGTGGTGATGGTGATGTTGGTGGTGATATTGATAGTGATGATGGTGACGTTGATGATGGTGATGGTGATGATGATGAAGGTGATGACGCTGACGATGATGATGGTGATGAGGACACACGGGGAGTAGGAGCAGGTCTGGGAGGAGGGGGGCGGATGTACCGAAACAGGCGTGCTGGGCACATGTGAGCACTGTCTCTGAGGGCCTTCGGTGGAGCTCCCTACGGGGCTACCAGACGTGTGAGCGATGCGCCGAAATTTACATGCGGATGGGAGGCACGGCTGGGAGGAAGGAGGTGGGAGAGGAAGAATGATGACGAGAGGTGGAGACGCGGGGCGCTGTCTCTTCCAAACAAGGATCCAACACGACAGGATAGTTGGGAAATGATGCCTCCCTCATCCGGCTTCCCCTCCTCCTCCTCCTCCTCCTCCTCCTCCTCCTCCTCCTCCTCCTTCCTCCTTCCTCCTCCCTCCTCCATCCCCTCCTCGTCCTCCTCCTCCTCCTCCTCCACCACCTCCTCCTTCCCCCCTCCTTCCTTGTCCTCCTTCTTCCCTCCCCTCCCTGCTTCAATGCACAATCTACGGGCAGGGCTGTCACCGACAAGTATTTTGCTATCTCTGGAAGCAAACAAGTATGGAGCACTTGGGAAAACAGCGCCCGCGCCGCTTTACAAGGGGCCCGACGGCCGGCGAGTTCGTGCGTCCCGATCCTGTGTCTTGCGTTTTTGCCTCCCTCCTCCTTATTCCCCTCGTCGGGGAGCAGTGTGCCATCGCGTCGACAGGAAGATGCAGCAAGTCGGGCAAGGATACGTACAACCCAGATTGTTAAGGCAAGATTTGCATCTGACTCCACCCCAAAGAGAAGGGAGCCACTCTGGCCACAGGCTTCAGGCATGCAGCGCGGCGGTCGTACTCAAACATCTCGCCCTCTTCTGCCGCTCCTCCTGCTGATCCACCCGCCGTCTCTGCCGCTTCCCCCCCCCCACGCAGGAGGAAGAGGCCGTGAGCCGCGAGCGGCAGGCCTTTCGCGATAAGAGAACCGAGGGGCTGCGCGCGGATCCGCGCATCGCTCGCCCCTCCCGGGTTTAGCCAGCCGCCGCCGTCGCCATCGAGACTTCGGGGGCAACGTCAGAGGGAGATGCATCGCGTGTCTCGGGAGTTGTCGATGCCCGGGTTGGTCTCCGTCGGCCTCCGCCTCGGCGAGGGCGTTCCGGGGGTGCCCACATCGTCCCGAACGGTCGCCAGAGGACCGAGATGTGACCCGAAATTTTTGGGGATAGATTTTGGGAGAACGAAATTTCGAGGTTGGAGGTTTTCGGATGGTCTCGTCGGTTCTCGGCGATTTTCCAGCCTCGGGGGTGCCTTGCAGCAGCTGCCCAATATCCGAGGGCGTTCCTGGGGGTCCTTCGATCGTCCCGAGCACAGCCGTCATCGACCCGAGTGATGACCCGAATGCCGAGACCGAGACCAGTCAAATTAAGCTCATCCTCCTCCTCTTCCTCCTCCTCCTCCTCCTCCTCCTCCTCCACCTCCGGGACGCATCGACCCCCGATTGCCCGTTCATCGCCGACGGGGGCTTGATAGCCCACCCCGCCCAGGGTTCGCGCGGTTTCGCCATGAGGGGGCTATCGCCGACGCATCGACGATGTATCTCAGGGGAGGACAAAACCACCCGGACCCGAGAATTGGCGTTTATTTAAACGGTTTTGGGTGTTTTCTAAACAGCCCTGCCCTGTTCGACTCCTTCTTCGGGTACATTTATCAAATGGCTTCGCGTGTCGGGGTGATATTATGAGGGTGGAGTTTCTGCTCTCTACCACCCCCTGGATTAAAAAGTTGTGATCGGCATTGCGCGAGGGAACAACCCCTGGGTCTTCACCAATCGATAAAACCTCGAGCTTCGATCTTCGATCGATCCCAGGATAACTCCAAGACAGGCTCGTGGCCCGGACGGAGGAACGACGCCGCAGGGGTGGACGAGACTCGCGACTGTCAGGACAGCCCAAACGAAAGCGTCACTCTCTGGCGGCGTGAAAAGCGGCCGGAAGAGACTCTCTGGAGAATTCTCAAGCGACATCACGACTCTCAAGCGGCATGAAGATCGGTCTGACAATTTGTTGTAAGGAAGTCCCACGCGCAATCGCCATTTTCAGATGTGATGGCATTTTTCAGATCGCCTTGGAAAGCAATCTGAAAGTTGTTATGAGGATGTCTCGGGCGGAATAGCATTTTCAGACGCTGACCCCATTTGGCCGTCATAAGATTTCAAAGGGGTGAGAGATGCATCTGAAATTCCCAAGTCGGCCCCAACTCCAACATTGTCCTGGGGCCCCGCGGCCGAACGGGAGACCGAACGTGTCTTCCTCGATCCCCACGGTCTCCACTTTTTACTCCAGCGGGTTGTAGTATCGCCGATTGCGGGTCGATGTTCCCCCTTTGGGCCAGGCCCCCTAACGTTGCCCCTCATATTTGCGCGAACGAACTCGCAAGAGGAGGAACGGAAGGGGAGACCTGGGACTTGTACAGTGGAGACCCATGCCAAGAAACACCCTGCTTGCCTCCAGGGTGGTGATCGTTTTCTTGCTCATTGTTTTGCCGATCGGCGCGGGTCCTCGCACCCCCCCCTCCCCCCCCGTGGAGTAGATCTTGACTGTCTAAGGCGCATGTTTCCGCCCAGTGCCGGAACGCCGAATAAAAAACGTTCACGTGCCCTGGGCTTCTTGGGCTTCGATGGTTTTGCAAGCGTGACGTTCCCAAGCCAGAAATCAATGGACGCCCTGGGGTCTCAGGGTTGGTTTTCTTGGGCTCTCAGGGGGTGGCAGAGGAGGACGATCAGGCGGAGGAGGAGGAGGAGGAGAAGGAGGAGGAGGAGGAGGAGGAGGAGGAGCAGGAGCAGGAGGAGCAGGAGGAGCAGGAGGAGCAGGAGCAGGAGGAGCAGGAGCAGGAGCAGGAGGAGGAGGAGGTGGAGGAGGAGGAGGAGGAGGAGGAGGTGAGGCCAGGCCTCGTCGCCTCGTGGAGGGGCCCGTCCACCGGGCCTGTCTTGTATTGGGCCGCCTGCACGGCCCGTCCATTGCGACCAGCTTCGAAGAGGGGCTCGAGTTGGAGGGTTTCTCCGAAGGGCTTAGGGGACCCCTCCTCCTCGTCCTCCTCGTCGTCCTCCTCCTCCTCCTTCTCCCCCTCCTCCTTCTCCTCCTCTTCCTCCTCCTCCTCTCCCTCCTCCTCCTCCTCCACCCTCCCTCCTCCTCCCTCCTCCTGCTCCTGCTCCTCCTCCTCCTCCTCTGCTCCTCCTGCTCCTCCCTCCTCCTGGCTCCTCCTCCTCCTCCTCCTCCTCCCCCTCCTCCCCCCCTCCTCCTCCTCCTCCTCCTCCTTCTCCTCCTCCTCCTCCCCCTGCCCGTCGCTCGCTCGCTCGCTGAGGGCACAAAGAGGGTTTGAAGCCCATGCACACTGTAGAGAGAGGGAAGGTGAAGACAGTACCCCCTATCATACACGTGCAAGAGAGGGGAGGGGGACCAAGCCGCCAGCTCACCTGACCCGAGACCTGGCGGCACACTGAAGCACTGATGCCGCGACTCCTAAGGCCGCAGGGGTCAACGTGCCAGGGTGTTCAAGGGGCGCCGGGGAGTGACGCGTCTGGTGGTGACATCTGCCACCACACATCCCAGGGGTGAGAAGCTTAAGTGACATCGACCTCAAGGAAGTCACTAAAGTGGGCAGTCTATGTGGTGACCCAAAGGTGCAGAGATCAACAATGACGTGGCGGACCCTACTGTGATTCAACATATCCGTGACCAACGGCAAATTGGAGGGTGCGGGCAACGCAGAAGAGAGAGCATATGGGACAACAACAAGACAAGGCACATCATACATAGGCAATACAAAACAAATCAAGCTGCAGCCACTTTATCAACTGGTTGTTCTGGTCACACCATGTCGGCGAGGTTGCTCGATATGTGGAAACGCCCCCACGGGCGCTCGCTGGATCTACACACATTCTCCTCTCGCTTAGCTCTCCACGTCGACGCCTGAGGCGCAATGAGGCATCTCGAGATCAGACCACCCCTAAACCTGTTCAAAAGCTCGACATGCTCAAGCTGAGCCAGGGGGGCGGCATCACAGCTAGCCAACCGTCCCGAATCAGTAGCGGAAGACAATCCCGTCTCAAAGGCTCTCTGAGCACATCGGGAACGGTCTTTATCACAGCCCGCCCACAAGATCCTAGCCGACACAGACACAGCAGGGGGGCACAATAGGAGTCACCGCAGGGGTGGGCACACACACACACACACACACACGCGCACACACCCACACACACACACATACACACACATACACACATACACACATACACACACACACACACACACACACGCACACACGCACACACACACCACACACACACACACACGCACGCCGGGGGGCAGCGGGGCACCCCACTTTGCACGTGGCAGCCAGGACCCTGACCCTGAAGGGAGGTCCATAAGCTTCGACTGCAGGAAACTTCGCCATGGTGTCACCGTGGCCGTGCCTTCTGTTCTCCCTGGCTCTTTCCCGTCGCAAGTCGCGACAAGCAAGCAGTTCCTCATTGGATGGACGGAGAGGGGCGTTGAGCCAAGTCAAATAGCAGGAGGAGGAGCGGTGAACGTGCTCCAGCCATTTATTTTCATCCAGCAATTGCCAACAACACATTGGGCACTGCGTCCCCGTGACGAAGGATTCAGGGTCGGCGCATGATGGATGAACTTCGGCCTTGTGAATCTTCAAGAGACGTTCGCTCTCGGCGAGGTGTCCACACTCGTAGCAAAAGAAACCAGGGTTAGGCGGAAGGGGCGTAGCCTCCACGATATGATCACTTGAAACTGAAATTCCCAACGACCTCCATTGAGTTATCTGCTTGGCTTTCTTGTTACCACGTTCACCACATTGGGGTTTAGAATCGATTATCCACTGAGTTTTAGCCGCTTTGGCCGCCTACATGACGAGATAAAGGAACTCGCGCCGATTGCTTCTTGCCAATATAATCAAGGACTCTTCTTCATATACACAATTATCGATGTTGCCCTTTTGCATTGTCCTCTTCCAAGCCAAGCCTGCTCGAAGCTGCTCGCACCATCCAAAATTCCACGAGTAATCCAGCAGCGAACGGAGGAAAGGTGGTGCTCCTTTGAGGATGCGCGGTAGCAATCTTAATCTTCCGACCGAGATAGTTGTTTGAAGTGGCAAGCGTTCAGCTTGGGCTAGAACTGGCGCCCTGGATGCATGGACTTCTCCGCTGTTAGTTACTGGCAAGTTCAATCCCGTTCTATATATATACCGAGGTACGCAGTCTCGATGTGCGACGTGATCCTGTGGGGAAGCGGATCCCACGTGCCAGCTGCACACAAAAGCTTTGCCCCCGCGTAAGCCTCCGCATATCTGATGTTATAAACTGTTTCGAGGTGGGGAGCGGGGTCCACAACTTTTTAAATAGGTCTAAGGGCTGATCGTGCCGATCTTATTCTGTCAGTTATCTCTCTGGCCATGCTTCCAGTGCCCATAAGCTGTGCCCCAAGTAATTTGTGAGACCTCACAGTTTGCAGCTGGAGCCCATCATGTTCGCTACGGGGAAAGTGCCACCCTGACTGGTGATAGAGGCGAGACTCTTTGCGCGCGCCAACTCCACGGAATGATGGCAATGCAGTTGTCTTCGAGAAATTGATCTTGAAGCCGTTTGAGCTCGCGTGTAAATACATGACTTCAGCCAACCTCAGGATACATTCTGTTATGTCAAGGGAAGTGCTAGCTGCGGACATCGAAAGGCCATCGACAAATGACGTGGACGCGTGGACCGGGGATCCATCTAGATTTGAGCTGACATGTGCTACGGAGGTGGGGTGGGGTCCATCTCAGTCCTTCTTCGGCCGCTTGGTGTTCTATTTTTCCTTGGACCCGCGCAAACAAAACGTTAAGAATGTCGGTCGCAGGGGCCGTGTCAGGCCTGCAGCCACGCCTAGTGCGCGCGATCAAGTTACCACCCCTGAGCTCCCAGAAGCTCCCAGTGTGGCTGTCTCGGGCCAACTCCAAAAGATCAGCAGGCATGACACAAACCTCAAGCGGAGCCTGGTGCTCAAGCTGAGTTCCGAGCCCAGCTTCAATGAAGGGCGACATTTCTAGTTCGTTGAGGGCTTCCTCGAGCCTCCCCTCTTCGGCTGTCAGGGAAACGCATAGCTGTCTCAGGGCGGAGTTAAAAAGCCGCCTTAAGGTCGACGAAAATCCTTCCGACGGAAAGCCCCATAGAGGCCGCGACCGACCAAACTTGTCAGGCCATCAGGATGGCCCCCTCAAGCCCTCCCCCTGGACGCCCACCGCGTTGATAGAGGTGAAGGGAAGCATGCTCAAACTTGATAGTGAGAGACTTAAGTGCCTTGTGGTGAAGCTTAGCTATTGTGCTCCCCGGCAACGCATCCCCCTGATTCGGCATCTTGTTCGGGCCCCCCTTACCCTTGTGAAAGTAAACAACCTTTCCTGATTTGAATCCTAGCGGTTCTCTTTGCTGCGGGGAGGTCTTGATTGATAAGGGATACACATGACGAGACAGGGCAAGTTGAACAACCTTCGCAAAGTCACCTATGACACCGTCCAATCCAGCTGCCCTGTTGGCTGGCGTCCTCCGCATTTCCGCCTGAGCCGAGGAGGTCTCAAGCTGGTTTTCCTATTCATGTCATTGTACTCTTGTACCAGAGTCGCCTGACCACTGGAGGTGGCAAGCTCTACCTTGGCAAACATCTGCTGGGCTATCCTGGCAATTCCCTCCTGGGTAGTGGCTGTGACCTCACTTTCATCACCCATAGCAGGACAACAATGGCTTTGTGGCAGATTTCCTTCCAAAGCTGAGGACACGACCCAGAGCAGCCCATTCTTTCGCTGGGAGATGGCCATCTATACCTACCGAGACATCACGAATTTGCTCTTCCAGGAATTGGGCCTTATCACGATGCATGCCTTCGATCAAGACATCCCTCGACACCAGCACAAAGCGGTTGAGAGCAAGCGCGAAGATGTTCTGATGGCAACGTTTCCCCCCCCTCCAAACAAAGCCTCAACATGTCTGGCTAGCTCAAGTCTGACAGACTGCCAGAGGGGGGAGCTGCCCAGGACTAGCACCGAGAGATCACCAGAGCGAAGCCTGCCTGCCACACGCCTGCGCACCCTGCCCCTGAAGACCAGGGAATATGTGCCCGCGTGCCTTCAGACATGTAGGAGGCTCTGGCCTTGCGCTTCTCCCTTGGGAAGGCTTTGGCAGTCGCATCGTTTTTTTTTTTTTTTTTTTTTTTAAAATGTTTGGTTCTTTTCTTTTGTTCTCCGGTTTTTTCTGTATTTTTTGAACAGTGCGCGTGAGATGTTCGTTCACATACAAATCCCAATGCCCAACCTCCAACTCCTCCAGCTCCTTTCTGAAGGAGGCAACACAGGCGGGGCCCCTTGTTTTATCTCTATCAATAAGAGACCATCGGCCCTTAGTCTTGGTAGCTGGTCTCTTCCAAACGAAGGCAGCTTCAACGGGTATACGGTCTGGTTGCAGGGCGCAAAGATCAATGTCATGCTTGATGCGAACACTCGCCAATGTGGGAATGCATTCAGGGGCACAACGAATGTAATATAGTATGCGTGTTGTGCCCTGGTTGGCTAGGAAGGTAAACCCCGCAGAGTTGTCGACCATGGCGTTGGCTGCGCATAGGTGGGTTTCGGCAAGAAATGCGTGAACGTCGCCGCCTACCTTGTCCTACTCCTGCCTAAATCCAAGACCCCCCACCCATTCTGATTCTTCCGATCCTAACCTAGCATTGACATCGCACAAGGCCATCTCCACTCGCCAGTGGTTGCAGAGCTTGGCGGTGTCTTCCCAGGTTTTCTGGGCAACGTGGGGTGCATGAATGGCCGCCGCCCTCGCTGTGAAGGCTTGCGATTTGACTGCTACGATCAGCCTTCGCGGGCCACAGTGGAGGGAGACGCCATCCGTTTTCTGAATAGTGACTTCCTTCTCCTTGTGTGTCGCTAGCGGATCTTCCACGTTGAGCCACAGCTCGCAGCCTAGACCCCCGCTGGTAGCCCCAGAGGAGATGATGAGGAAGGGCCCCGACATCCTGATGCCCTTGGGGCTCCTACTTTCTTGTGCCCCAACGATATGGAGCCCCAGCTTTTCAAATTGAGCTTTCAGGATTTGGGTCCTCATGGGCCTGCGCTTTCCTTTCGATCCCTTGGGCTGCCGATCATATATGGATTTGGCATTGAACTGCGCGACGCAGAGCCTGACATTGCGCGTGGCTATTTTCACCATTGGGTCAGGGGGGCAACCAATGATTGACGCAAGTTGGGGTCGAACGTCAACAACAATCGATCCACTGTCCAAGCTGGGGAGCCCAAGGCTGGGGGCACAGAAGGGGGATCTGGCCCACTCCCATTCTCTACCTGGGTGGTACTCCGACATGTCCCTCATGAAAGCATCAAAGCGAGTGGATGTAACGAGATCTTTGGGCAACATTATTTGCAATGTTACCGGCCAGAATGTTCCAATGATGCAAGCAATGTGCCATGAAGTGATGTATAGACAGAGGTTCTTTTGCCCTAGTTATCCTGAAGGTGATGGCCGCCAACTTTGCCAACGCGTCATGTTCTGCAATGGCCGCCTCGCCAGTTACGAGCTCTGTGGCAGATTTAGAGTCCGAGAACATCTATACCTGCTGATCAAATTGCCTTTGCTCGTCACAAAGCAATGCAATGCAAGTCCATACTATGCCAAGCAGCTCAACGTCAGTGCTGTCCAACCTACTACGCAGGGGGTCCACGAAGCATGACTCGTTCCATTTCGAGCTCCAGAATCCGGCATAGGCGACGTCGCTGTTGGCGAGAGTCTTGATCCTCACAACAGTCCAGGCCGCAGCGCGATTATCCTCGCTACCTGTACCTTGGAAGTTGGGCCCATCCACGAAATAAAATAAGACCACGCATCGGCTCGTGACTGGAGCGATGGGGGGCAGACATTCAACGCGATGCGCGCTGGATCCTCACGGTCATCGGGTCGCGCGCGAAGGGTGCAGGGGGAGGCCCTCGCACGAGCCGCAAGTTCTCACGAGGTGGGTCTTGACGGCAGGTGGTGGCAATGGCGGACACCAGGAAGCTCAGCATGGGCCAAATCCGAGGCAGGCTGCACTGAATCGGCTTTCGTTTCGACACCAGAGGAGGGGGGGGAGGACAGGGGTGAACAAACACCATTTGGGGCTGTCTTCGCCTGAAACTCCCTCAGCATGGGCGACCCAAGACTGTCCAAGCTAGAGGCAGGCGCGACATCCGAATTTACAGCGCGTTGCGAGGTTGACACGAGGCTGTTTGTTTCCTGCGCACCCCCAGACACCATAGGGGAGGCACGGTCCCAGCCTCCAAGCAAATCCGCCGATGCAGCTCTGTTTAGCTGATCTAGGCGCGCCTGAAGCCCCGAGGCACCACTAGAGGGATTAAGACTGCAAAACAGTGAAGCTTTACTACGTGAGCTGCTCGGGCTGTCCTGCTTGCAAGCAGGACTGCAGGGGTCAGGCAAGGAAACTGATTCACTCGCCTCCCCGCTTTCGCTGAGCACCTCTTAACTTGAAAATTGACTGATGCTCTTTTCTGGAATGAAGTGGTTACTGTCAAAACATGCAACCCAGGCTCACCTGCGGAGCCCCATGTCGCTCTGCTGTCTTGATGATGTGCTGTTTGATGGTCTGGACTGAAGGTGCCCAAGTTACTTCCCACTGTAACTGGATATGAAGGTATTGAGAACTGCTTGTTGCCGTTCTGTGTCCTTTTCATGCTGGATTTGAATACGTCTACTCCCTGACTGGTGACCGGTACTGGCGGATCGCCATCCGTCAACTACTCCCTCAGCGTGCGTCCGCCCCAGGAGACTGAACGCGCTGGTGCGTCGGCGGCGGGGGCTTGAACGGGGGGCCCTCGAGCATGGCTGCGTGCTGTGGCTGTGGGGCCGGTTCTGACTGGACTCCAGGGAGACTGCTCGGACCTGGAATGAGCTCCGCTTGTGACATCATTGGCTGGGTCGGCGAGATTGGCCCAAGTACTCGAGGAGGGGGGATCGATGGCGTCGTCGGTTCCAGTAAACCCCTCTGAAACTCCGCACTCATCATCATCTGGCTGGCTGCTGATGGTGTTGGCATGACCTCGCATCTGAAGTGATTGTCCTGCAGCTCCTGCTTGGGCTGAGGCGTTGGCATGCCGCCGACCGTGCCACAGCCGATGGGCGTCGACGGCGACGACTGTCCGTTGGGAACGCTTGATGGCGATGCCATCTGGGGGGCGCTCCCATCCCCCACTGGAAAAGCCGCTGCCTCTGAGGTGTTTGCAGCAATCTCGCGGACTGGCGTGGCCGCCACGATCGTCGGAAACAACGGAGGGAGCATCGACAGGAATCTGTTAGGCATCCTCGGCTGCGGTCGGTGAGGTAGGCACTGGCGCTGCAGCTTGCTGGGCTGCTGTCATGGCCGCGAGTGCGTGCACCATCTGTCCGAGGACCATCTCGCTTTGATCCTGTCTGTTGACCATGCCAATGAGCAAGCCCCTGAGCTCCTGCATCTGGGCCTGCGTGCTAGTCTCCTCGGACAGCGGCTGGAAGAAGGCCCGCTGAACCCCCTGTGGATGGCTCCACCGCGGGCCCAGGGGGGTGCGCTGGCGGCATCGCAGGTGGCTGCACCTGCGGCGGCTGCGGTGGGGCCGGTGGCCCAGGGGGAGGTCTGGCAGCAGGCGGTTGCTGAGCCTGCGCTGCAACTCCCATATCCTGGTCCTCTTCCGCCATCATCTGTTCCAGCTCCTCCATGCAGGTCCTGAGCTGAGCTATGTCGTTCATGTTCTCCGATTCCAGCGCCTCCAGCTCCTTGATGCGGGCCTGGGTGGTGCGGAGACGCTCCTGCGCCCTGTCCATCTTGTCCTTGTACTCTCCGTGCTGCTGGCGCAGCGGCAGCAAGCCATGAACCATGCACTTGAGAGTGGCAATCTTCCTGTCGTGCATCGCCGCGAGCTGGATCTCGTCCGCTCTGCGCGCCGCGAGCGCCAGGAATGCCATATCGTTGATCTGTTCGCGGGCCTCCATGCGATGCCGGTGGGTATCCCCTTCTGGCGCTGGCTTGTAGAAAGGCTTTGCAGTGGCCTCCTCTTTTGTCATGGGCGGAACCTTGGCAATGTAGAGATGTAGAGCCTGACTTCTCGCTCGCTGAACTGCAGAGCTTGCAATCGCTCCCTCTGGCGGCTCGACGGCCTCCTTGACTGATAGCCCTGCTGGGGCCGCTGCCGATGAGGGAGTCCAGAGAGCCGATGCTGCTGCTGCGATGGCTCCGAATAGTGATGCCCGCACCAGCACGTGCGATGATGCTTGACGTATCGGCCGCATTTGCTGCAGTCCCATACAGGAATCCATTGAGCCATGAGGGACTCGGGCAATATCAGGAACGTCCTGATCCCTGGGCGGTCGTTGTGCCGAATGGTGCTGCTGTAGCCTCTGATAGGCCTGATGGACTCTGACGAGGGTCCTGGCCCGCGAGCGCTCTGCCCGCGCGCGGCGATGCCAGGGCGCCTCAGCAGACCTCGCCGTGGCCCGAGGAGGCGCAGCTATGGCGCGGCGGCGCGCGCACTGTCGCGGCACGTGGGCACGTGCACGCCGAGGCCAGGCCGAGCGAACAACCCTTGTGCTCAGGCCAAACCTTCCCCTCCCCGTCCTCCTCCTCCTCCCCCCTCCCCGTCCTCCCCCTTCACCTCCTCCTCCTCCTCCTCCTCCTCCTCCTCCTCCTCCTCGGGTTGCATACGGCCCCGTGGGAAACCGTGCAGCTCGGGTTCCCCTGAGCGGCGAGCGTGTCCATACCCGCGCCCTCGCGGTCTGGACTGCAGGGCGCGATCCCGCGGATGCGCGGTCGCACGGGCACGTTCCGCGCAGGGCATCCATGAAAGCACGCCATTGTCTGTGGGGTCGCGACCCAGGGGCCTGGCCCGCGATGCCGCTGACGCTGAGATGTGTTTCGCCCACGAGGATTTTTCGGCGACCCTTCAACGCGCTTTCTCTTGTTTGTCAAATCTTGCGGCGTAGCCCTCTTCAACCTTGGGGGTTCCTCCGCCAGACCATGGAAATCCTACGGTTCGACCTGAAGGAGAGGAGGAGCAGGAGGAGGAGGAGGAGGCTGAGGCTGAGGCTGAGGAGCAGGAGCAGGAGGATGAGGAGAGTGGGATGGGCAGTGGGAGAGAAGGAGGAAGGAGGCGGGGAAAAGGACGGAGGACAAGGAGGACGAGGAGGAGGGGGAAGGAAGGAAGGAAGGAAGGAAGGAAGGAAGGAAGGAAGGAGCAGGAGGAGGAGGAGGAGGAGGAGGAGGAGGAGGAGGAGGGAGAGAGGAGGAGGGAGAGGAGGAGGGAGAGGAGGAGGAAGAAGAGGAGGAGGAGGCGGAGGAGGAGGAGGAGGAGGCGGAGGAGGAGGAGGAGGAGGCCCCCGCAGAACTTTCCACGAACACCTCCCATGACAGCTTAGGCACCCTTTACGAACCCATCTTATCTACGATTATATACCCCATTCCCCCCGCCTCCTCCGCCTCCCCGTCTCTTCTTCCGACTACTCTGTGTCCTCGTATTTTTCTCTCGCTCCACCCATTTGGAAGATGAGCAGCAGCAGCAACGAAGGAAGATGAATAGGAGAAGGGGGAGGAGGAGGAAGAGGACCTCTCGATGGAAGCACTGGCTACCAAGGCAACTTGGAGACTCGCGCGCGCGGTGCCATTCCAGAGCTGGCGCGCGAAAAGTTGTGGGGGCCTCTTCCGCGCATTGGGGAGGAGGAGGAGGAGGAGGAGGAGGAGGAGGAGGAGCAGGAGGAGGAGCAGGAGGAGGAGCAGGAGGAGGAGCAGGAGGAGGAGCAGGAGGAGGATCAGGAGGAGGAGCCGGAGGAGGAGGAGGAGCAGGAGGAGGAGGAGGAGGAGATGGAGGAGGAGCAGGGAGCTGTGTACACTGGAGGAGATGGCGGATGAGCGAGGATGCCTGAGAGGAGGAGGAGGAGGAGGCGGAGGAGGAGGAGGAGGAGGAGGGGGGAAGGAGGAGGAGGAGGAGGAGGAGGAGGAGAGGAGGAGGAGGAGGAGGAGGAGGAGGAGGAGGGGGAGGGGGGGGAGGGGGGAGGGGAGGGGGAGGGAAAAAGAAGGGAGGAGGAGAGGAGAGGAGGAGCAGGAGGAGCAGGAGCAGGAAGAGTTCCAGGAGTTGGAGAAGGAGGAGGAGGATGAGGAGGAGCCGGAGCCGGAGCCGGAGAGGGAGGAGGTTGTCGCCCTCTTCCTTGTCCCGCCTCCGCCTTCCCTTTGTCGTCATGCTCCTTCATCTTCCTGCTTCTTTTGCTGCTTCTGTCTCCTCCTTTCTAGTCTTTTCTCCTCCTTTCTCCTCCTCCTCCTCCTCCTCCTCCTCCTCCTCCTCCTCCTCCTCCCCCTGCTCCTCCTCCTCCTCCTCCTCCTCCTCCTCCTCCTCCTCCTCCTCTGGCTCATCATCCTGCTCATCCGCCATCTCCTCCAGTGTACACAGCTCCCTGTTTAATCGTGCAAGACAGGATTTGCTCATGTTCAAGGGCTCCAGGTCCGCTGTGACACCCTCTCGCCTCGGCGGGTAGAGCAGGAAGGCAGCGCAATGGGAAGGGATGGTTAGGATGGGTTGTTAGGATGTCGGATTTACGGCCGGAGCGCACCTACAGTCAACCCGCATAGTAAGGATGGGCAACCTTTCCAAGGGTACCTTTGCTTCCTTGCCTCCTCGGTCTATCCTTGGCCACTTTCATTGGCCGCGCCCCGCTCGAAAAGCTTCGAAATGGGCGTCCAAGCTCGTCCATCCTTATCGTGCATCCTTATCATACGGGCCGACAGTAGCTCGCCCTCTCCCCCCCTCTCCACCGCCCTTCATCCTTCCTCCCTGTGAAGAGCCCCTCGTCGTCACACGGTCGAGCGTGTCGGTGGGACGGTCCAGACGTTTCCCCCGAGATTCCTCACAGCTCGTGATCCTGAGGCTTGAAAGCTCCCATCGCTGCAGGGTTAGAGGGCGGCTGCTTTTTCAGGATGTGGCTCTCGCTGTAGCACCGCGCACATTCGTTTAAGTTTTGAGTGCTCACACTCAACCCGCATAGGAAGGATTGGCAACCTTCCCACGGGTACCCTTGCATCCGGCCCAGCCTTGGCCACTTTCGCTGGCCAACCTCGTTCGAAAAACGTGCACATGGGCCTCCAAGGCCCTTGCATCCTTACCGCGCATCCTCATGATACGGGTTGATAGGGGGGGCGGCGGGCGGTCAACAGTTCGGCTCTGGCCTCAGCGCTGTGCGCATTCGTCTCGAACGCTCCCAACGCTTGCACGGATGGAGGGCGGTTGGTTTTTCAGTATGTTGTTATCGTTCGAGTGTATCGTGCACATGTGTCTTGCTTGCCGCCAAACAGTTACAGATTTACAGGGGGATGCGTGGTTTGCGACTTGTCGAATGAGATGTAGCAACAAGTCATATCATGCATAGGAGCGTTTCCACCAGCTGTGCAGATGGGGGCAGTACCCCTTAACATCGAGGCATATGTTACGATGGCCCCATATTGAATGCCAAACATATGGATACATCATGCTGTCAGGTAAGCTTATGGGGAGGTCATTTTCTACTCCCTGTTCTCGGGTGGGGGGGCTTCATCTTTTTCTTCGCATTATTCTTCCAATTTGAAGTCATAAAGTCTTAGATGCCTGGCAGGTGGACATATGCGATGGCTCCTCCTCAGAGGCGTGCTGCCTTCCTGGCCGCACACGTCTCTTGGAAGGTTTTGCCAGCCACCTGCCACTTGGAGCGCTCCAAAAAGGGCCTTGCCTTCGAGGATCTAAGGAGTTGCCATCTCTTCCGCGGTGGAAGGGCGGCGGAAGATCGACGGAAGCAAAACGAGGCCGCCTCCGCGGGCGGAAGCTGGCGGAAGGGCGGCGGAGGGCGGCGGAAGTAAGACACGCGCCCCCAAGAGACGAACACGTTTTTGGGTCCAGGGTTGCCGAAATCGCCAACTTGCGCCGAGGTTCAATGCATTTCCAAGCGTTTTTACAGTCGTCACGAGCCCGCAGCTTCAATTCGGGTGAGGAGGGCTTGGTTCGGGGAGTCCTGCTTGCAGCGGTGTCCCCAAGCGGTTTCCCTACCTTGGGCTCGAGGCTCGAGGTTCTCGGGCGCTTTCCTTCGTCGGCTCCCGACGCTCCTCCGGCCTCGGGCCGTGGCCTTTTGTTCGGCGGCTGCGCCTCGACGCGGGGGCGAGCCGCGGGTGTGTCCGGGTCGTCCCGAACGGCCGGCGGAGACCTGCGAGCTAGGGCCCGAAGACCGCCCAGCGTCGTCCCGTCCCCATGCCCTTCGGGAGCCCCACCAGAAGTACCACCCCAGTTGGGGGTACACCCTTCGAAACCCGAAGGGAGCGGCCTGTATCCCCCTCCAGAGGGGTAAATCGGCCAGTGGGGCCCAGGCCGCGCCGCCGGGGATTGGGATCGGAGAAGCGATACTCATCAGATCCCCTGAGCACGCTTAAGTCGGGCACGTCCCTCTACAGGAGGAATATCGACAGATATGCAACAAATCGTCTGGGGACGATTTCTCGATTCTTTTTTTGGCTGTGTTGGAACATGTTTCGAGCATGTTTCACTTTTCCTCCAAGATCCGCCTGTTACGGGGGCGTTTGTGCAAGCAGGCGGGAATCTTTGAGGGAGCTGGCGGGTCTGGACTGGAGGAGATTCAGGAGGGGAAAAACACACAGACACAATGAATCGTCGATCCCCAGGAACATGTAGGAACATATGGGAAGTGGGGGAAAGACAAGAACCCAGAAAATATAGGATGGGGAATCCGGGGCCCCCTTCAGATGTCTCGGGCGCCGCGGCCGTTCCGGAGCACTGCGGAGTGCTCTCCCGGAGCGCTCTGGGCCGCTCGGGAGCGGCGTTGGCCTCATGCCGCGCTTGCTCGACCGCCTCCCCGGGCTCTCTCCTCCCCGCACTCCGGAGGGGAAAACAAACGCACAGACACAATGAATCGTCGATCCCCAGGAAAATATGGGAAAATATGGGAAGTGGGGGGAAGACAAAAACCCAGAAAATATGGGAGAATATGGGGAATCTTTTTATTTGTGTGTATTTATTTGTGTGTCCTGGGGCCCCTTCACTCACTCCGGATCCGCCGTGCTTTGGGCGACGTTGCAAGTAGGGCGGACATTTCCTCCCCACTTTTCAAGCTCCTTTGATGCCGATTTCTGCCCCGCCTTGCCGTCGCCGTTTCCCGCCATACCCTTGCGATAGTAGCCGGCCTGCGTCTCCGAGGCGGAGATTTCCGCCGTACTTTTTCGCCTCGTTCGGGGTGCATTTCTGACACAATTTTCTGCCAGAAGATCAACTAAAGTTCGGCGGATCCAGTCCACGGCGCGGCGCCCGACACATCCTCCAGAGCCGCCGGATCTCAGAGATTCTCGACATGGAGGACGAGAACGAGGACGAGTACGATGACGATGACGACGTCGAGGACAAGGAGTAATCAGGACGAGGAGGAGGAGGACAAGGACGAGGAGGAGGAGGAGGAGCAAGAATTGGTGGAGGAGTGCGAGGCACGACCAGCGTAAGCCCAACACACATCTCTGGTGCTGCAACACAGCCTCCCGTCTCGAGCCCCTCATTCTCGTGAGTCAGTGTAGGCATCGCCTCTGACTACTGTGGGTGTCCGCTGGGGGATTGGAGTTCCTATGGGCTTCCCTGTCTTCCCCCGTCGCATTCTTTACGCGACGTCGGCTCCCGGGATCTGGACCCCTTCCAGGAGACTGGCTTCCCATCCCGAGTCGTTCATTGATGGTCCCGGATTGGGAGACGGCCTCCAGATGCCGAGAATTCTTCACGCTTCGTGTATCCCCACCAGCAGGCTGACTCGCCGCTGGCGCTCTCGCCTGCGGTTGCGACAAAAAAGTGTATCCCCACCAGCCGTTGTCTCTTTGAATTTCGCGTCATCCCACCTGGGTGCTTTGGTTCGGTTACGTTGAGCCTTATTACAAGTACAGGCAGTTCGGCAAGGAGCGGCCGACTACTACTTGATCTGAGGCTGAGCGGCGGCTTTGCTGTTTGTTTTCCTTTCTTGCCTTCCTCTCTTGCCTTTTCGCTCTCTTCTTGTATGTCTTTTGTCTCCTTCCCTCCTGCTGCCGTTCCACTGTCGCCTGTTAGCTTGTCGCTTGTTAGGCCCGCTCGGCGTCCCTCGGCGACAGTTTCGGCGGCTGTTAGTTCGCGCGCTTAAGTCATTAGGTTTGGCTCGTAGCCCTGGCTGACTTCGGACGCCGCCTGCGCATCCGCTTGCGGCCGCGACTGGGAAAAATCCTCACCGGCCCATTCAGAAGGCCTGCCCATGAGAGCTCACGGGCAAAGGGACAAGAGACACATTTAGGGAAGCAAAGCGAGCAACCAGAGTGAACCGACAGATCTCTGGGAGCAAGGGGGTGGCCTTGGAAGGCCTCTTCGGGCCGCCCCTGGGGGCCGCGTGGGGGCGAGTGGAAAAGAAGGGGGAGGAGCAGGAAGAGGACGAGGACGAGGAGGAATAGGAGGACGAGGGCGTTGATGAGGACGAGGAAGACGAGGACTAGGCTGCTGCTGCTGCTGGTGCTCTCTGGGAAGTCGGGGGCCCCCTTGGAACCCTCTTCGTAACCCTGGGAGGTATCTTGGGATCATCTTGGAGGCCATCGATTACAGGATGGGGGGGTCCCCAACTCAGCTCACCCTTCAAGAGCCGGCAGCCCACTTCTTTGGGCTCTCGTGGGGCGTTCTTGGAGCGGGTTTAAAGCCGTTTGGAGCATCTTGGAAGCCAGCTTGAGCCACCTTGGGTTATCTGAACCATCTTGGAGGTGATCTTGGGTTTTCTGAGGCCGCTCGGGGGCCTCTTGGGGGCCTCTCGGGTGCCTCTTGGGATTTTCTTGGGACCCTTTTGGAGTAGGCCCCCCCTTCGTGGGCCACGATCCTCGTGAGGGGTGTCAATACTTGGCTCTCCCACGGGCCGAAAAAGGGTCCCCAGACCACCCGCGACCCCCCCCCCCAGGGGAGGGGGGAGGGGGAGGGGTCAAGACTCCCTCCCCGCCCGCATGCCGTCTCGCTCACTCCTACCCACCCCCCCAACACATACCGAGCACCCGAGTCTGGCCCGAGCCTCAGCATATTCAACAGTCGTCTTTGGATGGGCAGCTACTGGGGGCCAATCCGCCGATGCCGCCGCCGCCTCCGCCGCCGCCGCCGCCGCAGCCGCCGCTGCCCGCCGCCGCCGCCGCGCCGCCGCCGCCGCCCCCGCTGCCAAATCGCCGCTGCCGCCGCAGCCGCTGCCGCCACTGCCACCGCCGCCGGCCGCCGCAGCCGCCGCCGCCGCCGCCGCCGCCGCCGCCGCCCCCGCCGCCGCCGCCGCCGCCGCCGCAACCGCCGCGGCCGCCACCACCGCCGCAGCCGCCGCAGCCGGCTCCATGAGTACTCTGTTTTGTTTTTTGACAGGATTGGTGGGGGGAGGCCGCATCGGGTTGGCGGCGCATGCTCCGAATTTGGAAGCAGAGTGTGTTTTGTATGGTTTTTTACAAAGGATGGTGGGGGGTGCCCTCATGCTTCTTGGTTGGGATCAGTCGCCTGGGGGAGGGGGTGTTTATTAATAGGGAAAATGACAAACCCCTCCCTGAAGGGGAAGAGGGTTTTTGGAAGGAAAGAAGCAATCCCGTTAGACCACCTACGCCCAGAGGGCTGGTGGGATTGAGAAAACTGGCCGCTGCTATGTTTGACACGTCGCCCGGATCTGACCGCTGCCAGGGGTCCTGGTAATGTTGATGATGCAGATGATGCTGATGCTAATGATGGTGGTGATGGTGGTGATGATTATGATGATGATGAGAATGATGATGCTGATGATGATGCTGTTGATGATGATGCTGATGATTATGAATATGATGATGATGATGATGCTGATGCTGATGATGAGAAGGAAGAGGAGGAAGAGGAGGATGACGAGGAGGATGAAGAGGGGGGTGAGGGTGAGGATGCGGATGATGATGATTATGCTGATGATGTTGATGATGATGGTGATGATGATGATGAAGATGATGATGATGATGATGATGATGTTGATGTTGATGCTGATGATGATGATGATGGTGGTGGTGGCGGTGGAGGTGATTATTCTGATGATGGTGATCATGATGCTGACGCTGATCATGAGAGTAATGATGATCATGCTTGTGATCATGCTGATGCTGATGATGATGCTGCTGGTGGTGATGCTGGTGGTGGTGATGAGTATAATGATGATGACGGTGCTGATGCTGATGCTGATGATGATGTTGACGATGATAATGACGATGATACTGATGCTGATGCTGCTGATGATGATAATGCCCATGCTGCTGATGATGATGACGATGCTGCTGCTGCTGTCAATGATGATGATGATGATGCTGATGATGATAATGCTGCTGATGTTGCTGATGATGACGATGATGATGCTGATGATGATGATGCTGCTGATGATGATGATGATGATGATGATGTTGCTGATGATGATGCTGGTTGATGTGATGACGATGATGATGGTGGTGGTGGTGATGCTGATGATGCTGATGATGATGGTGATGGTGATGATAATGCTGATGAGAATGATGATGCTGATGATGGTGATGTTGATGATGATGATGATGCTGATGCTGATGATTATGGTAAGGAGGAGGAGGAATAGGAGGAGGATGAGGATGAAGATGGGGATGAGGATGCGGATGCTGATGATTATGCTGATGATGTTGATTATGATGATGTTGATAATGATGATGCTGATGCTGACGCTAATGATGACGATCATGATGATGGTGGTGGTGCTGATTCTGATGATGGTGATGATGATGCTGACGCTGATGATGATACGGATGATGATGCGAATGATGATGCTGATGCTGATGGTGGTGATGATTATGACGATGATGATGACAATGATGATGATGATGATGATGATGCTGATGATGATGATGCTGATGATGATGATGGTATTGCTGATGTTGATGCTGATGGTGATGCTGATGATGCTGACAGTGACGATGATACTGATGATGCTGCTGCTGCTGATGATGATGCCGATGCCGATGCCGATGCTGATGCTGATGATGATGACGATGCTGCTGCTGGTGATGCTGATGATGACAATGATGATGATTATGATGACGATAATGATGATGATGCTGATGATTGTGATGCTGATGTTGTTGCTAATGCTGGTTGATGTGATGATGGTGATGATGATGATGATTGTGGTAGTGGTGGTGGTGATGCTTGTGATGATGATGCTGATGCTGATTATGATGATGTTGATGATAAGGATGGGTGATGATGATGATGTTGATGTTTATGATGATGATGTTGATGGTGGTGGTGATGCTGCTGATGATGATGATGATTGTGGTGATGATGATGATGATGATGATGATGATGATGCTGATGCTGATGCTGATGCTGATGCTGATGCTGATGCTGATGCTGGTGCTGGTGATGATGCTGGTGATGATGCTGATGATGATGATGATGATGATGATGATGATGATGATGATGATGATGATGATGCTGCTACTGCTGCTGCTGCTGCTGGGGAGGAGGAGGAGGAGGAGGAGGAGGAGGAGGAGGAGGAGGAGGAGGGAGGAGAAGGGAAGAGGAGGAGGGAGGAGGAGGAGGAGGAGGAGAAGGAGATAGGAGGAGGAGGAGGACCAGGAGAACCAGGAGGAGGAGCAGGAGGACGAGGAGGAGGAGGTGGAGGAGGAGGTGGAGGAGAGGAGGATGAGGGAGGAGGTGGAGGAGGAGGAGGAGGATTGGGAGTGGGAGTGGGAGTGCTGGGTCGGGAGCGGCAGAACTGCCGATGGGCGCAGCGAAGACGAAGCATGCGCCGCGCTGACACAGCACTGCCACCTTCACTCGGCGAAGACGAAGCGTGCACTGCGCTGACATAGCACTGCCACGTTCACTCACACACTGCCCGGCGCCTCGGCGAGGTCGGCAGTGCGAGGAGTCGCCGCATCGCGCGGGCCCACAAATAGAGCGAGTGACAAAGTCTGCGCCGCGTCGCGGCGGGAGCGCCTCTCTCAAGCGAGGCCTGCGCAGGGCCCGGGCGAGAGCGAAAGTTTCGCCCGCTCGCGCGTCGACGAAGCTGCGGGCGAAAAGATGTGCGCCGCGCCCGAGGGGAGTTCAAAATTCTCTAGGAGTGCGCGCCGCGCCAGGGCGAGAGCGATATTTCGGCTTGTCGCGCGGGATGTGCATGCACCCCCCGTCCCGCTCCCGCCTCTGGAATATGGGGCGAGCACTTGTCCGCACTGGGATGAAAAACAGTACTCATGTGCGCTTTGACCTGCAGGATGGGACACCGAGGATCCGGATGCTGTTGGTCAGATCGGTGGCAGAGTGCGAGTATGCATGACCCTTTTTTCCGGGTCCACGCCCCCCCCCTCCCAGATGGGATAGGTCTCAGGGTCCTTCGCCCCTCCCCCTGATGGAATGGGGGGGGGCGGGACGACGACGACGACGACCACCACCACCACCACCGCCACCACCACCACCACCACCACCACGACGACGACGACGACGACGACGACACCGTCCGCTCCTCCTCCTCCTCCTCCTCATTTCCTCCTCCTCCTCCTCTTTTGGAGGTCCCGACCACCACCACCACCACCCACCACCCCACCTCAGGGGGTGCGGAGGGCCGGTCCCCGAACCCACCACCGCACGCCTTCAGGGACAGGGGAAGGCCCCACCACACCACGCCCACAGGGGAGGGGGGGGGGCCTCGCGCGGGGGGGGTGGGGGGGGGCGATGGCATCAGCATGAGGAGGGGGGCGGGCGGGCCAGACCCTGGGCCATACACCCATGAGGAAAATTATAAGCCGGCCTTTGCATAATCCACCCAGCCATTGGCGCTTCCGCTTCGCTCCATCCCTGGCCTCCTTCGTTGGCTCCGCCCCCGCCCCCATGATTTTCCTCCCCCGTCGTCCCCTCCCCCCTCCTACTCCCTCTTCGTCCTCCCATTTCGTCCTCTTTCCCTCCTCCCTCCTCTTACTATTGCTCGTCTTGTCCTTGCTCATGTGTTTTTTGTTGACCGTGTTGCTTAGCATTCCTATCATAGGCACCATCGCTGTTATCGCTAGGCGTATTCTCACTACTTCTGGCATGCCTCCTTGTCCTCGTCCGTCTCCTCTCTCATCGCCCGCCCGCTGCCGCCAGCGCCCGTGACGGCCCGCCAGGAAGTCAGTTCGGAGTACCTCCGACTGGGGGACCGGTACGGGTGCAAGCAGGTGGTCGAGGAGGTTCCGGAAGAGCAGGAGGGGTCGCCTGCGCGCCGTGCTACAGGTTTCAGCTGCGGTTCGCCCTGAGCCTCCGCGACCGTAGCACGCTGTCCCATCGGCGCAGAGATGGTGATGCCATGGTCATGCTCATGTGGGTTCACCTGCGACGGTTTTCTGGCGCCTGGGCGCAATTTACAGACAGGTGGACAAGTCGTACCCCATCGGGGCAGGGGAGGGTAGAAGGAGGGAAGGGCGGGAATGAGGGACGGAGGGAGAGAGGAAGCAAAGAGAGAGGGGGGGAGAGCAGGACAGGACCGGCGCTGGTGTCGGGCAGGGAGCGTCCAATGGAAGGGAACGGCGGGAGCGCCAGAATTCGGTGACTGGTGTTATATGGACGTGTGGTTTCCTTGGGGCGGAAGGCTCGGATTTTCGGTTCGTGTTCCCTCTCTTGGGCCCCTTTTGAGGCCGCCTTGGGGCCCTCCTGGGCTGCTTTGGCGCCTCTTGGGCCGTCTTGGTGCGCTATTAGGCCGCCTTGGGGCCCTCTTGGAGGTATCTTGGGGTGGTCTTGGGGGCCTCTTTATCCGCTTGGGAGCATCGGAAAACAGAACGGCGAGTACGCCAACATTCTTCAACAATCTAAGGAGAATCAATGATTTCTGCCTCTTGGGCCCTCTTGGGAGGCCTCTTGGAGGCTTCTTGGGGCGTCTTGGAGGCTTCTTGGGCCACTTTGAGGCCATCTATGGCGCCTTGGAACGATCTTTCGGCGTCTCGGAGCCCTGTTGAACCGTCTTGAGGGCCTGGTGGTGCCCTCTTAGCCCGTCTTGGGGCCCTGGCACCGAAGAAGTCATGCGAGAAGATGGGAACCCCAGGAGGCACGCGGAAAGCCCAAGAGCGTTTGGCAATTTGAGCTCCGAGCCCCTGAAAGACTTCTCAGGAGTGAGTATTGAGGCTTCGAGGATGAGGGAAAGGACCTGAGGGCACGCCCACTCCGTGCCCAGAGGCACGGTGGCGGATCTGTATATCGATGTATACACATCTATATTTATACATACACATATAGATGTATATCGATAAAATGATGTAGCTATGCGTCGGCCTATATAATGTATGTACGCACATGTTTGTTCACATTGTTGTAAATGTGAGTACATAACCACATGTGTACGCTACATACATACAAATTCATATACCTATATGTATACTCCTATCCATATATCTATATACGGAAAGCGAACAATCGATATACATGTGGGCGCATGTATCGCTATTCGCACATGTTTGTATAGTTATGTATATGTACACATAAACCTAGATTTATGTATTCATATTTACATGTCCAATAATATATGAAATATACATATTTACGCACATGCCATATACAAATTCACCTTTGCTTATCTAGTATATATACATCGGCGTTCCGAAAGTTTATTCCGATTTGAGAGGCACGGTGCCGCGCGAATGCAGCGCAAACGCTATGCTGGAAGGGCGCGGCAATCCATGCCCCCTGGACAGGCGAGAGCAGCCGCGCCCCCGTGCGAACCCCGATCCCGCGTGGGGCGCGTTCCCGTGGACAATGGCTCACCCGGGAAACCGTTTCTTGTGCAGGAAGTCTTGAACGGTCTGCCCATTGGCGGCTCTTTCGGACGAGGCCCAGAACCACCGAGAAACCGTTTGTGATAGGATGTTCTGGGCGGTTTGCCCATGTTCGGCTTCTTCGGAGTGGGCCCGAAGACCTCGATAACGATGTGTGCTGCAAGGAGTCCTAGGCGGTTTGCACATTTTCGGGTCGTTCGAACTGGACCCGAATTTTGTTTTGGCACAAGTCCTATGGGATTTGGCCACTTTCAGGTCGGCCCACAAACTTTTCGGGTCGTCGTATGACCGAACCCGAAAGCTTTTTTCGAGGAGGTCCGATGTTTGCTCATATTCGGGTCCGTACACCGCTTGAGATTCAAAAATTATAAATTGGGAAAGGGAACCCGATCCCGCGACCCCGGGCGGGGGTTAGGGGTTAGGGTCTGCCCTTGCATTGTACTGGGCCCTTCCGGCCAAACGGGCTGCTGGGCTGCGCATCGGCGCGCCGATTTTGCCCTCGCGACATCGCCCCCGTCCGCCCTCGGGCCCCGCGAGTCTTATCCTGCGCGCGCCACCCCAGATGGCCGCGGCGAGCACGGTGGCGAAATGTGGGAAACTTTCGGATCGGCGCGGTATGTGTACCGATGTATAGAGCTACAGCTTCATATACATATACATATACATATACCTAAACACATATGTATATACAAACGTGCATTTACACAGACATGTAGACAGTTATCTCTTTCTGCAAGTATATAAACAAAATTATATGTATACATGTATATATGCTTATATTCACATAAGACTTGCAGTGGCGCTTCGCGCCATACACCTGGGACCTTGGGGCTTTGCATCTGTTGGTCGTGTGCGCCATCCCTAGTGGCCTTGGAAAGTTGGACCCTTCCTTGCGGTGGTTTTCGGAAATCTTCGACAGTTCGGGAGGTCCCTGGCCCTTCCCGGGCCCCCCGGGGGCTCCCGAAAAGGCGCCAGGTGAAGGGCGAAGGATAGGAGTGAGGGAATCTCGGGGAGCGAGGAAAAGGAAACGGACATCGGGGAGCAGGAGTGGTGGAGCGGCAGAACCAGGAGGAGAACGAGGAGGAGGAGCATGAGGAGGGAAAGAGATGCCGCCGTCGGGGGGGGGTCATGTGCACGTACAAGCTCGCAGAAATGACTGGAAGTGAATGGCGACAAAAGGGCTTCATAGGCCCGCACATTGTCTGGCTCGTGGCTCAGGTGCCTCAGTGCGCAATGCGAAGGAATGGCAAACCATGCGAATCAATGCCAAGCATTCCGACGCAATGTCAAGCAATGCCGCACAGCACAAAGCAATACCAAACCGAGGATGTTATGTTGCAGCGGGTCGCAGACGGGCACGCGAACATAAGTAATTATTGTGGAATGCGACACATCCCGGGTTCGCAACAAATTTCCGGTAAATGCGGTTGCGAACCCAGGATTCGGGCCAGTTTGATGGAACATGCCGGGTGGGCCTTGTTGGAGCCTTGGCGGGCCAGCTCGGGGCCCTCTCGAGCCGTCCTGGGGCCATCCTTGGCCGTGTTGGGGAGCTTGGGCCCTCGAGGGACCTTAAGGGGGGTTACGTGGGCCCCCCCTCTGACCTCCCATGGCCTTTTCGGGGGTCTCCCTTGGCCTTCTTGGGCTTATTTTGAGGTCCTGTTGGTTTTTTTTTTGTTTTGCCTATTTGGGGCTTCTCTTGGCAGTCTGAAGGGCCATTCAGGCCGTCTAGAGGCTGTTTCGGGTGTCTTTGGGCCGTCCTGGGGCGATACAGGAAGCCTTTTTGGTTGTTCTGGACGTTGCTAGTACCCGAACAGCGAATCTGCTAAAAACGCACGTTTCGCCAAGTGAATGAAACGGTTTTTGCGTTCTGGGAGTGTTGCCCTCCAGGGCCGTTTTGGGAGCCTCCAGAGGCCATCTGGGTCCTTCTTGGAGCGCTTTTGTGTTGTTTTGGGTTTACATTCGGCCTTTCTGATCACCGCTATGATCGCTCGGGGTCTGCTGGCAAGACCCGGCCAAGCGCCCTTGGAGGTCCGAGACGAGCCGGGGGACCTTCGGCAACGGTGTCCGGGAGGCCCAGAAACCCTGGATCGCGGGGGTCCAGTTTCGGACGCGGGGGTCCCACCCCCCCGGTTCGTAAACATTTTGGAAGCGGAATACACACATATTCTTTATACATATATATATATAGATATGTATATAAATGTTTATATGTATATATGTATATGTATATGCATATGTATATGTATACGTATACGTATATGTGTATGTATATGTGTATGTATATGTGTATGTATATGTGTATGTGTATGTGTATGTGTATGTGTATGTGTATGTGTATGTATGTATGCATGTATGTATGTAGGTAGGTAGGTAGGCAGGTAGGTTGGTAGGTACGCATGTATCTGTGTATGTATGTGTGCATGCATGCATGTATAAATGTATGTAAGTAAGTCAGTAAGTAATTAAGTAAGTAATTAAGTAAGTATGTGTGTATGTATGTATGTATGTATGTATGTATGCATGCATGCATGTATGTATGTATGTATGTATGTATGTATGTATGTATGTATGTATGTATGTATGTATGTGTGTATGTGTGTATGTGTGTATGTGTGTATGTGTGTATGTGTGTGCTTTTCTTTGTGCTTAGACATGCATACATACATATGTCTTCCAGCTGCCTGCGGCAAGTTCCGCCACCGTGCCTGGGTTGCGGATTCAAGCCTAGTGGATGTTTGTTGGGATCTCGTGGGGGGCCTTTCGAGGGCCTCCTGGAGGCAGTTTTGCAGTCTCTTGCAGGCCGTTGCGGGGCCTCTTGGAGCCTCTTGGGCGCCTCTTGGGGCCTCCTGGGGGCCCGTGGGACGGAAGACTGCCTCTGACGGGGGCGCCCAGGACCCCAGATCCCAGGGATCCCGTTTCGGGGGGGGAGGGGGCAAGGTTTCCACAGGGTCCCCAAAAAGCTTCTTGGGGTAAATCTTCCAAATCCTTGGTTGGGTTGTTGAAGGGCTTCGACGGTTTTCGATTCTCGGCCAGCCGACGCGCCTCGACGGCCAGAGCGCTCTCCCAAGCCCGCCCTAGGGAGGCACGGGAAGCCCCCGGGGACGGCCCCAGGACGGCCCACGATGGGTGCAAGACGGCCTAAGAGGCGTCCGAGACAACCGATGAGAGCCCAATGATGGCCTCAAACGGCCCCTTTTGCCCGAGCTGGTTCTGCGCGCCCCCGCGCGAATCTTCGCCCCCGCGCCAGGGCCACCTAACGAACCAAGGGTTCGACGGCGCAGCGTGGCAGGTCGTAGAAAACTGCTGTGCGTATGAAAGTGTATGCATATATCTGCATGTACGAGTGCGTGTGTATGTATATATATATATATATATATATATACACACACATCTATATACATATATATATATATGTATACATGTGTCACGAGGGACGACTACGATAACGATGAGAGGTTGGGGTCGCGGTGCAAGGCGATGAGCAGCAGCAGCAGCAGCAGCAAGTGGATGGAAGAAAGAAGAACATAATATGAGGAGCAGGATAACGACGAGCGGAAGACGGGGAGGAGGAGGAGGAGGAGGAAAAAGAGGAGGAAAAAGAGGAGGAGGAGTAGGAGGAGACGGAGGAGGAGGAGGAGGAGGACGAGGACGAGGACGAGGAGGAGGAGGAAGAGGAACAGCAGCACCAAGAGGAGGAGGAGGAGGAGGAGGAGGAGGATAATGAGGAAGAGGAGGAACAGTAGGAGGAGGAGAAGGAGGAGGAGGAAGAGGAGGCGGACGCGGAGGCTGAAGCGCAGGAGGAGGCGGAGGCGGACTCGGAGGACGACGGCGGCGGCTGCCCCCTGGGCGTCGCGGCCCAGGTTCACGCCAAGATGCGCGCGATGGCGGCGGGGGGCGTCGTGTCACGGTGAGGCCCGGTGCGCCGTCTCCGACGTCGTCCTCGTCCTCCTCCTCGCTGGGCCCTCGTCGTCGCCGTCCTCGTCCAAAGTCTTCTCGTCGTCATCGGCCTCCTCCCTCCTCCTCTTTCTCCTGCGCCCCAAAGCCATATCACCTCAAGTCCTCCTCTTCCTCCGTCCAGAGTCTTCTCGTCGTCATCGGCCTCCTCCTCCTCTTTCTCCTGCGCCCCCAAAGCCATGTCACCTCAACTCCTCCTCCGCCTCCTTCCAGAGTCTTCTCGTCGTCGTGGGCCTCCTCCTCCTCCTCCTCATCCTCGTCCTCGTCCTCCTCCTGCTTCTCCTCCTCCACCTCCTCCCCCTTCCCTCCTCTCCTCCGCACGGGGCACTTCCTTCAGTGGAAATGAACCCTTGTAGGGGCCTATGGAGAGGGAGCTTGGAGAAAGAGTGCCTTCCAACATCGTCGATGGGTCTTGGGTTTACACTAGTCCTCCTCCTATTTCTCCTCCTCCTCCTCTTCCATTCCTTTTCCTTATAAGCCCGAGGCCAATTTTTAGGGCGGGCCAGGCGTTTCACCTGAGACTTCCTCACCACTCATGATTCTGAAGCTTAAGATTGGCAACAGTTTCACAGATGGAGGGTGGGCCATTTTCAAAATGTGGCTCTCGCCTTCGCGCCGCGCACATGTGTTTTAAACATTTGCAAGAGTTTTACGGATTGTGGGCGAATCGTTTTCAACATGTGGCTCTCGCCTTCGCGTCGCGCACAATTGTTTTAAACATTTGCAACAGCTTCACGGATTGAGGGTGGTTCCTTTTCAAAATGTGGTTCTCGCTTCAGCGCTTACAGAAGTTGCAAGAGTTTCACGGATTCCAGTGATCAGCGTACCAGAAATGGTGTTTTGGAAGGGTTCAGGATTGCGCGGGTGCAACAGTTATGTTGATTCGCGGTGCTGGAATCCCAAAAATGGCGTTATGACACGATTCCGGATCGTCAAGACGCAGCAGTCAGGTTGATACCTGGCGTAAATCCCGAGAACAATGTTTTGGCATGCTTCAGGCAAAGTTACCCTCCCCCTCCCCACCCTCCTCAGTCCATTCCCGCTCCCGGGGCGCGCGCCGACGCGCCCGGGAGCGCGCCGACGCGCCCGGGAGCGCGCGCCGGCGACCCCCCGAGCTCGCGCGCCCGGGTCGCGCGCGGACGAGCCGCCGCCCGCTCGGCTCCAGGCTGCGGTCACCCCGCGCCCGGGGCATAGAGGTCTCCTGGCCGTGTTGGTGGTGCTGGTGATGTTGGTGATGATGCTGATGCTGATGATGATGATGATGATGATGCTGATGATGATGATGATGCCGATGATGATGATGATGATGCTGATGATGATGATGCCGATGATGATGATGATGATGCTGATGATGATGATGCTGATGCTGATGCTGATGCTGATGATGATGCTGATGCTGATGCTGATG
>CAUYUJ010020046.1:136032-165502 GCA_963575745.1 Prorocentrum cordatum
AATTAGCGAGAAAGCTTGCACATTCCGAATCCATGTGAAATTTCATCGTTTTGCCTCATGGGCACTTTGCGGCTCTCTCGTGGCCCTCTTGGAGCGTTGTGGGTGATCATTGGGCCGTTTCGGGGCCGTCTTGGGGTGTTCATGTGGGCGTTTTGGGTCTTCTTGAGGCTATCTTGGGTCGTCTTGGGATCCTCTTGGATTCGGGGAGGAAGTATTGACATAACAATGAACTTTCGGAATTCCGCACGGATTTCCTGGACCTGCGCCGGAGGCCCCCTGGCGGTGCCTACAGCGCCGCTCTTGGCGAGCTCCGCGCGCCAGAAAGGGGGTCTCCAAGAATTCAGCGCGGAACTCCAAAAGATTGTGTCCCTCGATGAACAGTTTTGGGGCTCTACTGTGATCTCGATGACCGTCCTGGAGGATTTGGACGTCGTCATGGGCGGCAGGGGCGTCCAGGAGACTCACACGACATTCCGAGAGCTCCTGGGAGCGCCCCAGATCGGCGCCGGTTGATTAGAAGAAGTAGCGATTCGCTTTTGCTATTCATTAACAAGCCAGCCCTTCTGCGGACACGAGGACCTTGGTCAACCTCCTTGTTTCCCGCCTGCAACCGAATGAGCAACGTCGACACAAGCGGAAGTCGTGACTTGTGCGTATTCCCACTTCGCGAGCGGAAGGCGCTCGCTCTCGCGTGGCCCTGCTTCCCACGACAACGCGCATGAGGCAATGCGCCGAATCCGTGCCGGAGGGATGGTCTGAGCTCCGAGGCGACAACAGCATTTCGCTCGCTGGCGCGCGACCCCGCTTCCCAAGGCTTGGTTCATGAATTGGCGCGCCGCGCTTAAGATGGAGCGCAATTCTTGAAGCTTCGCGTATCCTAACCAGCCCTGTCTGTACCTGGGGAAGTCGTCACCGTGTCCTGGTTCCGCCCCATCTTGGCCGCGTTGAGCTCAGCGGGGCTTCTGATGGGTCCGCTCCTGCTCGCTGTTTTTTCCCTCCGTCGGCGCGTAGCCCGCCCGTCCTGCATGGCTTTCGACTTGCTTCGCGAGCCCGCGTAACCAAACAAGTAGCCCAACCAGCCCATCCAGAAACGATACCCACGATAGTTAACGGGGGAAGAGAGTAAGAGAGGAAGAGAGACGTATAGTCTAACATCGCACCCTTTGGGCACATGAGGAAGTGGACGAGGAGGAGGAGGACACGGAAGGGGAAGGAGGGAGGAGAGGAGGAGGCCAACCAGAAGGCTTGAGGCCTCGTGGATGTATTTCAGAATATCTTGGGATGTTTCTTGGAAACTGGCTTGGAGGCCTCTTGGGACGTCTTGTGTGCCGCTGGGAGCCTCTTGGGGACCTCTTGGGAGCCGCTTACGGGCTTCTTGGGGGCCTCCCGGGAGCTGTTTTGGGGGCCTCCGAAGCCCTTTGGGGGTTATCTTGGAAGAGTTCGAGCAAAGAAGGAGGGTTTCTTGCCTCCTCCTCAGAAGCCCCCAGAATCGCCTCTTGTGCCCCTCTTTGAGCGCTCTTGGGGCCGCCTTGGGACCGCCTTGGGGCTCGCTTGGGCCTTTTTTGGGCCCTCTTAGGCTCTCTTGGAGCCATCCTGAGGCCTCGGAAGGCTACCGACAGCAAAAAGGCGAGAAGGTCAACTTAATTGATTTGCCACAAACTGTTGTGTTGGCCTCTCGGGGGCCTCCGTGGAAGGCTCCGTGGCAACTTGCAGCCGTCTTTGACTGGTCTGGGGGCCTCTTGGAGCATCTTGGAAACCAAGTTGAGCCAGCTTGGGCTATCTTGAGCCATCTTAGAGGTCATCTTGGGCTCTCTGAGGCGCTCTTGGAGCCATCCTCGGCCCAAAAGGACTTTGTGACACCACGCGAACCCCCCCTCCAGGTCCAGGGGAGGGGGTAGGGAGAGGGGTCAAGACTCCCTCCCCGCCCGCAAGCCGTCTTGCTCACTCCCACCCACCCTCCCAACACATACGTAGCACCCGAGCCTGGCCCGAGCCGCAGCATATTCAGCAGTCGTCTTTGGATGGGCAGCTACTGGGAGCGAATCCGCCGCCGCCGCCGCCGCCTCCGCCGCCGCCGCCGTCCGCAGCCGCCGCCGCTGCGCCGCCCGCCGCCGCCGCCGCCGCCGTCGCCCCCGCTTCCGAATCGCCGCGGTGCCGCCGCAAGCACCCGCTGCCGCCGCCTCCGCCGCCTCCGCCGCCGCCGCCGCCGCCGCCCCCGCCGCCGCCGCCGCCACCGCAGCCGCCACCGCCGCAGCCGCCGCAGCCGCTGCCCCCGCCCCGCAGCGGCCGCCGCAGCCGCCGCCGCCGCCAAGTGTACTCTGTACTGCTTTTTTGAAAGGGATGGTGGGGGGAGGCCGCATCGGGTTCGCTGCGCGTGCTCCGAATTTGTAGGCAGAGTGTTTTGTACTGTTCATTGCAAGGGGTGGTGGGGGGCCCGCATTGTCCCTGGTTGGCTCCCAGTCGCTTGGGGGAAGGGGCGTATATTAATAGGGATAAGTGATAAAACCCTCCCCGACGGGGTCTAGGGCGGTTGGAAAAGAAACCTCCCTAGACCACCTACGTCCAGAGGGCTGGTGGGACTTCGGGCAGAGTCTGGTTTCTGAGGCGAAGGTAGCAACATTCCGCTTGCTGGCCCGCGACACCGCCTCCGACGTCTTGGCGACAGGATGAAACTCGCCGCGCCCAAACAGGAAGGCAAGTTTGGTGGAAAAGTTGGCCCTTGAGGAGAAACTATTTAGTATATAGTTCGCCCTTTCATGAGCAGTCCTGTTTCTAGCTAGATCGGCAAGCGGGGAGCAGGTGCTTCGCCTTGGTGGGCAGCAAGCAGGAGCGTCGATTTCAGGACGATCTGCGAGGGGTTCAGGTGACAGTGACATTCCGCTCACTCTCGCGTGGCCCCGATGCGGACTATTTGTGGCGAGCGAGAAGCATGCGCCGCGCCCAAGCGGGAACGCGACACTGTATAGAGCGATTCTCGCGCGCCGGACACCGGACACCGCACACCGCACCTCGCACACCGCACCTCGCACACCGCACACCGCACACCGCACACCAGACACATGACACCGGACACCGGACACCGGACACCAAACACCGGACACCGGACACCGGACACCGGACACCGGACACCGGACACCGGACACCGGACACCGGACACCGGACACCGGACACTGGACACCGGACACCGGACACCAGACACCAGACACCGGACACCGGACACTGGACACCGGACACAGGACGCTGGACGCCGGACGCCAGCTGCCGGACACCGGACACCAGACACCGGACACCGGACACCGGACACCGGACACCGTTAGTTGGTCGCTTGGTTGGTTGGTTGGTGGGTTGGTTGGTTGGCCGTTTGGTTGGTAAATTGGCCGCTTGGTTGGTTTGTTGGTTGGCCCGTTGGCCGGTTGGTTGGTTGGTTGGCCGGGTTGCTGGTTGGTTTGTTGGTCGGTTGGCCGGTTGATTGGCCAGTTTCATTACAAACAGGTTGGTTGGTTGGTTGGTTGGTTGGTTGGTTGGCCGGTGCGTTGGCTGGTTGGCCGATTGGTTGGTTGGTTGGTTGGTTGGCCGGTTGGCCGGTTGGTTGGCTGCCGAGGGGGGCCGACGAGGTCCAGGTCTGTCAGAGAATCGTTGGGCGTATTCATTTTGTATTGTTTTGTAGGCAAGAAACTATATTGTGTTGAATTTTCAGGCCGGGGTCCGAAATCTGAGAGAATCGTTTGGTAGATTCATTCTCTGTTGTTTTTTAAGCAGGAAGCTATGCCTCTTTTTCTTAAAAAAGAATCAGGCCGATGCCCGAAGTCTGACAGACAATCGTTTGGCACATCCATTCTCTACTGTTTTGTGAGCAGGAAACTATGGTTTTTTTCTTGAATTTCCAGGCCGGGTTCCGAAATCTGACAGACAGTCGTTGGGCAGATTCATTCCCTACTGTTTTGTAAGCAGGAAGCTATGGCCTTTTTTTTTGTTTTTGAATTTTCAGGCCAGGGTCCGAATTCTGACAGAGAATCGATTGGCCTAATCATATTCTATTGTGCTGAAAGCAGGGAACTCTGGCCTTTTTTTGAATGTTCGGGCCAGGCTCCGAATTCTAATAGACAATCGTTTGGCATTTTCATTCTCTATTGTTTTGTAAGCAGGAAAGTATGCTCTTGTATTGTATTCTCAGGCAGGTGCTCGGGGTTTCACAGAGAATGGCTAAGCGTATTCATTTCATACTATGTTATAAATGATTAACGCAAGCGAACATGTAAGTAATTAAATAGTTATTTAATTGTTTACTTAATTATTTGCGTAGTTCCCTTACTCATTTAATCATTGGCACTGCGTGGGGGAGGCGCGGAACGATGGCGGATTGAATGCTAATCAAAATGGGTATTTCGATGAGCACGCAAGCGAACATGTAAATAATTAGATAATTATTTAATTATTCTTTTAATTATTTGCGTGGTTCCCTTGCTCATTGAACCATTGGCACTGTGTGGAGGGGGCGCAGAACGATGACTGATTGAATGCTAATCAAAATTGTCATTTCATTAGCACGTAAGCGAACATGTAAATAAGTAAATAATTGAATATTTATTTAACTATTTATTTAATTATTTGCGTGGTTCTTTTGCTCATTGAACTATTGGCACTGCGTGGAGGAGGCGCGGATGATGACGGATTGAATGCTAATCAAAATGGTTACTTCCAATGAGCACGCAGCGAACATGTAGATAATTAAATAATTATTTAATTATGTATTTAATTATTTGCGTGGTTCCCTTGCTCATTTAACCATTGGCGCTGTGTGGGGGAGGCGCGGGACGATACGGATTGAATGATACTCAACATGATTATTACAATGAGCACGCAAGCGAAACATGTAAGCAATTACATAATTATTTAATTATTTATTTAAATATTTGCGTGGTTCCCTTGCTCATTTAAGCATTGGCATTGTGTGGAGGAGGCGCGGAACGATGCAGGTTGAATGGTAAGCAAAATTGTTATTTCAATGAGCACGCAAGCGAACATGTAAGTAATTGAATAATTATTTAATCATTTGTTTAATTATTTGCGTGGTTCCCTTGCTCATTTAAGCATTGGCACTGTGTGGAGGAGGCGCGGAACGATGACGGTGGAGAGGTAGGTGGATGAAAAATTGAATGCTAATCAACATGTTTTTTTCAATGAGCACGCAATCGAACGTGTAAATAATTCAATAATTATTTCAATGAGCACTGCGAGCTCCATGGGCCCTACGAGCGCTATGGAGCCCTGAGGGCCTTACGAGCCCTACGAGCCCTATGAGACCGCTGAGCCTTGTGAGCCCTATGAGCTCCATGAGCCCTACGAGCCCCATGAGTCCTCTGAGCCCAATGAGCCCTACGAGTCGCATGAGCACTACGAGTTCTATGATCCCTCAGAGCTCTACGAGTCCTGTGAGCTCTATAAGGCCTGAGCCCCATGAGGCCTATGAGACCTATGAGCCCTATAAGATCTACAAGCCCTATGTGCCCTCTTCGGCTGTATTGGCGGCCTCTTGAGCTGTATGGTTGCCGTCTTAGTGGCCTCCTGAGCCATCTTGCGCGTGAAGGAGTGGAATGAGAGGATGCGGGGAGTGGAGGAGAGAGGAGAAGGAGAGCGGAGAGGGAGATAGGGCGGGGAGTGGAGGAAGGAGGGGGCAGAATGGAGAGGGAGATAGGATGAGAGCGATCGATAATCATGATGCTGATGACGATGATGATGATGGTGATGATGATCATGATCATGATGCCGATGATGATGATGATGATGATGATGATGATGATGGTGATGATGATGATGATGGTGATGGTGATGATGATGATCATGATCAGGATGATGATGATGATGGTGATGGTGATTGTGATGATGATCATGATAATCATGATCATGATGATAAACATGATGCCGATGATGGTGTTCATGATGATGGTGATGTTGATGATGCTGCTGATGATGATGGGGATCATGATGATGATGACGGTGGTGATGACGATGATGTCAATTTTGACGATGGCAATAACAATGATGATGTCATGGTGGTAATTTGCAAATGTTGATGCTGATGATGATCATGATGATGATGGTGCTGATGATGCCGGTAACGATGATGATGGTGATGATGATCATGATGATGATGCGCCTATGCGCCTATGCCAGCAGACATTGAAGGCACTGCGAACAAGCCACAGCTGATGATACGAACTTGGCCCGATTCGTATCCTGGGGCGTGGGCACATTGGATGATACGAGATATTGGCCCAACTCGTATCTTAGAGTATCTACACTGATGATGATGATGATGATGATGATGATGATGATGTGGATGATCATGATGATGATCATCATGATGAGGATTGAATCGATGATCATGATGACGATGATGACCCGTGATGAGGATGAAGGTGAACATGATGATGATCATGAGTATGATCATTTCAATGACCGTGGTGATGATCAAGATGATGGTGATGGTGATGATGATGGTGATGATTATGATCATGATGATGATGATGATGACTACCATGATCATGATGGAAATCAAGATGACGCTCATGAGGAAAATGTAATAATGATAGTGACGATGATCATAAAGATGATGAACATCATGATGATGATCATCATCGTTTTGACAATAATAATGGGGATCATGATGACGATGGATATGTTCATGATGGCGCTGGTGATGACGGTCGTGATGGTGATTTTGGTAATGGTGGTGATTACGACGATGCTCATGATGACAGTGATCAGGATGATTCGGGGGAGCGTAAGACCCGGGTTTGCCGGGACTCGGGTTCGCCATCGTTTTTTGACGACCGCGCCTCGGATTTTGACGAGGAGGAGTTTCGTGGGATGTCTGCAGCGGGAGGCCTCGTCAAAATGCAGGCTCGGCCTCGTCATTTTTTTGACGACCTCGTCGGGGATTTTCGAGTCCCCCGTAACCGGGTCTTACGTCTCCCCGAATGATGCTGATGATGACGATCTCATCATGTTGATAATGATGTTCACGGTGATGATGATGATGATGATGATGATGATGATGATGATGATGATGATGATAATGATTCCGACGATGACCACGAATTGAACATGATAATGATGTTTACTGACTACGAGGAAAGGAATAGGATGATGATGAGGAGAAGGAGGAGGAGGAGGGAGAGGATCAGGAGAGGAATGAAAGGAGAGGAGCGGGTTTATGAGTGAGGAGAGATGAAGGGGAAGAAAAGAAAGACGGAGGGGAGAGGAGGAGGAGGTGGAGAAGGAAGATTAGGAAGAAGATTTGGAGGGGAAGGATCAGCAGTAGCAACAACAACAGCAGCAGGGGCAACCATGATTTTCTCGGTTGCTCGTTGGCGTAGTTGTCGGCATCCGTAGGCACCGGACACCGGACACTGGACACTGGACACCGGACACCGGACACCGGACACCGGACACCGGACACCAGACACCGGACATTGGACACCGGGCACCGGACACCGGACACTGGACACCGCACAGCAGACATGCACTGGACTGGACACCGGACACCGGACACTGGACACCGGACACTGGACACTGGACACCGGACACCGGACACCGGACACCGGACACCAGACACCGGACACTGGACACCGGGCACCAGGCACCGGAGACCGGACACCGGACACCAGACACCGCGCAGCGGACACCGGACACCAGACACCGGACACCGGACACCGGACACCGGACACCGGACACCGGACACCGGACACCAGACACCGGACACCGGACACCGGACATTGGACACCGCACAGCAGACACTGGACTGGACACCGGACACCGGACACCGGACACCGGACACTGGACACTGGACACCAGACACCGGACACCGGACATCGGACACCGGACACCGGACATTGGACACCTGACACCAAACACCGCACACCGGACACCGGACACCAGACACTGGACACGGAACACCGCACACCAGGATACCGGACACCGGACACCAGACACCAGAATTTGGACACCGGACACCGGACACCGGACATTGGACACTGGACACCGGACACCGGACACCAGACACCGGACACCGCAAGAATCGCCCATGCCTTGAACGCGACGCTCAGGGAACACCTGCACGGCGTTGGGGCGAGAACGACGTTCTCCAATTAATTGCGCGATGTGCACCGCGTCCCCATCGTGCCGTGCACCCTACAACGTCGACGACGGGCGATCCAAGTTGAAATAAGTTCGTTGGTGTTGTATCGCTGTTGGATGGGTAGAGAGGCAGGGCCGTTTTGTCGGGCCGATGGTTAGCGCGAAGGCGAGGAGGAGCAAGATGAATCGTGGCTGCGCTTGCCCCGACTCCCGTACTCCATTACACCACGACCTCCCCACTCCATTCCTCCCCTCGCTCTCCCTCCTCTCTGTCCCCGACCCCCCCTGTCCCCAGCTTCCTTCCTTCTCTGCAGTCATCGTTTCCTGTTGCACCGGGGAGCAACGCGCTTTCTTGTAGAGCAATTGGGCCGCTGCCCGTTCCTCTTGCCTGTCTGCCCACATCCCTCTGCCCCATCCTTGTCGACCAGCGCAGCATGACGAGGAAGGATGCGGGAGGAGGGACGAGGATGGTGAAAGGAGTGAGGAGGAGGAAGAAGAAGAGGAACCCATTAATCATGATGATGAGGGTTAACGATGATGAAATCAGGAGCAGCAGCATGATGCTGATAATGATGGGGGACGGAGGGGATGGAAAAGAAAGTGTCCAGGGAATGGGGATGAGAACTGCCCTCCTCCTCCTCCTCATCATCATCATCCTCTTCCTTTTCCTCCTCCTCCTCCTCCTCCTGCTCCGCCTCCTCCTCCTCCTCCTCCTCCTACTGCTCCGCCTCCTCCTCCTCCTGCTCGGCCTCCTCGTCCTCCTTCTCCTCCGCCCTCCCGTCACCTCCCCGCTTTTCTCCCTCCCTCTCCGTCCACCGACCCCCGTCCCCGCCGCCCGCCCCCTGCCACCGCATCCAGAGGCTCGGCAGCTGGGGACGCACGCAGGACGGAGGGAACGGCCTCCAGAATGGGGGGGGAGCGGCCCTCCAGAACGGAGGCCGAACATCCGTGTCTGGTTTTTGTTGGGGGCTTCCGTCCGCCTCCAACCCTGCCTCCCCTCTTCGGCTCATTCGTATTATGATCCGTCTTATTATCATTGTTGTTATTCGTATTATTAATACTACCATTGCTATTGTTATTGATATTACTATTAGTATTCTTATCTTGCTTTATTAATTTATCAAATATTATTAGCTTACTAGTACTATTATTATTATATTAGTATAGTAGTACTAATGCGACTGGTGATACTAATAATACTCTCACTACTATTACTACCTACTATTACTACTACTACTACTACTACTACTACTACTACTACTACTACTACTACTACTACTACTACTACTACTACTACTACTACTACTACTACTACTACTACTACTACTACTACTACTACTACTACTACTACTACTACTACTACTACTACTACTACTACGACTACTACGACTACGACTACGACTACGACTACGACTACGACTACGACTACGACTACGACTACGACTACGACTACTACTACTACTACTACTACTACTACTACTACTACTACTACTACTACTACTACTACTACTACTACTACTACTACTACTACTACTACTACTACTACTACTACTACTACTACTACTACTACTACTACTACTACTACTACTACTACTACTACTACTACTACTACGACTACGACTACGACTACGACTACGACTACGACTACGACTACGACTACGACTACGACTACGACTACGACTACGACTACGACTACGACTACGACTACGACTACGACTACGACTACGACTACTACTACGACTACTACTACTACTACTACTACTACTACTACTACTACTACTACTACTACTACTACTACTACTACTACTACTACTACTACTACTACTACTACTACTACTACTACTACTACTACTACTACTACTACTACTACTACTACTACTACTACTACTACTACTACTAATAATAATATTAATACGATGAGTAGTGTGATCATTAGTACATATATATATACATGTGTTTATGTCATTGTGTCTCTCTCTCTCTCTCTCTTTCTATTTCTCCCTCTCCCTCCCTCTCTCCCTCTTTCTCTCTCTGCGCCGCCCCTCTTCGCCCGCCCGCGGCAGACGTTCTCCCAGTTTTCTCCGCCGCGCCGCGCCTTCCCGCGGCTCGCGCAATGGTCTGCCAGGGCATGGTCTCGCGCAGGCGCGAGGGAGGGGGCAGAAGAGGAAAACGAACCGAAGATGGAGAAGGATGAGGAGAAGGAGGAGGAGAGGGAGGAGGTAGGAGGAGGAGGAGGAGGAGGAGGTAGGAGGAGGAGGAGGTGGAGGAGGAAGAGAAGGTAGAGGAGGAGGAGGCGGAGGAGGAGGAGAGGAGGGGAGAGGAGGAGGAGGAGGAAGGGGAGTAGGAGGAGGGAGGAGGAGGAGGAGGAGGAGGAGGAGGAGGAGGAGGAGGGGCAATGAGCCTTCGACAAAGAAGGCGAGTTATTTGAAGATGGATCCTGCGAGCATCCCACAGTCACCGTCTTGACTCGTGCGGGTTCGGGAATGGCTGAACTAAACGTGGATGGGCAGTTCAACCATGGTAAGTATTGGCACCTCCCAGAAGAATTACCTCAGACAGCCTCGATGGGAGAACATCACGGCTCCTCCATTGTCTCGCGAGCCTATCCACGGACACCCTTCCGACCCATAGTGTTCACATTGAGTGCAGTCCCCTTGTTGCAGGCTCGATTCCCGCCCCGCCGGCGTGGAATGGGAGGCCCCTATGTGAGATTGGTGGCGTTTCTTTAAGCAAGATATTCAGGCCCCTCTTGACGTCAGGAAAGTTGAAGCGCACAGGGACCTCGAGACCCTCGCATACCCTCATAGGTAGTTCTTGCTACTTGTATTGATTGGGCCGTCGTAATGGCCACTTTAGGGGCAGTTCAGGTTGCATATTCGCGTGACGAAGAGGTTGCGACCGTTGCACAGGATATAAGCTGCAGGTAGCGATTCGAGCTGTGGCGACCGTGCTGAGTGCTTGGCCGTTTGCCCACCAGCTTGGCGGCCCTCTCGACCAAATCCGCCGCGCTCCGAGGATTCCCTCCGCCGCCCAAGGACACCAGTTGGGGTGGGACGGCCGCAGGTGGAAACTCAAAGGCGTGCGCGAAGAGCCTCCAGCACCAGGCCAGCGCTCAAAGGTCTTACCTCGACCAAGCAGGACCTCCTCCGTTCCCCCCCGCTCGTCCACATGTGTGGCTAGTGCCTCGCGTCACCCGTGCCGATTTCCCCGCTTTGTTTGGCAGTTCGTGCCCATCGCATGCGTCGCATACCCATGGCAGAGTTGCATCACCTCAGTTTCGCGCAGGTTGCTTCAGGGCTAAGCCTCAGCAGCTCAGTGTGCTTACAAGGGTATTTCTGTCCTGGCCGAAGACCAGAATTGGCTCCGTGTGGCCCATCAGAGCTTCGGAGGAGTAGAAAGGGCTGCTTGTATTTGCCCCCGTATAGTCAAGTTTTACCCGCAAGTCGTTCATCGAATGTTTTGTGGGAGTTAGTGCCGAGGAGACAGAATTTGCGGGGGAGGAGGCGTGGGTGGAGGAGGAGGAGGCGGAAGAGGAGGAGGTTGGAGGAAGAGTGAGAAAGAGAGAAAGACAGACAGACAGACAGACAGACAGACAGACAGACAGACAGACAGACAGACAGACAGACAGACAGACAGACAGACAGACAGACAGACAGACAGACAGACAGACAGACAGACAGACAGAGACAGACAGACAGACAGACAGACAGACAGACAGACAGACAGACAGACAGACAGACAGAGAAGGAGGAGGAGCAGGAGGAGGAGGAGGACGAAGAGGACGTGGACGAGGAGGACGTGGACGAGGAGGACGTGGACGAGGAGGACGTGGAGGAGGTCGAGGAGCAGCGGCTGCCAGGGCCTCCCTCGCCAGATGGCGCTGTGCGGCGCGGCGTCGCGCGCCGGTGGCCACGGCGCGCGCCGCCCCCGGCCCGCGCCTCGTCTGATGTGCTCATTGTCCACCACCGCCACCCACCATAGGTAGGACGGGGGAGAAGGGAGGATGGGGAGGTCCTCCTCCTCCTCCTCCTCCTCCTCCTCCTCCTCCTCCTCCTCCTCCTCCTCCCTCTCCCACACCTGGCAGTGGTGGTGGAAAATCGGCCCATCATCTTCGGCGCCCGCTGGGGCAGCGCCTGCGCACCGCCGGCGCTCGCCCGGGCAGCGCCGCTGCGGCGCTCGCTGGGGCAGCGCCCGTGCGGCGCGCGCTGGGGCAGCACCATGCCGGAAGCCGGCACCTGCTCGCCCCCCCCGTGGAGATCTTGGCGTTGCGGTTGCTGTTCGCAACGGGGGCGTTGTCGTTCGAGTTCGGGCCCCCCCAGGAGCCTCACAGATCGAGGCGGCTCGAAGAGTGAGAGTGCCGCAGAGCGACGGGGTTTCAGGGGGTCCGGGCGTGATCTTTTGCGATGCTGCAAATGTTTCGCATCGTTGGATCTCAGGGCCCTGAGTCCGAGGAGGAAGATCTGCGGCGAGCGAGGGGGGGAGAGCGAGAAGGAGGAGACCTTCTCTGAAGAAGGCGGGGCTTCTCAGGAGCCCTCGCGCCTTCTGAGAAGTTCTCTTTGTCTTCGGGGAAGGCTTAGGAAACTTCTCAGAAGGCTGGGGGACTTCCGAGCCTTCTGAGAAGGCCCGCCCCTTCTCGCTTCCCCTCCTCGCTCGCCGCCGAGAAAAGGTACCCATAATGCTACCTTTCCTTCGTTTCCCCCTTTTTGGGCCTCCTGGGGGGCCCTCGTCGCCACTGCTGGATTCGCCTCGAAATGCTGGTCAGAACGCACCCCAGGATAGGTCCGTGGAGTAGCAGTATCGGCGCCTTTGGGTTTCCCCATTGGGATCCTCGGCTACGCGGAAAAGTGACCCTTCGCCGCAGTGACCTTTGGTGCTGGCCCACAGGGGTCTCTCCAGCGCTGTCACTGGCGGGCGCGCTTGGATTTGGCCTGCTGGGAGCCGCGCACCAAAGGTCATTCTTGCCTGAGGCCTGAGGTCGCTCCTGCGTGCACGTAGCCGAGATCCGACTTTAAGGGTAGCTCTTTGGGAGATGTTACAGTATCGGGAGCATAGCTCGTGCGCCGCTGCCTTGGGCTCGAGGCACGCGCGCCCTATTTGCCCGGATACCTGATGGTATTCGTTATTTGCCCGGATACCTGATGGTATTCGCTATTTGCCCGGATACCTGATGGTATTCGCTATTTGCCCGGATACCTGATGGTATTCGCTATTTGCCCGGATACCTGATGGTATTCGCTATTTGCCCGGACACCGCGAGTGTTCGCTATGTGCTGGAAAGATCATTACATCGATCTTATCCTATCTTACCCATCCACCCCTCATACTGTACCTTCACAGCAGAGCGATGGATGCAATTTGCCAGGCTATATGCCCTATTTGAGTTACCAGGCTCATTTTCGACTTGGTAGCGGAGCTGGCCGCACTCTCGTGTGGTCAGCTCTTGCTCTTCTTAGCCTCATATTCTTCGGCACGATCTTCGTGACCACCTACCACCCTGCGCCACCACTCCCAGTACGTTTACGAGGATCTATTCAAGAGCAAGAAGCAACACGAGAGGCACGACGTCTAGACGACCAAACTGGTACCATATACGCTTCATCATTGCGTTACTACAAACCGCTCGGCAACGAGCTAACAGCGCAATACTTGAAGCAAGGGCGGGGAGACCCGCCAGACAGAGCGCCTCGAAGACTCGACAAGGCGCTACCCCAGCGCGACAACGCGCATCATAACCGTCCTTCGTTACACATTCTCGGGCCAATCGTTTTCGCTATCATATGGTTCGCGCTGGGGGCAGCAATCGGACACATGCGTCGTGGAGATAACAGCACCGATGGGCAAACATATGGCCCATATTGGGACCCTCAAGGTAATGTACCTTTTCGTGAGTACATCTACGAGGTCAACGCATGGCTCAACGTTACAAGCGGACGTATGACGCCACAGGCCCAAGCGGCCGCAATACAACGCGGCCTAGGTGGCCTAGCGAGGACACTCGCCATGAGGGTACCGCCTGACATTATAAACTATGGTGCTGACATTGATGGGGTCCACACCGACCCAGTAACTTACATCATGTTCCTCCTCAGCATGAAGTTCGAACGCCTGGAAGATGAGCGACAGCTCACTTCCGGCACACAACTCATCGACTTCCATGTGCCTCACGGGGAACGAATCGATGTCACTCTTACCCGATTCGAAATGGCCCGACTGGAGGCACAGTCGGTGGGATTCGACCTTCCTAACTTCCAACTGCTAACCACTATCCTATTCCGCGCCTTAGGCGTCGGCAACCAGAAAGCCATGCAACTCTTACAGCCACTCAACCACCAAATGCCTCGAACACAACAACAATATGATGAGTTGCTGGAAAGGATGCGTTCGGCAGGCCACCTATCCGAACGATCTCCTGGCAACATAGGATCCGTGTTTGGAAGAGGAAGGGGATCTGGTAGTGGAATTTTCTACACTACCTTGACTACTGAAGCCCAGCCTGGAAACGGGCCCTCAAACATATGGGCCGATGACCCAGGAGAATCCACTGCTTTATTAGCAGGGGATCGATCACAACCAAGCTGGGCAACCAGCCCTCCTTCTAGAGAACCACAACCACACCGCTCGTTATGGGGGGAATCAAATCCCCTAACCGACGGTGCATCCACCCATTTAGGAGACCAAGACTTCGACTCCGGCACCGATACAGACACTATATCATCAGATGGTGTTGAAGCTCTAGATTGGTCAGATATCATGAATATGGATAACGACAATCAGCGTGCTGAGCATTTATTCTGGCTGTTACAACAGGCCAAACGAAGGTGGAGGAGGTTCACACGAAAACCAGTGCGTCGTGTTAGAAGGAGGATACTCAGAAGTTTTAAAGGAAAGGGTAAAGGCAAGCGTGGTCGTCGGAGGTTGAACGGGCGAGGTATCGCGGCATTTCTCCAGAGGCTCTCAGATGAACAACATGATGAGATATTCGTTGGGTGGGACAAAAAAAAACAAAAAAAAAACCATGGGGTGGGAAAAAAAAGAAAAAAAAAACAAAAAAAAAAAAAAAAAAAAAAATAAAAAAAAAAAAAAAAAAAGAAAAAAAAAAAAAAAAAAGGGTGTGGTGGGTTTGGGGGGGGAAAGAACAAAAAAAAAAAAAAAAAAAAATGGGTGGGGGAGAAAAAAAAAAAAAAAAAAAAACACAAAAAAATAAAAAAAAGTGGGTGTGGAAAGAGTCCGCGTAAGCCGTAGAGAGACCTCAGGTAAAGGTATAGGTAGGCGGGGAAACCCGCGAGGTAGAGACGGCCAGGTTCTCAAATGCCATGAATGTGGTAGTTCCGACCATCTTGTGCGAGATTGTCCAGCGAAGGGAAATGGAAAGGGCATGTCGTCCGAAGTCCATTTTGGCTCAAGTGCACCATCCATTGAATATCTGAGCCTCCAGGACTTTGAGGCTATGGAACATATATTTTTCACTTGGGTTGTTGGCATGGACAACGTCGACGAGCTCGAGGGGTATGGTCATGGATTGTACGCGTACTACCTCGAGTACGTCTGCCGGTTCGTCACGGGCAGTAACGAACTCTTTCCCGTGGAACACGGTACGCTCGGAAACGAGCCTCTTTCTTTCTTCGACTGGATGTTCGGGAACCCAGGCAACATCATGGCCTACGAGAGCGACGACGAGGACACCACTATAGAGGCTTCGCCTTCCGAGGTTCAACGGAACCTCGAACCTCCGCCCGAAATCCCGCCTGGAAACAGGCCTTCTTTGATGGGAGGATATCCCCAGACCACTGAAGACTTAATTGAAATGGAGTCTCAGGCATTTGTTCAGGCCTTCATTGCAGGCGAACCAGATATTCCGTTCATACCTCCTGGTTCGCTTGCTCCAGGCGAATATGGACCACGTGCCCTTTTGCAGACCCTCATGAGGATGCATGAGATACTTACAATTGGTTATCCTGAGAGTCAAGAACACATCGAAGCTGGCATCATCACAGAGCAGGATAATGATGCTTGCGGTAGTTCAGAGCTAATTTTGGCAGCTCTGACTCTCATTGACAGCGTGTATCCTCAGGAAGTGCAGAGACACTTGATATACTCCCGTGGTGGATGGCGTCGTGCTCTGGAAATGGCGATGGCTATGCGCGGTCATGATCTTCCTCCGCCAGGATGGGGTCTCCAGGCGGTGGGAATGAGGCCAAACCATACGGCCATGCGTAACATTGCTGGGCAGCCTATGCTCGGTGACGAGCCTGAGCCGACAACAGTGCCTCCTACTCCGGGACAGCCGAGCGACGCCCAGACGCCGGCTATGCAGGGAAACCTGCCTGTACAAGATACGCCAATGGCCATCATCATGGGTAGTTCGACATCAGAAGAAGTGGATGGCGATGGCTGCGGGTTAGATGAGGATGATGTCACCATCCTCATGATGGGCGTGAATGGTGAGGAAGAGGTTGATTTCGACCCTGATGAGTCTGAATCATCATCACCATCGGCACAAGCGCCACTTGCGCCGAGCTCCACGCAGCAGGGAGACCCGCCTCCATCGGATGATCCATCTGGGATCGCACAGGAGCCCTCTCAGGCACCTCCACCGGGTGCCGCTCCTGCTGCATCGGCAGCTTCCTCTGATGAGAACACCAGAAGATCTCGTTCCCATACACGCGTCAGAGAAGAGCCACATCCACAGGCTCGACTTCCTCGTGAGTGGAGACAGGCTGGCCCAAAAGAACACGCTCTCAGGAGAGGTGGCCAGCTACTTCCGTACAACGACCCAAGACGCCGAAAAGGAGAACACTCGGCCTTCGGCCAGGGCAACCCTGCCTATAGGGACAGTGATGGCGAGCCCATCCGCGGAGGCTATCAGCTTGCAACAAACATCCGCCGCCCTGAAATTCAAGAAGTGCGGACTCAGTTACAAGATATTATCGCGGCGCGCAAGCAGTATAGGCCTCACGCAGCATGCGGACCTTGTTCCCAGCCGTTCCAGAATCACAGGCCAGGATGCCCCGTTGGCAACAACGAAGGCCTGAGCCCCAACAGGGGCAAAACCCCTCCTAAAGAGGGCCATCCGCCACTTATCCCGATGACGCAGGACGAGATCGCGGAAGTGAATCGTCGTCTCGGGATCTTGAGCCACATGGATCCGAAAGAAGAAGAGAAGCCTAACCCGGCTCCAAGGGGACTGGTAGCCATGACCCAGGAAGAGAAAGACGCGCTCTTTAGTCTTCCTGGTATGCGAGAAAACTCGCCTGGCGTCTCTAGCCAGTCCCAACAACCAGAGCCGATAATCAAGGACGAGACAAAGGCTCAACGTGTGGCGGAGGATGAGGAGCATATTCGGACAGTAGAAGAACGCACACGCGAGGCAACTCGCAAAATGTTGGAGGATTCCAGCAAGATCTACATGAAGGGGGCTAGGGAGCCCCCACTCCCACTAACTTCGAAGGCTAAGAGTGAACCCCCGACACCTAAGCCGTCTTCGGGGCCGAAACCGAAGGCGAGCTCTCAGAGCCCTGGGCCAGACGTGCATATGGAGGTGCCTCGATCTGCGACGCCGAAGCCGCCGATTGGCGCAATTCCTTCACAAGCGTCTGTGCCCAAGCAGCAACCTCAGGACCCTATGGAGGAACGAAGACGCCCGCTTAGTCGCAGCAATTCCATTGCGAAAAGGGCGGCAGCTTTCGAGCGCAGTGGGCATGCACCTGCGCCAGCTTCGCCTGTGGCGGCTCGCTCCAGGAGGTCCGATGAAGGAGCTATGTCGAGGGGTAACTGGGCGCCGAAGATCAGGGGCAGCGCCAGTCGCGCATCTCCGCGGGGAAACCCGCCAGGCGCTGCCGCAGCAGCTTCCTCCTCTTCTGGAGCCGCAGCCTCCTCAGCAACAGAGGCTCCGATGCGGGGAAACCCGCCAGTGGTTCAGCTGCGCCGCCCAGGCGACACGTCCTTCACCAGTGGGACTCCAAATGTGATCAGGAATAGACTTGCGCTTCGGAAGCTCCCACCGATACGCTCGGTGGATGAGACATTCATGAAGGAATGCAGGAAAGCTGGAATCCTTCCCACATCCAATGATATTCTCAAACAGCTGAGCAAAGCTCTCAGCAGGATATGCAGACATGCGCCAGACAAGCAACACAATCCTGTGTGGCGCTTGGAATCTTTCGATGATCATGATGGTTGGGTTAACCTCGTGGAGCTCGTGAGGGAGTATCCGTGGAACACAGGTCAATCGAGACATGCTGGGTATAACCCAAGATATAACGAGGCTAAACTCATCAACGAGCAGTTATATGGTCGCTCGGTTGACCAACTCGCAGCCATCATGATGTCAGTTGTTCATGTTCGTGAACCAGACGGAGAAGAAAAACTACGCCTCCAGTTCAAGGTGTTAATGCGGGACTCCGGCGAGCCCGCTATCTTCATCCGCGCCTCTCAGGGGCATTCATGGACATTGAAAGCTCCATGGTCGCTGTACAGCTACATTGTACTGTGCGACAAACCTGCCGGGAGACCGGCCCCATACCCTGAAGTCGCCATGCATGGCACTCGATGGCATGCTTTCGAAGGTATTATGTGGCACGGCCTGTCCTGTAGACCTGAGCACAACACGAAGAAAAGGGGGACAGGCCGTTCGCACATTCACTTCGTGCCGACAGATCGCCGCCGTGCCGTGAACAGTGGGTGGGACCCAGATTCAGACATCATCATTTTCGTAGATTGGCGCCAGGCCATACAAGATGGTATGAAGTTCTGTTGGTCCGATAACGGAGTCCTCTTGTCCGAGGGAGATAACGGTATCATTGAACCGTATTACATCTCTCATGTAGAGGATCTGACCACAGGAAGGCAATGGCGTAATCCAGAGTATTTGGGGAGCCGCCATGCGCGAGTCTCTGTCGCAACGATGACTGCTTTTGATAGGTGGGCTGACGTTGGTACTTCCAGCGTTAAGTACCAGTGGTCCCAAGACCAAGAGGGCGTCGACCCCCCCATGGTCTACCCCCACAGGGAAGTTGGGGACCACTACAGCCCTACCCAGCTGGGAAACCAGCCTGAGATCTATCGGATCTTCATGATTACCGAGAGTGAGGCCGGGAGCGCGGCTCCAAGCCGTGCCCCAAGCCAAGGGCCTAGTGCCTTGTCTTGGCAGGCCATCAGTACCTCGGACCTGGATCAGATCGCAGCCGCGCTGAACCCTGACCAGGTAGAACAGCTGGCGGACAGGCTATACCAGCAGGATCCCTGGGCCGCAGGCCAGGGAGCAATGTCCGCTATGGCCACGAGAAATCGTCAGGCCATGCAGGGAAACCTGCCTACAAGCGGACCTGCTCGGTTTGAACCAATGCATGGAAGCCCTACTCAGAGCATGCACACTCCAAGGGGCATGACTCCATTGGGCACACCACCGGCACAATCCCCATTCGGGACACCTGTCCGCCCTGCCGCAAACGGCGCACTCATGGAGAGGATAGCTGCGGCTAGGGCTGATCACAGCACAGCCCTCCTCAACATGATGCCGCCCGGCACGCCAACGAGTCAGCAGGGAAACCTGCCTGTACACCAAGCCACCACAGGGCGGGTGTACCTGACGACTATCGCTCAAGAGTGGCGGCCGCGGTGCAGCAGGTGCAGAACCATAATCTGCCTCCCCAAGTGGGCAGCGGTGGAGGCCAGCCTGGTCCTGGGAACCTGAGGGTCCCAACCCACGGGACCCTGCTCGGCAACGAGCCTTTATCCCGGCGTTCAACGCCCATCCGAGCATGTCTCAGGGCCAGAGGCCACCACCAACGCAGATTAATCCGCCATTATACCCTGACGGGTCAAGGGTTCCGAACAAATTTGTTCGTGAATTGGCGGATCAGATGCATAACCTCACTAATGCGCGCTGCAGCGACCATTCCATGTACCCGCACATGGCCTTTATGCCTTCACCAACATCACCAGAGGTGGTTGTCCAGCCCACTGCCCATTCAATATCGTCTGGCAGTAGGGGCGTGCCTGACTACATCAGGCAGACGCACCACACTCAGCAGGCATGTTTCAGGAGGAGGCAGGCGGTGCAAAGCGTACGGGGTCAGTCACGTGCAGCTGTACTTGATGTGGCGAGGAACAGGGGCTCACCTTTGCGAGGAAACTCGCCCGCCGTGACTCCCACCACTTCCATGCCAAATGTCGAAGTGCAGGAAGTGCTGAATCCAACGGGGACACCCCCATCAGCCTTCATGCCCTCCGAGACGGTATTGGAGAGACAGCGGCGGGTATATCCCAGGGTAGCAGACGTAGAAGTCTTCACTGGGATGGAAGATACCTGCGCGGTATGCCTCGAAGAATTTCAGCCCAGGGATAGCGTCTACCGCCTGAGGTGCAATCACCTATTCCACGAGGGATGCTGGAATTCTAATGTGGTGGGCCACGTCGCAAATCAGCGTGGGGGAGATCCCCAGCAGCCACCATGTGCTATCTGTCGAGCACCTGGCATTATAGCATCATCCTTCCCATGGACCGGCTCCTTTAGTCAGACTCCTGAGCAGTCAGCGAGAGAGCTGCGGGAGCTGATGAGCATGGTGGAGGAGATGACGTCCAGGATGCTAGCTATGCAGACAGTTCCGTCACAACAGCAGGGATACCTGCCTGAAGAGGTAAGGCCGCCTATGGAAACGGGATATTTTGATCAGCTTATCCCGATGACGGCGCCTCAGCAGGGAAACCTGCATGATACCCCTCAGATGTCCCCCTAGAGTGGAGGCGAGGCTGAGATGTCACTGGACCCTGATCAGCTGCGCGAGTTGCGTGTGCGACATTTCCAGAATCAGATGGATAATACGCACACAACATTTATGCTAGATGCCAATAATCCTGAAACTGATAGTCCGTCGTTAGACCTATCAGAATCCTCAGCGGCGTCAGCAGCAACAGCAGCCAGGGCCATCAACATCTCAGCGACGAATGAGGAGTTCGAGGAGTGGCTGCGGTACCGGGATCACGTCACGAACGAAGGGCTGCAAGACATCGCCCTTCACTCGTACTTAACGCTGATAAGGCGCACTACCCGCGAGCAGTATATGAGCATACGTGATGAGTATGCCAACTGGCGGGAGGAGCGTGGTGATCACGCCCAGCACGTGTCGTACTTCCAGTACATTGACCTGGCACGCATGGCCGAGAGCGAGTCGCATGCAAGTGTCGTGCGGGGTAACCCGCCAGGGAGTACGAATGTGCCGCGGGGAAACCCGCCTACCGACACAGCCGACACTTCAGAAACTGTGCACATCAAGCAGCCGAGTAAGACGTTCTTGGATGATGGTGGAAATTCCATACTCATCGACGTCGGTTCGAAGATCAACATCATGGGCGAGAACACTAGCCGTAAGTTCGTCCAGGCTGCCGAGGCACATGGCCGTACTTGCACGTTCGAGCCCCGCTCTCGTTTGAATATCAACGGAGTGGGAGAAGGGTCGGCCCCAGCGGATACCGCAGGCACATTCAGTATTGCCTGCGAGTACCAGGGGTCGGCCCAACTCGATTCATACAAGACGAACATTGTGTCAGGCTGTGGCAAGGACCTGCCAGCCATCCTAGGTCTCGATAGTACGCAGGACAAACGCACGATCATCGTGCTTGAACGAGGCCAGGAAAAGCTGATATTCCCTGGTAAGGGGCAGGTCAAAATGGAGCTCCCAGAAGGCTCCAAAATCATGCCGACGACAAAGTTGCCGTCAGGGAATCTGTCGATCAGGTGTGATTGTTTTGGAGCTGCGGGGCAACCCGCCTCGAGCTCAAGCAGCACGTCCTTCCAGACAGTGATGACAGGCGAGCCGACCCCAGCGCAGGAGCGCAATCAATTGCAGGGAAACCTGCCCCAGGGGTTGATGGAGACGCTCGCCAAGGCCACCATGCGAGGCGACAACATCGACGATCTCGAGACGTTCGATTGTTTTGTTGCCAGGACACTGGCCCTGCATGGTGGTAGTGTACCCATGGACGCTGTGCAGTCCCGCCGTAGAATAGTGATGGGATACACTAATCGTGAATTGCATACGGTCAGCGACGCTAGGTCCAAAGGCGCGCTGAAACAGCTGATGGATAATCCATCGATGCTGACAGCATTTGCGGAGCAATCCGCCTCTGAGGCCACGGCGCGCTGCAGTGCTGAGCTCCAGCATCTGAGGGGAGCCCAGATGCTGGCAGATATTGTAGGCACATCTTCTTCATCTTGAAGATGGCAGGGCGACGTCGCCCCCTCGTCGTCTTGCCTGTTGACTGAAAAGCCGGGGGGTAACAAGGACAGCGGGGTAACCTGCCTTAGTAAGAGGGCTTTTGTCATCGAAGATACGAGGGAGGCATGTGCCGACCTCCGCACACGAGGTTATATTTGTGATCGTATTTCCCACAACGAACTTATGACAAGCGTGGGCACAAACTACCTAGGTGCGGTGATCAGTGGAGATTACACTCTCATATGGATTAGTACTCCGGGTGACTGGTACGTACGAACTCCAGGAAAGAGAGTGGCCCCACATTGGTCACGTATCCAGAACCTGTTGATTAAAGCCAAGAAACTCCGCATGAAGATTATAATATTTGGTCCCCCAGGATATGTTTGGAAGTTATCTCCAGTACGTGATACCCTGGAAGATCTAAAGTTGTCAGTAATACGGATGCGTCTGTGTCATTTCGGTATTCGGTTCAATATGCAAGACAGTACACTAAGCGGTACCTATATGCAGGTAGCATCATCAATACCGATCAGCTCGAAGCTGTGGACATGTACCTGTAAGCAGGCCATGCCACAACATGTTGGATTGGTACGGCCATACAGTGCGACATGCTGAATGGCGGGCTCAGACACGCACTATACTCATCCGTCACTTGAACGACAAAATCCTGGGGAGCACCACCACGCACGGAAACGTGCCCGTATACTTAAATACGTATACACGTACAGACCATAATACCCGTCACTACGTGACGACTCGTAAGGGAGGACCAAAATGGTCTGAAGTCATCCGACGGGTAACAATCAACCTGGATACCAACGTGGTTATTCAAGATATCTCAGTTACCGATCAACCAACAGGGTATGATTGGCATGCACCATTACCTGCAGGGTTGCCAACATCAGTACTCGGTTGTATTGGCAACCCGAGGAACCGGTCTTGCTCGGAAACGAGCCGACTCAATCACCACAGAAACATCGACGCGTCATCATAGATGACTGTTCTCTCCCCCTCCCGACTCTGGCGATTGACGCATGTACCCATTCAACCACGACAATGAGTACACAGACCGACGAACAAGACGAGCAAGCTTTACCCACTGAGTCGCGTATAAAACAGAAGGAGAGGCTCAAAGCCGAAAAGGAAGCAGGCATCAAGCCTCGCCGCATTAAAAAGCACGTTGAAGACGGAAACGACGATTGCGGCGACGACTTGTCAGGACTCGGACAGGATCTTTATGGCAACCTGGAGTACTGACGTCCCTGTTGAGCTGATAAGCTCCGACGAGGACGATGACCTGTTCCTTACCCTCCCCACATCTATGCCCGACACACACGCTAACATATATAGCCTAGTTGCTACACTATGCTACGGCCATAACAACTGCGTGGATATGTTGGAGCTTTGTGGCGGTGAGGGTGGCATCTCAGAGCTTGCCTTCTCAAGGGGACTTTCCTCAGGCGGCAACTTGGACAAGACTACATATGTCGACCTGGGAGACCCCTCGGTGCAGCAGGTTATAGATCATTACTTTGCTATATGCTACGTACGAGTTGCCATGCTGCAACCCAGCTGCCGCACCACAGGACCACCATCCTACTACAACTACAAAGTCAACTACAACACTTGGGAACAGCACCATAAAGAAGACTTACCACACATAACTTACTGTGGTAAAATTGCTGTAACCCAAGATGACGCTCAGAGGTGGTTTATACGCGAACAACCTACAGGAACATGGGTAGATGACATTTCTCCATGGAAGAAGCTTGCCAACCGACCACACATTACAACCGTGCGCATTGACCAATGCGCTACGGGACTTAAGGATACGACTGGTGACTATATTAAGAAGCCGACAAATATCACCAGCAACGACGAGACAATTCTTAAACCCTTTGAGCGACTCAAGTGCAACGGTCAGCCTGTGCACGCACAACCGTGCAACACCGAGCTTTCACTAGCACAAAGATATACTCGACGACTGCAGTCTGCCTTCGTGGAAGCCGTCTATCTGGCGAAAGCCATTGACACTACGCGCGGAAACGCGCCTATAAGTACTGCACATGCTTATCCTGCCGACCTTCCTGAGCAAGCTGAACCAGGCGAAGGTATGAGACGCATCGGTGATCGTATCATCCCAAAGGTGGCTACGTGCCCGGCATGCATCGACAACGTCCGAAAGGACAGTCCTAGCCATAACAGAGACCCTACGCAGTGCAAATATCATGACTCCATCTCTGTTTATTGGCCATGTCCAGCATGTCAAAGGGATCTTACGAGAAGCAAGGGTGTTAAGAACCACCTTGATACCGAACCTGGTAAATGTCGTTTTGCTGAACCATTTAAACTACCAGACGACCACGACCCCGAAGGCAAAAACGTGCCAGCTTGGTGGAAACCCCTACCTAAACCTGGTGAGGGCCAAGCTTCAGCTTCAGGTGGCCGCCAAGGCGCACGCGCCAGGCCACCACGACCACGATCCTTCGGTAACGTCGATCCGACATCTGGTACTAGCAGCTACGACCTACTACGAGACGCCCCCGAGCGTGGAAACACGCCTTCTGCGTCTTCTAGTGACGCGCCACAGGTAGCGGCCCGCCGCGGACGTCTACAAGGCGTACCACCACCTCCAGACGCAGTCAACACAGGGGATCAACTACGGAGAGCTACAAGGAACCCTCTTGCCTCCACCGGCTCTGGGGCTCCACGACTACCCGACTGGACGAGATTTGACATCCAACACAGTCTACAGAGTCTCAGTAGTCACGAACCCCATGTTGTGAAAAAGGAACTCCGAAAACTGCATCTGCGATGGTATCATGCGAAGGAGCCAAAGATGAGGCTAATCCTCGAAAAGGTGGGGCTTGATAACGTTCGACTGAACATGATCAAGGAAATATGCGACACCTGTCGGGAATGTAGAGCATGGGAACGTCCAGGAAACTCGACTTTACCATCGGTAAGCCTCCCTGGTAACTGGCTCGATGAAGGGGAAATGGACCTCATGTTTTACAAGAAACGGACCATATTTCATATTATGGATCGTTGTATTCGCCTGGCAGCAGGCCTAGAAATTTCCGACAGAGAACGTGGCACTATCATCGACGCCTACCACTACTGCTGAATTGCCTATCACGGACCCTTCAAAGTTTTATACTCAGACGGAGAAGGCGCCCTGAATAACGATGCCGCTAAAACCATGATGGCCAATAAGGGCACGGAACTTCGTATCCGAGCACCTGGCCAACACGCGACTTCAATTGAGTCACGAAACGGCATTCTCAGAGGCGTCCTCCACATGATTGAGGAAGAATTGAATAGACACAACATCCCTGTTGTATTCACTAGCGTATTGGCGGAAGGCATCTTCGTTACTAATGCGTTTACGTTTTATAACGGAGTATCGCCATATCAGGCACACACAGGACGTCAGCCCTCCTTCCTCCCTGATCTCGATACCCTTGACTTTCCCAAGGGACCTGAGACGGCAGGACCACGGAAACCGATGACACGTCCGGGTGTAGGGAAGGGCATGCCTCGAAGACACCATAAACTCAGGAATACTTGCTGAGCCAATACAAATCGGGCAGTTAGGGCTTAAGACGACTCTGTATGGTTGCTCGCCTCTACTCATCAGGGGATTTGGTCGACTACCACCGACCTACTGCACCAAGGACGACCATGGAGGCTGGAACGGCCCATTCCCGGTGATCCGAAACGTGCCTGAAAGAGAACATATTGTTGTCAAGGCAGGATCTCGTGAGGTAATTGTGATGTATTCTGATGCTCGTCACACACTATACATCGAATGTCTCCTCACACGGGAACTTGGCATGGACTCGGCGCGGAGATTGCAAAGAACCTGATTCTGGCAGTTTTCGTCCCTTATTCTTCTTTTTTCTGTCTGTTTTTCTTTTTTTCTTTAATGTGTTTGTTTTGTTTGTTTCTTTTTGTTTTTTTGTTTTTTTTGTTTTTCTTTTTTTTTTTTGTTTTTGCCTGCTCTCTTTGCTTATGTGGCACACCTCAGCGCAGGGAAACCTGCCAAAGTTTTCGGGTATATTCCCGATTACAAGGGAAACCTTAATCTGTCAGACGACAGCAAGTTTCACCCGCGCGTACACTTAGCACTACAGTATCTCGTACGGAATTACTTCCGAGTAGAACATGTAGTAGCATTTCGAATGGCTAAGAGTGTGTCAAGCCTACCTGCAGTAAAGTACGCCACCGGGTCTACGCTGATCCACTATGACAACGACATCAGCCCGGCGTTCCACTATTACGAATGCGTGGGCACTGGCTTAAACATGTCTCAGATCACTGGTAGCACTCACTCCAGACTTATTCAATGCTTGACTTCACGTGTCCCTTCCTTAGGATTTCACGACGATATGGCTAAATATCAGCATCCAAGCAACACGTCTGGAGAACACGAGTCGCCTGGAAACAGGCCTTCTCCAGACACACCAGACGCTTCATCGACGAGCGAAGGCCGTCTGTCGACAATCTATGAGGAAAATGAGGAACACAATATTGAAGCTATGATGCTGGAAGAGTGGTACGACGAGCTACGTATGGACCTTCATCCTACGACGATTACCGATGATTATCTTTATTGCGTCCCAACAACTATGCTGCCCGACCAGTGTGTTTTGGTTTCAGAATTTGTGGACGAAGATGATATTATATCATCAGATATGCTCGGAGACGAGCCGAAATCATGTGAGTCCTGTCTAGTCTCTCTTTGTTCAAACACAGCCGACGAGAGCTACTCTCTAGACAGTGATGAATACGGTCCTTACGTTGAACTATTCTTTACATCAGAAATGTCTAAAATAGTGTTGGATCAGACGCAACTTGCACAGCTTGATACCGATATGGTCGCAACGATGAGAGTATATGTATCCTCTGCTGCTAAACGTGCTGTGGTTGTCAAAGAAGATGATCTACTAACCAAAGCCGACATAGCAGCACATCCAAAGGAGGTTAGTGAAGCCTTATATACTGAGCTCAAAATCTGGATAGATAATCGATGCTTTGAGATGTACGAGTTATCCAAAGCTTCCAACATCATGACATCCAGATATGTATACAAGTGGAAGTTCGTAAAGATGGGTACCGAGAACGTTAAAACCATTCGTCTCAGACTGGCCCTTCGTGGATTTATGGATACTGAGGCTTTTGATGTGGAAACATTCTCGGGAACCGCCCGAAGGCAGTCCCAGCGACTCCTGGCAAGTGAAGCGGCATGCCATCCAGAGTGGATCTTAGCATCCATGGATATCGATAAGGCGTTCCTCAAGGGTTTGACCTATGAGGAACTTGCCCATGCCACCGGCGAGGAAACTCGCATGGTTTGCTTTACTCTTCCACCAGGAAGCGCTCAGGTACTTCGTACATTACCTGGCTTCTCATCCTACGACGAAAGTCGACACTGTCTTAGATGCCTCAAAACCAGGAACGGGTACTAAGGACGCTCCAAGAGCGTTCTCTCTCAAACTTCGTACGACCACACGAGCTATAGGACTTGCACCGACCAGCGACGATCCTGAATTTGAATTCAGCCAAGACCTTCTGACGGCAAATCATGTCGATGATATTAACGTGACAGGTCTAGAGAAAAATATAGACGACTATGTACAACGTGTCGAAAAGGTGTTTGGCAAATGCAAGCTCAACAAGCACACATATACGAACTGCGCCGTTCACTGCGCTAAGAATGATCAGGGAGATGTGATCATGGACCAGGACGAGTACATTAAACAACTACGTCCTATCACACACCCAGAACTTACAGGAGCGGCGGCCGACGCCAAAGCCACGAAACTCATTACCGACATGTTCGTCAGCCTGCGAGGAGCCCTCGCCTATGCCCTTCTTACCCAAATCTGGCTCATGGTATATGTGGTCTCTATTCAGAAAATTCAAGAGCCCACCAATTTGCAAGTCAGACGTTTGAATGCTGTGACGCGAAAGCTGATCAGCAGCCCGAAACGCATCACCTTCCCTCGGATGAAGCCGACGAATGAAGTTGACATCCATAGCGATTCGGGGTATCGGAAGCTTACCGGGGAGGATGACGAGACCAAGGGCTACGGCATACGCGGGGCCAACGTACTACGGCGAGGAAACTCGCCTCAAGGCAAGTCCGTCGTTCACCTCTGTGACGGACTATGCAAATCACACCGATTACAGGTGAGGTCCAGTTATGCTGCGGAGGCACTTGCAGCTGCACATAACCTTGATGAGTGTTACCCTACGCTCATTTCTCTCCACGAGCTTAAGGCAGGAGCTTTGACTCCACGACAACTACGAGACATGCGTGAAGTTGGAGGCCTAGCCATCAAAGTCTCTCTTACCATAGACGCCGAGTCCGTCTACAAATCTTTATCAAGCAGGGATCTCAAGATACCTACAGAACGGACTCTGCTTGGACATATCAGCTGGATACGTGAGCTCATGGATATAGGTATAGTACAGAATGTGCAATGGTGTGATACTAGGGATATGACCGCAGATGGGCATACAAAGGGAAGCATCGATCGGGAGCTGCTTCTGGAAGTGATGTCAGGCACTCAGTCATTTAAGTATGACGTGAAGCAATTTGTTCCCTTTCGGGGTCCCGAGGACAGAGACAAACCTAAGTCTAATCAAATTTAGTCTGTCCTTGTTGCCCTCGCGGTCCAGTTTGCCAGCACGGGCGCCTACTATAAAGGCGCCCCTTCAGTTGCTCGGAAACGAGCCTTATATTTCACGCCTGGCAACGAGCCGGCTTCGTACAACTCAGGCTCTTTGCCTTAATACACATTTGTTTGGTGAGGTATGGCCTAATTTTGGCTTACCTCTAACTGAGCCGATAGCCCTTCATTGTTTGAAGGGGCTGTCCTGTATTTGCGTGAAATACTTTGCGAGGAAACTCGCCTTACAGTCTGGTGTTTGACCAGACTGTACGCACTGTTTTCTTTTCTTTGCAAACAGTCGTGCGCGCGATCTTTGCGTGCGACTATGCTCTCCGTATCCTCCCCTCCCGGCTTTAAGGGTAGCTCTTTGGGAGATGTTACAGTATCGGGAGCATAGCTCGCGCGCCGCTGCCTTGGGCTCAAGGCACGCGCGCC
>CAUYUJ010020047.1:5000-17500 GCA_963575745.1 Prorocentrum cordatum
ACTACTACTACTACTACTACTACTACTACTACTACTACTACTACTACTAGTACTACTACTACTACTACTACTACTACTACTACTACTACTACTACTACGACAAATACTACTACTACTACTACTACTACTACTACTACTACTACTACTACTACTACTACTACTACTACTACTACTACTACTACTACTACTGCTACTACTGCTGCTACTACGACGACTACTTCTTCTTGTGATTCAACTACCCAAAACACGATCGCGCCTACGATCAGTGGTGCTACTGCCTCCATTACCGCAGATACGCCACTACTGCTGCCGCGAATTACTTCTGCTGCTGCTACAGCTAGTGCTACCCCATTCGCTGCACCCCCCCCCCCCTCGCTTCCCGCCCTTTTCGCAGCCCCACCCGGAGGATGCTCTCAGAGGAGCGGTAGTTATCCACCAGCTGGAACATCCGCGTCTGCCCGCTGCAGTGCTCATGCAGCATCTCGAATATCCTATAGCTCCGACCCCTCCAAGATAAGGTTTAGTACAGATGAAGGAGAAGGAGGAGGAGGAGGAGGAGGAGGAGGAGGGGAGAGGGAAGGGAGAAATGATCAGGCATGGAGAAAGGCAAGGAAGGAAGAAAAGCAGGGAGAAAGGACGACGGGAAGGAAAGAAGGACGCAAGGACAGGGTTGAGAGGGAGACGGAAGGAGGGAGGGAGGGAGGGGGAGTGGGGCAGGATTGGGAACGGAGGTGTGTTGGGCGCTGTGCAGCCACATCTCCGTATGTTCTTTGTATATGTAAACATTATATATATAACACATAAAAAGAAACAATAAGCTGGCGACGTACCCAACCCCTGCGCAATGCGGGGCACGAGTAGCTTGGGAGACGTTATATGGAGGTGATGACGCGACATGGGCGCATATACTTCTGCGAGCGACATTCGTGAGGCTCGCGGTCCCCCCAAGATTGCAAGGTCCCGTTCAGATCTGCGCGGTGCCTCACTCCGCTGGACCCACCAGCAGCCATCGAAAGTGGTGGCCTCGAAAGTAGCGACAGTTTCGCAAATTTGGATCTGCGTCGGCTACCCACTATAGCTGGCCCCCCAAGCAGCCCTCGAAAGCGGCGACGGTTTCGCAAATCGCAACCCCCGACCCCCCCAGGGATGGCGAGGTCTACTTTGGACCTGCGGCGGCTACCCACTATGCTGGCCCCCCCAAGCAGCCCTCGAAAGTGGCGACGGTTTCGCAAATCGCAGCCCCCCCCCAGGGACGACGAGGTCTAATTTGGATCTGCGGCGACTACCCACTGTGCTGGCCCTCCCCAAACAGCCTTCGAAAATGGCGACCGGTTCGCAATTCGCAGCCCTCCAGGGATGGCGAGGTCTGATTTGGATCTGCGACGGCTACCACCCACCATGCTGCCCCCCCAAGCAGCCCTCGAAAGTGGCGACGGTTTCGCAATTCGCAGCCCCCCAGGGACGGCGAGGTCTAATTTAGATCTGCGGCGGCTACCCACTATGCTGCCCCCCCAAGCAGCCCTCGAAAGCGGCGACGGTTTCGCAAATCGCAGTCCCCCAGGGATGACGAGGTCTACTTTGGATCTGCGGCGGCTACCCACTATGCTGGCCCCCCCAAGCAGCCCTCGAAAATGGCGACAGTTTCGCAAATCGCAGCCCCCCCAGGGATGGCGAGGTCTAATTTGGATCTGCTGCGGCTACCCACTATGCTGCCCCCCCAAGCAGCCTTCGAAAGTGGCGACAGTTTCGCAAACCGCAGCCCCCAAGGATGGCGAGGTCTACTTTGGGTCTGCGGCGGCAACCCCCTATGCTGCCCTCCCCAAGCAGCCTTCGAAAATGGCGACAGTTTCGCAATTCGCAGCCCCCCAGGGACGGCGAGGTCTAATTTGGATCTGCGGCGGCTGCCCACTATACTGTCCCCCCCCGCAGACCTCGAAAGTGGCGACAATTTCGAAGATCGCAGCCCCCCAAGCAAGATGCACACACACACACACATAAGAGGTACCGCAGGAAAGATACACACACAAGAGGTACGCACAAGGCAAGAGGAGACAAGAGGGAGGCGGGAGGAAGGAATGACGCGCGAGCAGTGCTCTTTTTTTCCCCTGGCGACGTACCCAACCCCTGCGCAATGCGGGGCACGAGTGGCTTGGGAGACGTTATACGAATGTGATGACGTGACATGGGTGCATATACTTCTGCAAGCGGCATTCGTGAGGCTCGCAGCCCCCCAAGGATTGCGAGGTGCCGCTCAGATCTGCGTGGTGCCTCACTCCGCTGGGCCCGCCACCAGCCTTCGAAAGTAGCGACGGTTTCGCAGATCGCAGCCCCCCAAAGACGGCGAGGTCCCGCTCAGATCCGCGCGGTGCCTCATTCCGCTGGATCCGCCAGCAGCCTTAAAAGTGGCGACGGTTTCGCAGATCGCAGCCCCCCAGGGACGGCGAGGTCTCGCTCAGATCTGCGCGGTGCCTCACCCCGCTGGGCCCACCAGCAGCACTCGAAAGTGGCGACGGTTTTTGCAGATCGCTATGCTGGCCCCCCACGCACCCCTCGAAAATGGCGACGGTTTGCAATTCGCAGCCCCCCAGGGACGGCGAGGTCTAATTTGGATCTGCGGCGGTTACCCACTATGCTGCCCGCCCAAGCAGCCCTCGAAAGTGGCGACAGTTTCGCAAACCGCAGCCCACCCCCCCCAGGGATGGCGAGGTCTGCTTTGGATCTGCGGCGGCTACCCACTATGCTGCCCCCCAAGCAGCCCTCGAAAGCGGCGACAGTTTCGCAAACCGCAGCCCCCCGCCCCAAGAATAAATGGCAAGGTCAAATCTGGACCTGCGGCGGCTACCACCCACCATGCTGTCCTCCCAAGCATCCTCGAAAGTGGCGACAGTTTCGCAAATCGCAGCCCCCCAGGGACGGCGAGGTCTACTTTGGATCTGCGGCGGCTACCACCCACTATGCTGCCCCCCCCCCCCAAGCAGCCCTCGAAAGTAGAGACAGTTTGCAAATCGCAGCCTCCCCCCCAGGGATGGCGAGGTCTGCTTTGGATCTGCGGCGGCTACCCACTATGCTGCCCCCCCAAGCAGCCCTCGAAAGCGGCGACAGTTTCGCAAACCGCAGCACCCCGCCCCAAGAATGAATGGCAAGGTCAAATCTGGACCTGCGGCGGCTACCACCCACCATGCTGTCCTCCCAAGCATCCTCGAAAGTGGCGACAGTTTCGCAAATCGCAGCCCCCCAGGGACGGCGAGGTCTACGTTGGATCTGCGGCGGCTACCACCCACTATGCTGCCCCCCCAAGCAGCCCTCGAAAGTGGCGACAGTTTCGCAAATCGCAGCCCCCCCCAGGGATGGCAAGGTCTAAGTTGGGTATGCGGCGGCTGCCCATTATGCTGCCCGCTCCCAAGCAGCCCTCGAAAGTGGCGACAGTTTCGCAAACCGCAGCCCCCGCGGCGGCTACCACCCACTATGCTGCCCTCCCCAAGCAGCCTTCGAAAATGGCGACAGATTCGCAATTCGCAGCCCCCCAGGGACGGCGAAGTCTAATTTGGATCTGCGGCGGCTGCCCACTATGCTGTCCCCCCACCCTCTAAAGTGGCGACACTTTCGCAGATCTCAGCCCCCCAAGCAAGATGCACACACAAGAGGTACCACAGGCAAGATGCACACACCAGTGGTACGCACAAGGCAAGAGGAGACAAGAGGGAGGCGGGAGGAAGGAGGGAAGCACGCGCGAGCAGTGTTCTATTCAAAACGAATACCCAACCAAGAAGGATTGGGAAATACCCTGCGACGTACCCAACCCTTTCTACACATGTGGCGATTAAATTCAGGACCGCTCAACGCAAGCCCCCCAGGGGACGGCGAGGTCTCGAGGTGATTGATCCGCGTGGGACGTACCTCCGCTGGGCCTCCCAGGAGCCCACGAAAGTGGCGACAGTTGCGCAGATCGCGAGCCCCCACCAGGGGGCGGCGAGGTCTCGATGTGATGATCCGCGTGGGACATACCTCCGCTGGGCCTCCCAGGAGCCCACGAAAGTGGCGACAATTGCGCAGATCGTAAGCCCCCCCAGGGGGCGGCGAGGTCTCGAGGTGATCCGCGTGGGACGTACCTCCGCTGGGCCTCCCAGGAGCCCACGAAAGTGGCGACAGTTGCGCAGATCGTAAGCCCCCCCCAGGGGGCGGCGAGGTCTCGAGGTGATCCGCGTGGGACGTACCTCCGCTGGGCCTCCCAGGAGCCCACGAAAGTGGCGACAGTTGCGCAGATCGTAGGCCCCCCCCCCAGGGGGCGGCGAGGTCTCGAGGTGATACGAATACCAAACAAAACAGGGTTGGGGGGGACAACAAAATGACCCTGGCGACGTACCCAACCCCTCCGCAATGCGGGGCATGAATAGCTGGGGAGACGTTTTACGGAGGTGATGAGGTGACATGGGCGCAAATACTTCTGCGAGCGGCATTCGTGAGGCTCGCAGCCCCCCAAGGATTGCGAGGTCCCGCTCAGATCTGCGCGGTGCCTCACTCCGCTGAACCCACCAACCGCCTTCGAAAGTAACGACGGTTTCGCAGATCGCACCCCCCAAAGACGGCGAGGTCCAGCTCTGATCCGCGTGGTCCCTCACTCCGCTGGACCCCCCAGCAGCCCTCGAAAATGGCTACGGTTTCGCAGATCGCAGCCCCCCAGGGACGGCGAGGTCTCGCTCCGATCTGCGCGGTGCCTCACTCCGCTGAACCCACCAGCAGCCCTCGAAAGTCGCTATGCTGGCCCCCAAGCAGCCCTCGAAAATGGCGACGGTTCCGCAGATCGCAGCGCCCCAGAGGCGGCGAGGTCCCGCTCAGATCTGCGTGGTCCCTCACTCCGCTGGACCCACCAGCAGCCCTCGAAAATGGCGACGGTTTCGCAGATCGCAGCCCCCCAGGGACGGCGAGGTCCCGCTCAGATCTGCGCGGTGCCTCACTCCGCTGGCCCCCCAAGCAGCCCTCGAAAGTGGCGACGGCTTCGCAGATCGCAGCCCCCCAGGCAAGACACGAGGAGACAAGAAGGAGGGGGGGCGGGAGGCGGGAGGCAGGAGGCGGGAGGCGAGAGGCGAGAGGCAGGAGGCGGGAGGATGAGGATGCGGATGAGGAGGAGGAGGAGGAGGAGGAGGAGAAGGAGGAGGAGGAGGAGGAGGAGGGAGACGCGACCGCGGTGCTCTATTCCAAACGAATGCCCAACCAAGGAGTGCTGGGAAAGAGGCGGCCCCGGGAGACCTCCGCCAGCGGCCTCGGGAGGCCCTCGCGGGCGGCCTCGGGAGGCCTCCGCTGGCGGCCCCAGGATGCCCCCGCCAGCGGCCTCGGGAGGCCTCCGCGGGCGGCCCCGGCAGGCCACCCCCGGGAGGTCCGGGTGGAAGTCCGGAGCTTTGGTGAGCGTCCTTGTCATTCGGCGTTTCGGCACTGGGCGGAAAGGGGGGAGGAGGGGGGTCTGGCTCCGGACCTCTGCTTGGTGCGACTGTTGTGGCCACAGCGCGTCCTACGGAGGAGAGGCTCCACCTCCACCTACTCGAAGCAAGCGCCTAAAACAGCCAAGATCCACTCCACAGGGGGGGCAGGGGGGTGGGGGGCCCGCGCCGATCGGCAAAACAATACATAAGAAACGATCGCTCGTTCGGCAAACATCCTGTTGTTTCAGGTTCCTGTTCGGAGGTTTGTCCGGTTCCTGCTCGTAGGTTTGTTCTGGAGTTCGCGGGTTTGCTGTACCTCGAAGGGACGGAGGAAGGAGTGAGTTACGCGGGGCGCTGTCTCTTCAAAACGAGGACCCAACACAGGCACGTAGGGAACAATACAATGTCGACGTTTTGCTCTCAACATGGACGTTTCGTCGTCCACGTCGCAAATTGCGCGGTAGAAATGGGACGGGGCTCACATCCAGCGCGAGAGGGCGAACTATCGCTCTCGCCTCGGCGCCGCGCTCATGTCTTTTTGTGAATTGAGCCCCAACTTGGGCGCGGCGCATTATCATATTTTGCCCGAGGGTTTGTCAAAGTGCGACTCTCGCCTCCGCGCCGCGCAGAGTTCGCCTGAAAGTGGCGCTGCCACCTCAGCGCGGCGCATCCTCTTTACCCGCCAAGTTTCGGGGGCCGCGCGAGCGGGCGCCGTGCACTTTTCTCTTGGAGGTGGCGTTCCCGCGCGGGCGCGTCGCACGTTTCGTTCGGTGAATCAAACTCAAGCGACAGCGACAGCGGCAGCGGGGCCGCGCGAGAGCGGGCGAAATGCTATCCTCGCACAAGCGCCGCGAAGCTTGTGAGTGGTTGTGCTGTTTCGGCGCGGCGCATGATGCGTCGTCGTCGCGCTCATCAGAAGTTGGCCCGCTCCCGCCCCTGCACAGCCCGCTTAGCTGTCCCTGCGCAACATCATTGGAAGCGAAACTGCGCGCGAGCGCCTTCCGTTCGCTAGGTGGGAACGCGCTCCAATCACGATATCAGGTTCGGCCACAGATGGTTCCTATGTCATTGGGGGGAAGGTGGGAATGGACAGGACCCGCTGACTCGCTCGACATAGCTAGCTTGATTCTAGACCACCTCACCCTCCTCCTCCTTCTCAACTCCTCCTCCTCCTCCTCCTCCTCCTCCTCTCCTCCTCCTCCTCTCCTCCTCCTCCTCCTCTCCCTCTCCTCCTCCTCCTCCTCCTCCTCCTCCTCCTCCTCATCCTCCTCCTCCTCCTCCTCCCCCTCCTCCTCCTCCTCCTCCTCCTCCTCCTCCTCCGCCTCCTCCTCCTCGTCCCTCCTCCTCATCATCATCATCCTCCTTCTCGACTCCTCCTCGTCTTCCTCCTCTTCTTCTGCCTCCTCCTCCTCTTCCACATCCCTTCATCGTCTTAATAATATTCCTAATGCGATGCTTATCAATAAATGTTGTAGTTGTATCATGTGTTGTCTTGTTGATATGAATAGCAGGGTTATGAGTTGCAGTAGTATCATCAGAGTTGATGTCGTTATTAGTACTCGATGTCTGATTATCAGTCGTGGTAGTCGCATTATTATTCATACTCATACTATTAGTACTAGCATCTGTGTTAAACCTATTACTAATCGTATTAGTGTTGGCATGATGCATCGTCGTCATTTAAGCAGTCGTATTATTATTCGTAGCGATATTAAGATTATGAGTAATGCGTAGCATTAGTAGTCGTAGTTTTGGTAGCAGTCTCGTTCGTCTTCTTAATATGATTCGTATACTTGGTATTATTAGTATTCGCATTGTTAGTTTTGATCGTAGTAATATTATTAGTTTGCAGTGGTCGGCTTCCCCTTCCTCTTCCTCCTCCTCCTCCTCCACCCTTCTCCTCCGCCTCCCACCTTCCTCTATCCTGCCCCCTCCAACCTCCTGGCGGCGGCAAACTCTGGAGGTCTACAAGAGGTCCCCAGAGTCCCTGAGGCCCCGAAGGACCTCCCTCGTCCTCTTCAAACCCCCTCCCCCCAGAGCCCGCCGACGTGATTTTTCATCGCGGGAACCGCCAGAGGTCTGGACCTGCTCGCCCAGACCAGATGTTCTTCCTGACTTGCTTTTCGACGGCCCCGAGGCCTGGTATAGAGGCACCCGACCCTTCTCCCGCAGCAGTCTGACATACGAACAACAGACACACACACACACACACACACACACACACACACACACACACACACACACACACACACACACACACACACACACACACACACACACACACACACACACACACACACACACACACACACACACACACACACACACACACACACACACACACACACACACACACACACACACACACACACACACACACACACACACACACACACACACACACACACACACACACACACACACACGCACACACCCACACCCACGGGCTCGGAGGAAGGAGGACTGGCTATGGGTATGGGTGCGGGTTGCCGGACCATGGGGGGAGGCTCCCGTTCGAGCGGGGACCCCGTCCGACAACACGCACCCATAGCTCCCCTCCGCCCCCCCCTACGGGTATGAGTGTGAATGGCCCGTTCGTTGCGGTCCTTGTGGTGGACCCGTTCCAGGTGTAGATCGTCTGGTCGTCGTCGCCGACCGCCGAGAAGCTGCGGCCTGCACGAGAGGCGCGGCGCTAGGCGCGGTTGGGGCAGGCGCCCCGATGCGGGAACGGGGGACCCGCGGGCAAGAGCCCGAGGAGGAGAAGGAGGAGGAGGGTGAAGGGAGGAGATGGAGGGAGGAGGGTGGAGGGAGGAGGAGGGAGCTGGAGGAGGAGGAGGAGGAGAAGGATGGGGGAGGAGGAGGAGGAGGAGGAGGAGGAGGAGGAGGAGGAGGAGGAAGGAGGGAGGAGGGGAAGAGAGAGGAAGAGATGCAAACTAGGTGCGCAAGCGCCATCTCTGACATCCGACCTCTCACACCCATCCCTTCCCATTCCTTTATTTTTTCTGTATGCGCCAGGAGGTGTACTCGCAGACCTGAATCACCCAACTGACCCCACCGTGTGATGCTCCATCAGAGAGGGAAGCTTCGTACATTGGAGGAGGAGGAGGAGGAGGAGGAGGAGGAAGAGGTAGAAAGAGGTGTCGGATGAGCATGAGGATGAGCAAGAGGAAGACAAGGATGAGGGCGGAGGAGCAGCAGAAGCCAGAACAGGAAGAACGAGAGGAGTAGGAGGACCAGGGGAAAGCAGGGGACGGGAAAGTAGGGGAGCGACAACGATGAGGAAGGAATCGGATCCAGGAACGTGGCCCGCGATGGGGCGAGAGTGCCATTCTGAACGACGGGAACAAAGCGTCCACCCTGAAATAAGGCAAACACTGCAGAGGGAGCACCGTTTGAAAGACCGAAAACGTCCTCTTAGACGAAAATTCCCGATACGCACCCAACCTTGTACGAAACGCGAACGAGTATCAATAGGAGCATTCCTTCCTAAAAAACGGCGGGAGATATGCAGCGCTCTGGAGCGCTGCGCCAAACCACGTCGGACCACAAGCACCGTCCCCATGCACGCACTCTCGCTCGCAATCCAGATCGAAAAAAGGATCACAACGACGAGCACGCCAAGGAACACAGTAATAGTGGACAGAAGGAGGAGGAGGAGGAGGAGGAGGAGGAGGAGGAGGGCTGCAACGACGACGAGGAGGGGCAAGGGGAACACGTACTTGTAAGAGCAGCAGCGCCGTACGCTACATCCGCCTGGTTCACTCATGAACTGGGCGCTGCTGCGCTTCCCTGACCGGTGTCACTCACCCAAGTATGCTGCGGCCGACAGACAACTGAGGAGAAGCAGGGGAAGTGGGCGGCCAAGGACAGCACCACGCGCTACGTGTCACCCCAACGTTCTGCGCTCTGTGGTGCAACAGCGCCGCGCGCTAAATCGCAGGACGGCGCCGGGCGCCATGACGGCGCCCGGCGTCGCCCTGTGACTGCACGCTCGCGTGACGTGAGCGCGCAGTCACAGGACGTGAGCGCGCAATCACGGGACGTGGCCACGGGCGGCGAGCAGCGCAGCCCGCAGGGTAGACACTGACAGTGATGAACTCCAGTTCTGCGTGTCCGAGGGACGATTGCTGTGAGCCGCATCGCCGCGGCGACAGTTGGGCACCTCCCAGAGGGCGCGAGGTCCTGTCTGGACCTGCGTGTCCACCCACTCCAGCGTGCCTCCCAGAAGATCCATAAAATGGCGACGGCTGCACAGTTGGCAACCTCCAAAGAATCGCGAGGTTTCGCCTCGGTCTGAAAACATGTCCACTCCACTGGACCTGCCCAGAGCTCCCAAAATTGGCGACCGTTGCGCGGGTGCCGGCCCCCAAGGGAGCCGAGAGGTCTCGATGGAACTCCGCTCCGCTGGACCGCCCAGGAGCTCCCGAAACTGGCGACAGTTGCGCAATTGACAGGCCCCCCAGAAAGCCGCGAGTTCTCGTCTGAGTGTGCGTGCAACTCTGCTCCGCTGGAACGCCAAGGAGCTTCCGAAAGTGGCGGCAGTTGCGCAATTAACAGGCTCCCCAGAGAACCGCGAGGCCTCGTCTGGGTCTGCGTACACCACCACTCCGCTGGACCTCCCAAAATCTCCCGAAAAGGAGGACAACTACGCAGCAATTGGCAGGCCCCCCACGGAACCGCGAGGTCTCGTCTGGGTCTGCGCACACCTCCACTCATATGGACCTCCCAGGAGCTCTGTTTTGCGTGTCCAGGGTTCTTGTTTTGGGCCTGGCAGGCTGTGTGAGGAGTAAAAGTGTTGCGTCCCTCCCAGGAGCTCCCGCGAGTGGCGACAGTTGCCTGGGTAGCAGCTCCCCAAGGAGCCGCGAGGTCTAGTCTGGATATCCCCGTATGACGCCACTGTGCTGGGCCAACCAGAGGCCCACTAAAGTGACGACAGTTGCACAGTTCGCAATCTCTACACAATAGGACGCAGACAGGCAGGAGGCACAGGGCAAGAGGAGGGAGGTGGGAAGAGACGCGCTGACGCGCGAGCAGCGCTCTATTCAAAACGAAAACCTGAGGCAAGTGAGGCTGTGAGCAATATAGCATATAGCGTGGTGAAGTCATGCGCGCTTAAACAAAACAACCCGCGGGAGACAAACTGCCCCGCTGGGTCAGGACCATGGGAGAAATGAGAGTAGTATTCAGATTGGGCAGTTCTAAACAGGAGAAAGAAAGAGAGGGTGGGAATGAGGAGAGGGAGGAGGACACCGAGAGGGACGGGGGCAACGAGGGGGTAGGAGAGAGGGAGAAAGGGAGGAAGGAAAAAAGGGGAGGAAGCGAGAATGAGGAGGGGTAGCAGGAAGTGGGCGTGGAGGATGAGGAGGAAGAGAAGGGGGTAGGAGGCGGAGTGAGTGCAGTACAGGACTCCATCCCATCAAGCCGTCCACGATTCAAGTGAGGAAATGTCGTTTGGCTGGGGCTGGAGCCGTTCCACTGTTGTCTAATCCCTTTGTCGCCAACTGTTGGCAACCATGCTACAGCTTACACATACGACAAGAGAACTTGCTGTAAGAAATATTGGGGCACATTGTTCGGTCGGTCTTTGCCCTCGCAGGATGCGTTCAGAGCTCCGACGTGTGTCCAGGGACGTCGGGGAACAAGACACCTCCGCAGGCAATCTTCTTAGCTGGTGTGCTGACTGTACTGCTCGAGATGCTAGATGCCGGGAACTCCCATTATGCCAAGACGCGGGGCGACGAGAAAGGAGGGAAGGAGGCTTCCGAACCACCCGAGAAGCAGGGTGGCCCGCGCCTCGGATCGCCGTTGACGCGCGGCTCCCGACAGCCGGAAGCGCGCCGAAGCAGAGCGAGGAAGGGCGGCAGAACTAGGAGGCGGAGAGGGGGGAAGAGAAGCGAACGCCGGAGTCGCGCGCGCTCCTCCTCCTCCTCCTCCTCCTCCTCCTCCTCCTCCTCCTCCTCCTCCTCCTCCTCCTCCTCCTCCTCCTCCTCGGGGAGCCCGCCCGTGCCAACTGGAGGCCGCGGCCTCAGCATGTGATACGTAAGCAGATTCACGTCGCAATCGCCACTCGGTGCTACCAGCGGCCGATGACCATCGCAGGTCGTTTGAGCGGGTGCTCGTATTTGGGGGGAGGGGGAGGAGGAGGATAAGGAGGAGGAGGAGGAGGAGGAGGAGGAGGAGGAGGAGGAGGAGGAGGAGGAGGAGGAGGAGGAGGAGGGGGAGGAGGAGGAGGAGGAGGAGGAACCGGAACCAGAACCGGAACCGGAACAGACGCGAAGCGTCACCCTTACACTGGAGCGCTCCATCCCCTGACCATGACGAGGCCCGCGACGACCAGGAAGCCCCGTTTCAGGACGAATGAACCGTTCACCATATTGCGCACGACACCCATGTCCCTCCAATTGCCCGTCCCCAGAAACGGGACGAGATACTCGAAACAAAATGCACAAGATCGGAAACACATGTCTGCAATTGCGCACAGAATAGCAGGACTTACAGGCAGTTCAAGAAATGCGTAAGAAATGTACGAACTGAGCCCACAGTGTGAATGTCCCCTGCCACCAAGCAACGTGCGTCTATTAAAGCACAAAGCGCAAAAAAGGAACGTTGGTGGTCGTCTGCCTTGCTTGCCCTGCGGGCCAGGCCCAGGCTCAACCAAAATACAACTAATACCGCGCACTCGTTGCTGCGGAGAGACTCTGACAACTGTGGGGGGGGGGGGGCCGAACAAAATTCTACGGCGAAAAAAAATACTGTGCACCTCTCTCATGGTTACTGTTGCTTGGAGGCTGACCTGGGAACCCTAGGCCTACCGCCTGGTTCAGCACAGCGAGGACATCTGACGGAAACTGGCTGTCCGTCCGACTTCCAACAGCTCCGCCACTTGCGTCTCCAGAAGAAGCGCCAGCCGCATCCCATGGCACCCGCTGGAAGGCACCCGCCGCGACCGCGGCGCCCTTGCGGGGAGCGGAGAGCCCGCCAAACATCTCCTCCGCCCTCCCCGTCCGACTCCTCCTTCACGACGGCATTGGGCGAGCCCGTGGGATGCTTTCTATGGTCTGCATCAGGAGCACCGACAGGGAC
>CAUYUJ010020047.1:22500-39315 GCA_963575745.1 Prorocentrum cordatum
ATCAGCATCGTCGTCTACGTCGTCGTCAACGTCGACAGCAGCAGCACTATCGTCAGCTGCAGCAGCATGATCGTCATCATCATGATGACGATCATCAGCATCATCATCATCCTCAGCATCATCATCATCATCAGCAGCATCATCATCATCATCGTCGTCGTCGACGGACGTTGTCGTCGTCAGCGTCGACAGCAGCAACCTCATAATTGTCAGCTGCATCATCATGATCGTCATCATGATAATAATCATGATCATCATGATCATCAGCAGCATTAACACCATCATCACCCTTCTCCCCCTCACCATCATCAGCAGAAGCATCGTCATCAGCATCACCGTCAAGCATCATCATCGTCCTCCTCCTCTTCCTCCTCCTCCTCCTCCTCATCATCATAATTCCTCTTCCTCCCCCCTCCTGCCTTCCCCCTCCCTCCTCCCCCTCCTCGCCATTGCCGTAGTCGTCGCCACGTGTCGTCAGCAACACTATCACCATCTCGACATCGACACCGCCATAATCATCATCATCGTCATCATCAGCATCAGCAGCATCATCACCATCCGCAGCAGCATCAACAGCAGCAGAAGCTGTGCCAGCATCATCGTAATCATCATCATCATCATCCTCCTCATCATCATCATCATCAGCATCATCATCAGTACCATCATCGTCACCATCAGCATCAGTATCAGCCTCATCATCGGCATCATCATCGTCGTCAGCATCAGCATCATCGTCATCAGCAGCATCAGCATCGCCATCAGCAGAATCAGCAGCATCAGCATCATCATCATCATCATCATCATCGTCATCATCATCATCATCATCATCATCAGTACCATCATCTTCCTCATCATCCTTATCATTATCATCCTCATCAGCCGAATTATCAACTTCATCATCACAACCATCACCACCACCACCAGTAGCACCATCACCATGACCATTACCATCATCGGCATGACCCTCGCCATCACCATCAACCTTACAATCATCACCATCCTCAGCATCATCAGCAGCACCATAATCATCAGAATCATCATGGGACTCATCATCATCATCATCATCATCATCATCATCAGCAATAGCATCATCATCGTCTCCATCATCATCATCAGCATCATCATTGCAATCAAAATCACTAGCCCCATCATCAACACCACCGTCGTCATCAACAGCATCAGCATCAGCAGCATCATCAGCATCAGCAACACCAGCACCGACGGCAGCATCAGCATCATCATCGCCATCATCAGTACCAGCATCATCAGCAGCACCATCACCATCATCATCATCATCATCATCATCATCATCATCGTCATTAGCAGTAGCATCATCATCATCATCAGCATCTTTATTATCAACATCATCACCATCATCATCATCATCAGCAGCCTTATCAGCATCATCATAGTTTTCATCAGCAGCAGCAGCATCATCAGCAGCAGCAGCCGCATCGGCAACAGACTCGTCGTCACCACCAGCAGCATCATCATCATCACCATCAACAGCATCGTTACCCGTACCAGCATCATCATTACCATCATCCGCATCATCATCAGCAGAATCATCATCATCAGCAGCATCATCATCATCATCACCACCATAACCTTCTTCATCATCATCATCAGCAGCAGCATCATCATCGGCATCGGCATCGGCATCGGCATCATCACCACCATAATGTTCATCATCATCATCATCATCATCATCATCATCATCATCATCATCATCATCATCATCATCATCATCATCACCAACAGCATCATAGGCATACTATTAATCTACATCTCCATTCTCATAGTCATATTCGTCCTCTTCCCCATCCCCACCCCTTCTCCTCCTCCTCTCCTCCTCCTCCTCCTCCTCCTCCTCATGTTCCTCCCCCATCCTCCAACTCTCCCTCCTCCTCATCATGGCCGTAGGCGTCGCCATGCATCGTCGTCATCACCACAACCATCGTCGACATCATCATCATCATCATCATCATCATCAGCATCATCATCATCATCATCATCATCATCAGCATCATCATCATCAGCATCATCATCATCACAATCGTCATCATCCTCAGCATCATCATCACCATCATGATCATAATCGTCGTCGTCATCATCATCATCATCATCACCATCATCATCATCAGCATCATCAGCATCATCACCATCGCCATCAGCATCATCATCATCAGCATCATCATCAGCACCATCAACATCATCAGAAGCATCATCATCGTCATCGGCATCGTCATCATCAGTGTTATCATCAGCATCAGCGTTAGCATCATCATCATCATCATCAGCATCATCAGCAACATCGGCATCATGATAATCGTCATCATCATAATCGTCATTATCATCATCACCATGAGCATCGTCATCACCATCATCATCGTCATCGCCATCAGCATCGTCAACAGTAGCATCATAATCATCATCAGCCTCATAATCATCAGCATCATCATCAGCATCATCAGCAGCATTGTCAATATCAGCATCAACCGCCGCAGCATCAGCGTCATCATGATCATCAGCATCGTCATAACCAGCATCACCAGCATCATCAGCAGCATCATCATCGTCATTAGCAGCAGCATCAGCAGCATCAGCAGCATCATCAGCAACATCATCATCACCATCATCATCATCATCAGCATCAGCGTCATCAGCATCAGCGGCATCGTCATGATCATCATCATCGTCATCAGCATCATAATCATCAGCATCATCAGCATCATCAGCATCATCAGCATCATCATCGTCGTCATCAGCATCAGCATCATGATCAGCAGCATGCTCAATGTCATCATCAGCCTCATCATCACAACCATGGTCAGCATCATCATCATCATCATCATCATCAGCATCATCATCATCAGTGTCATCATCACCCGCATCAGCATCACGATCGTCATTATCAGCATCATCGTCACCATCAGCATCAGCATCATCCTCATCCGTGTCATCATCACCGTCGTCATCATTAGCATCATCATCATTAACATCGTCAGCATCATCGCAATCATCATCGTCATTGTCATTATAAGTATCAGCACCACGGTCAGCAACAGCAGCAGCAGCATCATCAGTAGTAGCAGCAGGACCATCACCACCATCAACATAATTATAATCATCATCATGATCCTCATCATCATCAGCAGCCGCAGCGTCATCAGCATCATCAGCAGCATCATCATCATCATCAGCATCATCGTCATCGGCATCGTCATCGTCAGCATCAGCATCATCAGCATCATCACCTCCTCATCCACCTCCTCCTCCCTCCTCCCTCTACCCTCCTCCCTCATCCCCCTCCTCACCATGGCCGTAGTCGTCGTCAGTTTTCGCCGTCATCGTTACCACCATCTCGGCATCGCCACCGCCATAATAATCATCATCATCATCAGCATCATCATCAGTATCAGCATCGGCATCGGCAACATCATCATCATGATCAGTAGCATCATCATCCGCAGCAGCAGCGACAGTATCAGAAGCTGTGACAGCATCATCATCGAATTCATCATCATCAGAGTCATCACGATCATCGCCATTGTCATCGTCATCATCATCTTCAGCATCAGCATCAGCATCATGTTCAGCATCATCAGCATCATCATCAGCAACATCACCATCATCATCATCACCATCATGAGCATTATCAGCATCATTCCCATTCTCATCCTCATCATCCTCCTCATTAACATCCCCATCAGCCGCTCCATCACCGCAACCACTACCAGTAGCACCATCACCATGACCATCACCAGCATCGTCATTACCCTCACCATCGATATCATCATCACCAGCATCACCATCAACATCATCATCAGCAACGGCATCGTAATCATCAGAATCATGATGAGAATCAACATCATCATCAGCAGCAGCATCATCATCATCGTCATCAGCATCACCATCATTATCATCAGCATCCTCATCATCATCGTCATCAGCATCGCCATCAAAATCACCAGCTGTATCATCACCGTCATCGTCGTCATCAACAGCATCAGCACCGTCAGCATCATCATCTGCAACAGCATCGACGCGACGGCAGCAGCAGCAGCATCAGCATAAGCATCAACATCTGCAGTATCATCATCACCATCACCATCATCATCATCATCATCATCATCATCATCACCATCATCGTCACTAGCAGCAGCATCATCATCAGCATCAGCAGCAGCATCATCAGCATCATCATCATCCCCGTCATCATCAGCAGCACCCTCATCAGCATCATCAGTTTCATCAGCAGCAGCAGCATCATCAGCCGCATCGGCATCAGTATCGTCATCATCGCCAGCAGCAGCATCAGCATCATCATCACCACCATCAGCATCATCAACACCATCAGCATCAGCAGCATCAGTACCATCCTCCGCATCATCATCATCATCATCAGCATCATCAGCATCATCATCTTCAGCATCATCATCATCAGCATCATCATCCTCGTCATCATCGGCATGGTCATCGACATCGTCATCGGCATCGTCATCATCACCACCGTCATCTTCATCACCATCACCAGCAGCAGCATCATCAGCAGCATCATGTTCATCTACATCTTCATCCTCAGCTTCATCTTCGTCCTCTTCCCCCCCCATCCTCCTCCTCCTTCTCTTCCTCCTCCTCCTCGTTCTCCTCCTCACCATGGCCGTAGTCATCGCCATTTGCCGTCGCCATCACCACCACCATCGTCGGCAGTATCATCATCACCATCATCATCATCATCATCATCATCATCATCATCATCATCATCATCATCGTCATCATCCTCATCATCATCAGCATCATCACCATCACCATCATTATCATCATCATTATTCAGAGGTATTATTAGCATCAGCATCATCACAATCAATCATCATCAGCATCATTGTCAGCATCATCGTCATCGGCATCGGCATCAGCATCATCATCATATTCATCATCAGCATCAGCATCATTATCATCATCAGCAGCATCGTTATCAGTATCGTCAGCGTCATCAACATAATCATGATCATCATCGTCACCATCATCATCAGCATCATCAGCAGCAGCAGCATCAGCATCGCCATTAGCATTATAAAAATCATCATCATCGTCAGCAGCATCATCATCATCGTCATCATCATAAGTAGCGGCACCATGGTCAATATCATCAGCATCAGCATCATCATGATCATCATCATGATCATCATCATCATCAGCAGCAGCATCATCAGCAGCATCAGCATCAACATCATCATCAGCATCATTACCATCATGATCACCGTCATCATCATCATCAGCAGCATCATCAGCAGCAGCGTCATCTGCATACTCGTCATCGTCATCAGCATCGTCAGCATTGTCGCCGGGGTCATCGTCATTGTCATCATCATTATGAGCATCATGGTCAGCAGCAGCAGCATCAGTAGTAATAGCAGCAGCATCAGCGGTATCATCATCACCACCACCACCGCCATCACCGTTACCAGCATCATCATGATCCTCATCAGCATCATCAGCAGCAGCAGCGTCATGAGCATCATCAGCATCATCAGCATCATCTGCATCGTCAGCATCATAGCCATCGTCATCGTCATTGTCAGCATCAGCATCATCAGCATCATCAGCATCAGCAGCATCATCAGTAGCATCAGCAGCATCAGCGGTATCATCATCACCACCACCACCACTGCCATCACCGTCACCATCAGCATCATTATCATCATCCTCATCATTTTCATCACCATCATCACCACCACCATCATCACTATCATCATCGTCATCAGCATCACCATCATCACCACCATCATCATCATCACTATCATCATCGTCATCAGCATCACCAGCATCATCATCAGCATCATCGTCATCATTATCAACATCACCAGCATCAGCAGCATCCTCGTCATCGTAATCATCATCGTCGTCATCATCAGCATCATCTTCATCTCCATCCTCGCCAACATCATCACAATCAAGAGCATCGCCATCATCATCAGAACCATCAGCAGCAACAACCTCCTCCTCCGCCTCCTCATCATCATGAGCAGCAGCAGCATCATCATCAGCATCACCATCAGCATCATTGTCATCATCATCCGCTGAATCAGGAGTAGCAGCAGCAGCAGCATCATCATATCATCACCAGCCGCAGATATGTTGGCTCCCTGCATTATCTGACTACCTGTCGGACCAGCCCCACCCAACTCGAAGTACCAAATTTCGGGTTGGGTGTGCACGGGTTCCATTGCTGCTGCTCCACGTTGCGGGGAACGCCTCCGTTCGACGATGGCTTACCTCGCGACAGCCCCAGAGCTGCCCCCGTTCAGCACTGAGACGCACTGACTGGGCTTACACCGCTTTCCGCTGCCTGGGGGCGCCTGCGCGCTCCTCACGCCGCAGACTCTCTGCGGACGGAGCCTCCCTCCCTCTCTCCGCCTCCGCGGCCGCCCACCTGCACCGGTGTGATGTAGTGCGGCGCGCCTCGCTTTCGCCTGGACGTAGTAGCGACCGCTCGCGCTGCGGACAAAAATGTTGCGGCGAGCGTCTCCCCACTGGGAACGCAGGGCAAAGCGGCGAAGGCTTGGGCTGGGTGGGCGTGACTTGGCGGCGCCAACTGTTCAACAAGCGCCGCCCCGAACTCAGCGCCGCGGCCGATCCCGTTCGGGGCGCTCCCGCCGGAGTCGCCTGCGACTGCTCGCATCGGGCGGCTCCTCCATCCAGCCTTGTCGAGCACGGCGCGACCGCCGCCAGCGCCCGTGCTCGGGGCGCGCGGGGGCGGGGCCAAGCGAAGCCCCCGAGGCGAGAGGGAACGAGCGATGGCTCCACGCCACCCGAGGGGGCGCGAAGACAGCCGCGCTTCGCGCGTCGCGATCTGGGCCATGGCGGCTGCCCTTTCTCCAGTGGGGCAGCACGACGGCGCGAGGGCGCGAAAAGTAATCGCGCGTCGCTCTTCGCGAAGCACGGTGCGCGAGGCCAGGCAAGCCAGCTGACTCGATGACACCCGCACAGGCCGAGCGGGCTAGTCTTGAGCCACGACCACTACTCTCGTCCTCGGCAAATTGGCGAGAATGGTGCCGAGCGTGATCGACCTCCATGCCGCCAGGTTCGGCGAGGAGCCCGAGCGTGGAGCTGGTGCCCGACGTCATCGGCGAGAAGGCCCCGAACGGAATCCGCCGCAGCGCCAGGTTCAGGGTGGCGCTTGTGGTGAGTTGGGTGACCGTCGTCGTCGGCGAGCTGGCGAGGACGGAGCCGAACGGCATCGGCCTCAGCTCTTCTGGTGGGCCTGGCCCTGTCGGCCAAGGCATTCAGCGGCGGCCTGGAAGCGGGCATGCGCCAGGCGGCAGCGCTTCCCGCCCGAGGCCACTCGCCTAAGGACGTCCCTCGTGTCCCTTTCGATCGGGCCCCTCATCTCAGCTGTCGGCATGTTGGTTGCCTCCCACGGGAGGTGGTGATGCTCGTGCCGATGCTCCTGGTGAACGTGCATTGTGTGATCGTCCCGACACAATGGGTACCCACAGTGGTGTGACGGTTCGCCTGCAAAACGTCCGTCAGCTCGCCGGTGCCCCTCCGCACGGACCCGACGACGGAGAGGCTCGTGCTGATCGTCCTGGCGATGGCGCTGCCGCTGCTCTGCGTCGCCGCGCGAGGGTGCAGTGCCACGGGCGGCTGCCAGAGTCGTTCCAGTTGTCGCAGGTGCTCGTGCCGCCCGTCCTGATGCTCGCGGCAGTGATTGGGTCGTGCTTCCTGCGGCAGGCAACGCTCGCGTCGATGCTCCTACTGTGCTCACGTGCGGTCGGGCTGATCTGCTGGATGGCCGCACTGAAGACACTGCTCGTCCACACGAGGTTCGTCAGATCTTGTCGACGCCCCTCCGCATGGAGCTAACGATGCAGAGACGAATGCTCGGCGTCCTGGCGTTGGTGGTGTTGCTTCTCTGCATCGCCGCGCGGAGGGATCGGAGGCTGTGCCTCACATGGGTGCACTGCCACGGGCTGCCTGCTGCAGGTGTTCCAAATGCCGCAGGTGCTCGTGCCATTCATCCTGAGGGTCAGCATGTGGTCCGAGGTGGTGGCGGCACCTATATTATTACGGGGTTGGGCCGTCGTGCAAGGCATTATGCAAAATCCTCTGGAGGCGTCCGCTCTGATTCTTCACAGGGTGAGGGGTTGCATAAGCCTCGGCTCCTTCTTGTCGATCATCGTGCGCCTGGACGGGATCGTGGCCTCGATGATGAAGGCGACGAAGGATAGGATGATGATGACGATGATGATGATGATGATGATGAGGATGATGATCATCATCATCATCATCATCATCATCATCATCATCATCATCATCATCATCATCAGCATCATCATCATCATCATCATCATCATCATCATCATCACCATCATCATCATCATCATCATCATCATCATCATCATCATCATCATCATCATCATCATCATCATCATCATCATCATCATCATCATCATCATCATCATCATCATCATCATCATCATCATCATCATCATCATCATCATCATCATCATCATCATCATCATCATCATCATCATCATCATCATCATCATCATCATCATCATCATCATCATCATCATCATCATCATCATCATCATCATCATCATCATCATCATCATCATCATCATCATCATCATCATCATCATCATCATCATCATCATCATCATCATCATCATCATCATCATCATCATCATCATCATCATCATCATCATCATCATCATGTTGTTGATACTGTTGTTGTTGATGATGACGATGATGGTTGTGATGATGATGGCGATGTTGATGATGACGACGATGATGGTTGTGATGATGACGCCGGTGATGATGTTGAGGATGGGAATGATGATGGTGACGGTGATGGTGGCGATATTGGTAATGATGATGGGGATGATGATGGAGATGGTGATGATGATGATGATAATGATGATTGTGATGATGGTGCTGGTGATGCTGATGATGAGGAGGATGTTAATGATGATGTTGGTGGTCATGAGGATGATGATGATGACGATGATGACGACGACGGTAATGATAATGCCGCACCCTCCACATCGAGCCGTGGCCAAACGGAGCATCGAAATACTCAGAGATTCACAACTTCCTGTTCGAACGTCGATGCAGCAGGCGACAAGTTGCTACGAGGATCGGGGATCCTCGGCGCATCGCCCAGCACGAATTCAAGATTCATGCGAGCACAAACTGACAGGATTTTTCATCTTAAAGTGGTATGACGAGCTAGGGTGGACGCGGGCGGGTGTCCTTCGCCACGGAAAGGAGGAGCCCACACGGCAACGGAAAACAAAATGCGACAATGGGCTTGGGACAACGGATCTATGCCGCGCCCTCCACCCCGAGCCGTGCCAAACGGAGCGTCGAAAGACTCAGAAATTCACCACTTCCTTTTCGAACGTCGATGCAGCAGGTGACAAGTTGCTACGAAGATCAAGGAGCCTCGGCGCATCACCCAACTGCCCATCGCTATTGCATCCGGAGAGGCCTTCGGCAATGCTCTTGATAAGGCCGGCTGGCAGCTTAAACCCAAGATGCGAAAAGGGCGACGCTGGCACGCGCTTGCATCGGCAGCGGCTACCGCAGCAGGGAAACCAACCAAGACCGCAAGATGCAAAGTGCACTGGGCGGCGCATGCCTCCGCTTCCGAACGCGCAGGGCGACAGACAGCGAGAGGAGCGACCGCCCTTTCGCTGCAGGAGCAGGTGGGTCTGCGCATCCTGCGGGCCAGTCGGAGAGACAGGCAGCAGGCAGATGACTGGCAGGTCTACGCTGCGGGCTGCTCGAAACAGAACGCACAGGTGAAAGGCTGCCTCAGGTTTCGGCGTCGCGGGCCAAGCCAACGTCGCCGCTGCAATGGATCGCGAGGAGATCCAACCCGCGGGCACAGCCGCCCTGCGCGAGCCACCTCGCGCAAGGCCTTCAGAGCTTCGCGCGGAGCTCCCTCGGGGCCTTCAGCATGTTCTGCCTCGGGAGGAGCATGCCTAAATGCGCCTCGGCCTCCTCGGAAAAGCAAACCACCCAGTCGGGCACCCGGTTCAAGAGCGACAGGTACCTGAGCATTTGGGCGCGCCTGGCGACCGACTGCTGGCCCGAGCGGCGCAGGATACTCTGCACCTCGGCCAGGGGAACGCGGTCGATGGCCACCGCGTGCGAGGCCGCTCCGCGCCTCACTTGGCAGGGGGTGACGGCCTCGTCGTAACCGACCACCCCCAGGTACATCGCGAACTTGCCCTTGGACACCTTGGGCGCGAAGTTCCAGAGCGGCTCCAGCGGGCGCCGAGTGGCGCGGAGCTTGTCGAGGAAGGAAGAGCCCTCTGTCTGCCAAAGCTCGCTCCGAAGGACCACGCCTTCGTCGAAGCCTCGAGTCTTGCTCCGAGCTCCCACCTTGCGCAGGCACTACAACAAGGCCCACCTGGGCCGAGCATCTCGCTGCGGGCCCGCGAGCGCCTCGGGGGCCATGGCCAGCGCGTCGCTCGGCAAGCAGGGCATCGCGCCCCAAGATCGCCAGGGCGGCGGCGAAGCCAACGCTACTGGCTTCGGGGCGGGACCCACCGACCCCGCGAATCCTCGGCAGCGAAAGCCTGCCTCCCCGAGCTCCCCTCTCCCAGCGCAGGCGGCCCGGGTAGTGGGCCAGCAGCAGGTCGAGGCGACCCGTCGCGATCGTCTGGGGAGACACGAGGTTGCCCCACGCAACGAACACAGCGATCATCTTATGTTAGCTTGTTCGAGTTACTCTTTGTGAGCGCGCATGGTTCAAGTGCGTCAGCCCAGATTCGGCGGCCTCGACCTTGCGTCGGCGTCGAGCGCTCGCCGTCTCGCCCTCTCGGCCTTCGGGAATGCTTGGCGGGCCCCCCGGCAGTCCGCAGATGACGCGGCGCCGGGGGCACAGCTGCCCCCTGTGGCGCGGCGCGAGCTCGAAGGCGCGACGGTGCCATCGGCGCCACGGCTGCCCTTCGGCGCGCGGAAGCTCTCGACGTCAAGCCCGTCCTCCGAGCCGTCGTAAGCAAATGCGGCCCCACGCGTCGGCGTCGCCCTCCTCCAAGTAGCGCTGGATGCCGCGGCCGCTGTGCCCGCGCTCACCGCTGGACGCGAACTCGCGGCGCTCGAGGCGCTCGACCTCTTCGAGCAGATTCCTCTCAAAGGCGGCCCTGGCTGCGCCGGCGCTGCGGGCATCCAGCTCAGAGCGCTCGACGGGCGGGACAACGATGCAAGAGCCCTTGTCGCTGCTATTCCACTCGCTCGGGAGCCAACGGACGGCCGCGGTAGAGTCGTTGAACAAAGACACATCAGGCAACTCTCGACATGACGAATTGAGAAGGGGAGATGACGCGCTTCCTGTTACTAGCGCCAACACGAGGCCCACATTTTCGCAGAGAAGAAGCTGGATCTTGTCTCTCGAACGGACGTCTCTAAACTGCCGCCGGACGCCGAGGGGAACTCCCCTGCCCTCAAGCCCCAGGACATTCTCAGGCCGCGCCCAGCGTCTAAAGAGGGCGGAGGTCCAGGCGTCCAGCGGGAAGACCATGCTGGCGAGGCCCACGAAGTCGCCCCGCGTCGCTCGCTCCGCGGTCGTCGCGTCTGAAAGCTCGCCTCCTCCTCTCTCCATCTCGCTTTCGAAAGCGCATTTTTCCAGACACCCTGTGCCCGGCAAAGGCCCGTCCTCGTCCACGACGCGGTTGGCCTGCTCGAGTCCGGCCTCCAGCTGGGACGAGACAGCGCGCTCGCACGCTGCCGCAGCTCCTGCTACGAGATAGCGCCATCGCTCGGACCGCCCACGCAGGCCACGCGCGCTCCGCGACGCCGAAGCCGCCGAAGAGAGCGCCCGCGGGGTCGCCGTCGCCAGTAGAGGCGTCGGCGCTCGCAACTGCGGGCTCGATGGGTCGCCCGGCGTCGGCAGCCCGAAGCTCCGAGGCCACGTCGGGCCACAAGCGCCAAACGTCGCCCCCCGCCTTGCGCGCCCACCGGCACGCGGCGCTGAAGACGGAGAGCAGGGGCCCCCTCAAGAGCGCAGCCGACTTGCAGTGGCCGACCAGCTGGAACACCGCACGCTCCGACACGTACGTCTGCGACGCGAGCTCCAGCAATGCAAGGCGCATCTTCCACGAACGGCCTGAGGCCAAGCAGACCTCGCCCGACCCCCGCCGGAAGACCAAGCCTGCGAAGGTCTGCTCCTCCGCGGTGACTGCGACGCCCTTGCAGCGCAGACCGCTGGCCTCCAACTCACGCCCGACGGCGGCGATGCGCCCCCTCACCTGCTGGCGGCCAACGCCGATCACCGCCGCGCCGTCGACGTGGGTCGCGACCGCGGGGCTGACGGTGACATCCTTCACCACGTGCAGGTCACTGACCGCGTCCCTCTCGTGGAAGCCCGCCTTCAGGACGTGGGCCAGGACGACGTGACGCGCTGGCAGAAGTAAGGAGACCAGTTCCAGCCCATCGGCAAAACGGCAAGCCTGGTTCCTTCGGACCCCACTCACAGGCAGCGTCGGGTCGACCTTCAGCAAGTCCGACGCGGCGACGCTAGGCAAAATCATGAATTCGTGCCAGCCCGCGGGCGCCTCCACACGGTAGACGGCCGCCTCGATGTCCGCTTACTCTACCACCAGCTCGTCGGCAGCGCGGGTGCGGAGACCGTTCCAGACGCCACCGTAGCGGGGTCGTTGAGATACGAATTAACCTTCCTCGTGCCCAGGACCAGGCGGCGCCGCCCGCCGGACTTTGCGACGAAGATGGGCGCAATGGCGCAAGCGGCATCCCCTCCGAAGGTTATCATCCCAGCCTCGAAGAGGCGCCGCAGAAAGTCACTATAAGCCAATTTGTCTCGACGAAGAGCCTCGTCAAAGTGCGGGCGAATTACAAAAGACTGCTCCTCTTTCGGGCGCGAATATCTACCCTTCCAGTCACGCCGCAAATCGCTCGCCTCGCCTACCTCGTGGTCGCCAGGCTTGCACTCGACATCGTCCAGCGGCAGGGCAATCGAGTCAACGGCGAACTTGGCTGGCTTCGCAGGCTCCTCGAGGTAGCCCGGGGCATTGCGGCGCAGCCCACTGAGAGCCGCCGCCGAGCTCGCGGGCGGGGGGCCCAGGGAAGCCAGGCGGCCCCGCAGGTCCAGGACTCCCGCCCGCTGCGAAAGAAAAAAAGCGTCGAAGTCGGGACTGCCCTCCTTGCCGCACGGCCAGTTGATGGCAGCCACGCACTCCCACGTCCAAGAGTTGACGAAAGCGTTCTGGGCAGCCCGTCGGCGGCGGCCGCGCCTCGGAGCCGCGAGCGAACCGAGGCTTGGGGAGACGAGGGCCGCAGCCGCAGCGCGCAGCGGACGGGCAGAATCTCCCGCTGCACGACCATGGTGAAGGGGTCGAACTCACTTGCCGCCCAGCGGGCGGCTCGACTCCTCGCACTTTGCGCCGGCCTGGCTGGGGGTGGCCAAGCTCTAGGGCAGCTTGGCCGCCCTTGCCCTCCTTGCTGTCTGCCGAGGTCTGCTGCTCGGTTCGCTCCTCCCACATCTTCCGCTTATCCTTCAGGATGGCGGCCTCGGTCCTCAGCTTGTCCGACACGTAGGAGAGGAGCGACGGCGATACCATCACCAAACCGCGCGTCTTCCCGAGGCTCAGGTAGAGGTCGGCGTCCTCCAGGAGGTCGTCGCCCTGGGTGGCGCCGATGGCGCGGTCGCGATGTCTGTATTCACACATCTGCGACTTCCGTGAGACGAGTTCCATGCAAGCTAACTCTGTGATGTTCAGCTGGTCGTAGACCACGGCAAGCTGGAGAAGCCGACAACAAAACTCGCGATCGATGACCGACTGGTCACCTGCGGTGAGGCCCACCTCGGCCCTCCACTTGGCGTGCCGGCTCCGAGGGGCCACGTCGTGGTCGCGGATGCAGCACGAGACCCAGAACGTGGTCCGCGGGCCTGAAATGAGGAACTTCGGCAAGTCCGTCTCCGAAGACTCGCTGACAGCGTCCCGCCAGTTCAAGTGGCGGCCCTGCTCGTTCGTCTCGCGGATGCCGAGGACCCTCGCGTCGAGCGATGTCCTTCGCGGGCTGGGTGGAGTAGTTCACCGCGTAGCCGCAAAAGGGCGCGAGGCCGATCCCCGAGATCGTGAAAGAGAGCATGGCGTTGGAGTCCACGATCTGAGCGAGGTACTTGTCCTTGGTGGCGCCGACGGTGTACCATCGGCCAGGAGGCGGATCGGGAAGGCCCTCCTCCACATGCAACTCAGGGGGCAACTCAATAGCCCCGCCCGATCTCTTCAAAAGCCTGTGGTGGGATGTCGACGGCTCCTGGTGGCCCTCCTTCTTGGCTGGATCCTGGGCTGGCTATCCGTGATCCTCGGCCTCGGGGGCTCCCCCCACTCGTCGGAATGCTCGAGGGCCGTCTGGAGCATCCTGTCGACGCCGATCCCCGTCACGAACGCCAAGCACTCGAGGAAGAACGCGGGCGACAGGTTCCACTGGTCGCCGTACGGCACGGCCTCGGTGTCGAGCTGGCGCCCAGTCATCGAAGCGGGGCGCCCACGGCCCATCCGATCGAGCTCCATCGCGCTGTACACTCCTTTCGCGTGCAGCATGTGAGGACAGGTCGGGGGTGGCGGCCTTCCAAAGGCACTCCACCCCCACTGCCGGCGGAACTTTCCTCCCCATCACCGCCTCGAACTCCTCGGCGCTCGCGGGGGCGATGAGCAGCCGCGCCTGAGGAGCCCTGCCACGCTCCCACTGCACGAGCACGCGCTGGCCCGCCCTGAGCACCATGGCGATCGCGACCGCAGCGACAGCTCCCTCCGAGTGCGAAGCCCAGGGCGCCGCCGAGCGGGAAGAGGAAGAGGAGCGCCGCGCGCACGTATCCCTAGGAGGTCGGCCGCCAGCGCGCACGTGGAGGCCTGGCTCACGAAGTCGGCGGCCAGCGGCGACTCCACCGAGAGGTTGCCCAATCGCCAGGCGGCCCCTGCGATGGTGGCCACCGCCAAAGACGCAAGCGATCCGAGGGGCATGAACGGCCGCTGATTAGTGCCTTGAGCCACGGAAAGGTGGAGCCCACAGGGCCACGGAGCAGGATGCGACAATGGGGTTGGGACAACGGACCTAGGTTGGTGATGGTACTGATGATGGCGGTGATGGTGGTGATGATGATGGCGACGATGATTGTGATGATGGTGATGACGATGATGATGACGATGATGATGATGATGATGATGATGATGATGGTGATGAGGATGGTGATGAGGAGGAGGAGGAGGAGGAGGATGAGGATGAGGATGAGGATGAGGATGAAGATGAAGATGAAGATGAAGATGATGATGATGATGATGATGACGATGATGATGATGATGATGATGATGATGATGATGGTGATGATGGTGGTGATGGTGATGGTGATGGTAATGATGGTGATGGTGATGGTGGTGTTAGTAATGGTGGTGATAGTGGTGGTGATGATGATGATCAGGATAGCTCTGTTTTCGGCGGCGGGGTTGATGTGCATTCGCTCTGGTACGCCCCATCGCTTCCAGAGTGCCCTCGCGGGCGGCGAATGCACACGAGCCCTTCAAATGTCCCAGAGATATCATGGACAAGTTCGAGCAGGTAGGCGGTGGGCTAACTTGCCCCTGCGCCGTCGACCTTTCTGGAAATTCCTGGGAGTGCGTCATCCGATGTGGCTGCACTGACCGCCACCGAGTGTCCACAGCAATAGCCGTCGCCGAAACTTCCTGCTGCGAGAAATTCTGAATGCTTCTCGCTGATCAGCTGGCAGACCTCGCTTCCGCCAGGCCACTCGCGTGCTCGTGCCAGCCGGGCCACCCCCGCTCTCCCTGTTGGGGCTCACTGTCAAAAGCAGGATCCCTCCTCTATCCCTCTCTTCTGCCCCTGTTTCCCACGTCGGGCGACACCTGTGACTGAGGCCAGACCGTCAGGCCCCTCCTGCGGGGTGGCGCAGTGGACCTCAACAGCTTCCACCACCTACGCCTCCCGAGGAGGGGCCGAAGGAGAGGCTGGGAGAGGGGGGCCAGCGGCGGCGTGCCCCCTCCCTGTCAAGGCCCCCATGCCTCCAGCAAGTTCAGCATGAAGGAAACGGGTCCAGAGGGACACCCTGGGGCCCTCCACCCGGATCAGCTCTTCATCCTGTCGGTTTCTGACGGTCCCGAGGCCCGTAGAGGGCCTCGTGGGCCCGAAAAGCGAAAAAACATCAGAACCCGTTTCCGTCGGGACCCGGCTCCTTCATGGCGGCAAGTGAGGGAAACTCTCGTCATCGCTCGGACGTCCATTCCCTGTGCATTGTTCGATTTTGTGCGTATACGTTCTTGCAAGATAACCCAAAATGCTTCTCGATGGCCCTCGCCGAAGAAAACTGCACAAGTCCGAGCGATGCCCAAAACGTGACCTGACCGGACCAGGGCGCACGGACCTGACGTGACCTGACATGAAAGAAAAATGCGCCACGGCCAGCCGGGCAGGCGCGGGCGCGGTTGCCGCCCTCCCAGCCAGCGCCGACGACGCCGAGCGCGGGATCCCCCGACACCTTGCGCCTGCGCCCGGTCCCTCCACAATGCCTCCACTTGGGGCGACGGGATCTGCACCCAGATCTCCGACGAGATCATCTTCATCCCACAGATTTGTCCTCGCAGTCGGCCCCCCGGGGCCCGTTTGCGGGCCCTGGGGGGCCATCGAAAACGAGTCTTGAGCAAAAAACTCGACCCCAGGGGAAGCGGCTTGGGGCCGCGGATATCAGGGTACACCTCCTCCTCCTCCCTCCTCCCTCCTCCTCCTCCTCCTCCTCCTCCTCCTCCTCCTCCTCCTCCTCCTCCT
>CAUYUJ010020047.1:39415-92390 GCA_963575745.1 Prorocentrum cordatum
CCTGTCCAGCCGTGCCACGAGGTGTAGAGTGTGATCATAACTGGCGTCGCCACAGGCTCCTACTCCTAGTGCTACCCCTTCCCTGCCATCGTCTCGCTCGCCCTCCGTCCCTCCTTCCCTCCCTCCCGCCCTCCCTCCCTCCTCTCTACTCTCTACTCTCTCCTCTCAATTCCCTACCCCCCCCTCGCTGCCCCGCTCGCCCCCATCACCACGCTTTCACCCTCCCTCCGTCCCTCCTCCCCCCCTCTCCCCCTCCCTCCCTCGCCTCGGCCCCGGGGCACCCCGACGGCTTCCCACGACAGGGGGTCATCCTGAATTGCCCGCCCTCCCTCCCTCCCTTCCCCTCTGAGCTCTGGTCGAAGCGCCGACTTCCGATTGGGAAATCCAGAAGGAGTCGATACCGCCACTCCCCAGACCTCTCCAGGTGCGCTTTCCGACAAGGGCTCCAGAGCGAACCCAGCTGTGGCGACAGGGCCTCACGGGAGGCCCAAAGGTTGAAAACGAGGGAAGGGCAGCGGTATCGGAGCCTGCTCCTCCACGGACGGGACACAAAGGGAACTCCGATACCGCCACTCCCCGGGCCTCTCGCGGGGTGCATTCTGACCAAAAGTTCGAGGAGGATCCAGCCGTGGCGACGAGGACTCTCCGGGACGAGCAGCGGTGTCGGTATCTTTTCCTCCTACGAGCCTTCCCTCCCTCCGCCCCCCTGTGAGCGTGGAGTGGAGCGCCGACTTCCGATGTCCGATGCCGGCATCAGCCCGCCCATGCCTTGGCGTACTCGCTGAGGCCGAGGCGCCACTGCGTCTCGCCGAGGCCAGAGGGCGTTCTCGCGCCGTGGTCGTCTGGCCCTCCCGCGGCAGTCTGGGCTTAGTGATTCATCCAGTGGGCCTCGCATGGCGCACCCCCAGCTCTACATTTTGCTATCCCTGGATTTGTTCACGCCCAGCCCCGACAGCGGGGGAGGGGGAGAGGGCAGGGTTGAGATCGAGCCTGATGCTCGCATCGAGTCGAGCCGAGGAAGAGGAGGAGGAGGAGGAGGAAGGAGGAGAAGAGGAGCAGGAAGAGGAAAAGGAGGAAGAGGAGGAGCATGAGAAGGAGGAGGGAGGAGGGAGGTAGGAGGGAGGTAGGAGAAGGGAGGTGGAGGGAGGACGGAGGAAGGGGGGAGGAGGGAGCAGGGAGGGAGGATGTGGGGGAGTAGGAGGGAGAGGGAGGAAGGAGGAGGGAGGGAAGGGTGGAGGGAGGGTGGAGGGAGGGGAGGAGAGGAGGAGGAGGGAGGAGGCAGGGGTGAAGGGGGAGGGAGGAGGGGGGAGGGAGGAGGGAGGAGGAAGGAGAGAGGGAGGAGGGATGAGGGAGGGAGGGAGGAGGGAGGAGGGAGGAGGGAGGAGGGAGGAGGAAGGAGGGAGGAGGTGGAGGAGGAGGAGGACCAGTATAAATCCAAGCGTCATCAACGATGTTGGAATAAACCCTCCCTCCAAGCTTCCCCTTCATAGGCCCCAATACAGCGTTTCATTTCCATTGAGGGAACTACCTCGTTGGAAGACAACCGTTTGAAGACCCTGAATCATGCCAACACAATGTTTTCGGGATTTCAACCCCACGGATCAACTCGACGACTGCGTCTTGACGATCCTGAATGGCGCCAAAACGCAATTTGGGGGACTTTAACACCGCGAATCAATATGACTGTTGCACCCATATAATCCGCAATCCTTCCAAAACACCATTGCTAGTACGCTGGTCACGGGAACCTGTGAAACTCTTACAAATGTTAGAAACGAATGCGCGCGGCGCTAACGCGAGAACCACATGTTGAAAACGACCCGCCCTCAATCCGCGAAGCTCTTGCAATGTTTTCAACGAATGCGCGCGGCGCTGAGGCGAGAGCCACATGTTGCAAACGACCCGCCCTCAATCAGTGAAACTCTTGCGAATGTTTTAAACGAGTGCGCGCTGCGCTAAGGCGAGAGCCACATTTTGAAAACGGCCCGCCCTCAATCCGTGAAACAGTTGCAATTGTTTAAAAGGAGTGTGCGCGGCGCTAAGGCGAGAACCACAAGTTGAAAACCACCCGCCCTCATTCCGTGAAGCTCTTGCAAAGGCTTAAGACGAGTGCGCGCGGCGCTAAGGCGAGAGCTACATTTTGAAAACCGCCCGCCCTCCATGTGTGAAACTGTTGCCACTTTTTCAGCTTCAGAGTCATAAGTGGTGAAGAAGTCTCAGGCGAAACGCCCGGCCCGACCCAAAAACTGGCCTCGGGGTGCGACAGGGAGAAGGAGGAGGAGGAGGAGGAGTAGGAGGAAGAGGATAAGGATAAGGATAAGGATAAGGATAAGGATAAGGATAAGGATAAGGATAAGGATAAGGATAAGGATAAGGATATGGATAAGGATACGGATAAGGATAAGGATAATGATAAGGATAAGGATAAGGATAATGATAAGGATAATGATAAAGATAAGGATAAGGATAAGGATAAGGATAAGGAAAATGATAAGGATAAGGATACTGATAAGGATAAGGATAAGGATAAGGATAAGGATAAGGATACGGATAAGGATAATGATAATGAGAAAGATAAGGATAAGGATAAGGATAAGGATAAGGATAATGATAAGGATAAGGATAATGATACGGATAAGGATAAGGATAAGGATGAGGATAAGGATAAGGATAAGGATAAGGATAAGGATAAGGATAAGGATAAGGATAATGATAATGATAATGATAATGATAATGATAAGGATAAGGAGGAGGAGGAGAAGGGAGGAGGAGGAGGAGGAGGAGGGAGGAAGGAAGGAGGAGGAGGGAGGAGAGGAAGGGGAGGAGGAGGAAGGAGGCGGAGGAGGAGGAGGAGAGAGGAGGAGGGAGGAGGAGGAAGGAGGAGGGGAGGGGAGGAGGAGGAGAAGGAGGAGGAGGAGGAGGAGGAGCAGTCCGTAGCCATTTTGGCTCAAGTCCGGAGGCATTGCTCAAGAGGACTGAGTTTTTGTGGCAAGGGGAGTCACGGCCCCATCAACTTTCATCGGTCTCAAGGAGTCCGCTACCGTATTGAGGGTTCATCCCTCACGGCTGCGGCCTCTTGCACACGTACATTTCATCCATGCCAGGCTGGGGCTGTCGCTCTTGTCACGCGTGGAACAATGGCACCCGCGCCAAGTGCTACGGGTGTGGAGCCTTCAATCCCAATGGGAGGCAACCGCAAGCGGCGACGCCACCACAGCCAAGGGGACAGTGGGGATACGGCCCGCCTCCCACGCCGCCGAGCCCGCCGCATGGTGGACCTCCCCCGTGGATGGCACAGAAGCCGCGTCGCTTTCTCCGCTCTCCATGGGTCCAGCAAGGCAGTCAAGAAGGTTGGGCTCAGTCTAGGCAAGGGTGGGGTGACACACAACCACTTACCGACGAAGAAAAGGCACATTGGATCGGCATGGACGAGAGCACTTTCTTCTCATTGTCGGTCCGACTCTCTCAAAGTCAGCGGGACAAGCTCATTCATGCGAGGAGGCTCAAGGCTGCAGGGCAAGGGATTCCTTTCGGAGTTGAGGTTCCTAAGGGCGTTCAGTCTCTTCAACACAAGCTTGTCGAATTGCAACGGAAAGAAGAACGACAGCTCGAGGCAGCTCGGCGGGCACTCCAGGCAGTGGGCGAAACTCAGACACAGCTCTTGGAGACCAAGGCCCAGCTCGAGACGGCCAAGGCTGAGGCAGCCAAGGCCTTGGTGGGCAGCCCATCGGCGCAGGCGCAGGCGGCCATCCAGGGCATGGACGAGCAGCTCACTCAGTTCTTGGCTTCCTTCGCCGAAGGGCTGGCAAGTGCAGACGGGGTTGAGGCGAGGAAGAAGAAGCTCGAAGAGAGTGTGGGGCAGTTCAAATCCACGCTTGGAGCGGCTTTCTCGGCCATGGGCTCTCAGCCAGCCAGTGCGGCATCGGGAGTCCCTCCGATCGCTGGCGCCGCAGAGGGAGCAGGAACCCCTGCAGCAGCCACAGGAGGCACCGTCGCACCTTTTTCGCAGGCCCAGGCGCCTGTGGAAGCAGGCCAGCCGACCTCCCAAGACGTTGGCATGGCTGCTGTGTCTGCTCGGGCTGATGATCCAAGTCTCGACAGTCAGGAGCAGCAGCGTGAACGTTTCATCCAGGCTGGCATGGAGCGGCTCAGGAGGGCCGACTTTCGAAGCCGATCGCCGCCACCAGGGACAGTCGACAAGCGTCTTTGATGGACAATACGGCATACCAGGGGGCTGTACTGCGGCGACAGCGTTGAGGGCTACTCCATCTTCTATGCCAACAGGCCTGGGATCCCTTCCAGAGTCGGAGAAGGTGGTGACCCCGTGGCGCGCGGCTCATAGCAGTCCCCACGGAGCGAGTCCCACTGGAGACCTCGGAGGTGAGCCCACACGTACTCGCTGGGCCACATTTCCTTCGAGGGCGACTACTCCATCCTCTTGGGCTTCCTCTGACGCGCCTGAGAAGGTGGTGACCCCGTGGCGCGAGGCGCACAGCAGCCCCCACGGAGCGAGACCCACTGGAGACGACCGAGGAAAGCCCACAGGCTCGCGAACATCATCTCCCTCGTCGCAGGAGGGTGTGTCCCAGTCAGACTCGTTTGACTTCTATTTCGCGAACATTACTTCCTGGAATGACAAGACTTTCGATTATTTCAATAAACCTGGTGGTCCACTCGAGACGGCTAAAGTGGTACTCTTTGTCGAGACTCATCTTCGGAATGCCAAGCTTATTCAAACATCGAAGCACGTGGCGAAGCTTGGCTGGAAAACCAACGCTACTCCTGCGGTGGACACGGCAGGAGGCGGCATTCAAGGACATGGAGGCATTGCAATTCTTACAAGGAAGCATCTTTGGCATGATCCGCTCATCTTGAAGGACCGCCTAAGCATCACAGAACAGACTGGGATCAATCAGATTAGTCAATGGTGCGCGACAACGGTCAGGATGCAGCGGGTGGACATCATTTTCGTCGCCGTTTATTTGGCCCCACATCTTGGGATTTCAGGATCTAACTTTCAGATTCTAGATGAGGTTGGCAACTATCTCAAAGTTCAAGGTAAGCCTTACATTATTGTTGGAGATTGGAACAACACTATCGCTGAAATGCAACAATCAGGGCTTCAGGTATTCCTCAGAGGAGGATGGAAAGGACCCCAGGAAGCAGTACCAGGTGGACACAGGCTCATTGATTTTTGCCTAGTAAGTCACCACCTACACAATCTAGTGGACCTCACATGGGACAGTGAAGGGCCATGGGGGGCACCGCATTCAGGTATTCGGCTCAAGCTCAGAGTTGGCGAGTTCACCATGCCCAAGCGTGTGTTCAGTCCTTGCCTTGCCATCGACATGAGTTTGCCTGGACCAGACTTACCTTGGGAATGGCATGCAGTCAGAGTTGAGCCGCAGATCCAAGAAGGCATGAACAAACTTCAGGCGAATATCCACTCCATGGGTGAAAGGCACTGCAGTGGCAAGCCTAACTACGATTTGGCCCAGCAGTACATGAAGTTCGCATTGGCAGCAGAAAGCTTTTGCACGCACAGGAATCCCGATCTGGACTTCAACGACAGCGAGCAGCACCGAGGCTGGGCAGTGGAAGTTGTGGAAGTTCCTGTGATTCCTACTACGGCGATGGGGTGGCAAGCGGAATATAGTGGCCTGAGTGCTTGGGCAGCGCTCTACGCTCGAGCAGCAGACTGGCAACACTTGCGGGAGAAGCTGAAGCACCCAGAGGAGATCGAGAAGGCCTGGCAGGCAGTAGAGTCCTGTTTAGCCAAAGCCTGGTCTCTTACCAGATTTTTGTCCAATGAGAGAGAAGAAAGAACGCTTCGCCTGACCGCTCAGCTTGCCACTTTCAAGCAAATAGATCGATGCAAGAGAGAGCTCAAAAATCTCGGTCGCACGGTGAAAAATGTTGAGCTCTACCTTGTTAGATCCAAGCAGAAGAGTTTTAAAGACTGGGTTCGCACTTCTTTAAGCAAAGGCGCTGGCGCGCTCCATGCTTGGACAAAATCGTGGGGAGAGGAAATCCCCGACCTCGCCCCTGAGAAGCGCCCCGATGGTAGCACCATAAGGGACCCCATTGAGGCCATCGACCAGAAGGCTCAGTTTTGGGAGTCCCTGTGGTGCTCGGAGGCTTTTGAAGGCCCCGCTGGGTGGTGGGAGGACTTCGTTCGGGAGGCCAGTAGGGAGCCTCTGGATGAACTCACCATGCAGCAGCTTTTAGGAGCCCTGAAGTCTTTCAAAGGAGTCGTAGGAGTCGGGGCTGATCAGCAGAACCCGAATTGGTGGCGCCGTCTTCCGAAAGAAGGTCTGGAGGATCTTCTAGCACTTCTCCAATCAGTCGAGAGAGCAGGCACTTGGCCACCTCAGATCTTCCTCAACATAGTTCAACTAATCCACAAGAGTCAGATGGCTGATCGGCCAATCACCCTGACTCAGGGCTTGTATCGGACGTGGGGGAGGTCTCGGAGGTGGGAGATTGCTGATTGGAGCGCCCAGCGGACCCAGCACTGGGACAATGTGGTCAAGGGCAGCTCCTCTCTGCGAGCGGCCCTCATCCGTCAATGTAAACTAGAAATGGCCACGTCCCAAGGTTTTGCCTGGGCTGAGGTCCTCTGGGACGTCGACAAGTTTTACGATCACGTTCGGCTTTTTCAGGTGGCCAATGTGGCCAAAGGGGTTGGCTATCCCCTCCCAGCGCTTGCGCTCGGCTTAGCCATCCACCGGGGGCCGAGGAGGCTGCGTGCTGAAGGGGTGGTTTCAAAACTGATTTGTCCCGACCGCTCCCTGATTGCAGGATGCAATCAAAGTGTAGATCTTGCCAAGCTTTCACTGTGGCAGGTGCTCGAATCGATGCATGCAGACTATCGACCTCTGGATCTCTCCACGTGGGTGGACGACTTGGGACAAGTCGAAATTGGCCGAGAAGCCGACGTCATCACACGTACGAAGTCAATCTCAATTTCTTTAGCAGCACGTCTTGGTAGGGCTGGTTTTAAGGTGTCTGACAAGTCGGCGATCCTCACCTACCCCCCTCGCCTCGCGAAGGAGATCTCGAGGGCTCTTGCTGACGCTGGAGTGCCCCTCAAGTGCCCAACGCATGTTCGGGACCTGGGGATTGACGGCCACACGGCCAGGCGTTCCACTGCGGTCATCAAAGATCGCCTTGCCAAGGGACAAAAGCGTGCTGTCCAGATCACCAAGCTAGTCAAATCTGTGCCCCAAGCTCGAGTCCTCGCTAAGACGGGGTACCGTCCAGCAGTGACGTATGGGCAGATGGCCCAAGGCCTCAGTCCGACAACTCTTTTAAAGCTTCGAACTTCGGTGGCAGCCCTCTCTGGTTACAAGAAGCCAGGAGGATGCCCAACCACTTGCATAAGACTAGGGTTCACTGAAGCCGATGATCCAATGATCCATGGGCGAATGCAGATTTTCGCTTCATGGCTGGAAATTTTATCTCACATGCCTGAGAAGATGCGAGCCATCGAGATCGTCTGGCGCAAAACAGTTGCTCACCTGCAGGAAGATGTCAGACCCTGGGCTCGTGTCAAAGGCCTTATTAGCGCTGTCGTGGCCAGTCTGCTTGACCTCCACTGGGAACCCTTAGGACCTGTTGCGTGGAGGACGCCCAGAGGTGAAGTCTTGAACATACTTGAGCTCGACAGGGATCATCTTCTCAATTTTGAAATTAAGCAGGCACTAGACCATGAGTGTTGGATTCGTGCCGCTGATTCTCATGTTTACGGTAGAGGGGCCCAGGATGGAGTAGACCTCACCATTTTGAAGAGACACCTCAACAAGCTAGCCAGAAAGAAAGCGTACGACAGAGCGGAGGTGCTCCGCATGATTGCAACAGGAGCCTTGTGGCCAGCAGCTAGGAGATTCGGTAGTGAAAGCCGCGGGGGCATTAAGATTGATCCTCCTGCTGCGCTGCCTGCTGCTGCGGCCTCCGAGCCTGCTGCTGCTAGTGCTTCCTCTCCCTCCAATGTCCCTCCTCAGCCCCCGCAGGCCGCTACCTCTTTGGACGACCCCGAAGGGGACCTCTTGGAGGAGGAGGAGTTCCCGTCGGATGTGGGGGAGGAGGAACCACCTGAAGAGTCGGCCGAGCAGGCCACGAGTCAAGAGCCAGCGAGTGTCGCGGCTTGGAATTCTTCGCTGTGCCCCCGATGCCACGAGTGCGAGGAAACGCTTTTCCACCAAATCTGGGATTGCAAGTGCAATTCTGAGCTCCCACAAGAGGGGCTACACTGGGAACACTTGTCTCAGGCGCGCCAGGAGTGGAAAGATGAGCCATGCTTCTGGCTTAGGGGCCTCACGCCCTTAGCCTGGACTTTCAACATTAGGCATTTGGAGATCCAAGGGGTAGAAACCCTTTCCCCTGAGCTTCAAGGCGAGAAGTTAGTCCTTCCCCCAGGAGCCTACCTTGGAGGAGATGGGTCTGGTGGCCTGTTCTCTGCGGACCCTAGGATCAGGCGGTGTGGCTGGGGAGGAGCTATTTTCTGCAACGGAGAACTCCTGGCCTGGGCCAAAGGGCCCCTTCCCACGTTCAAGCAAACTGTGCCCCTTGCGGAGTTATGGGCCTGCTACAGGATGGCCCAACTAACCGCAGGTGATTTAGTCTTTATAGGAGACAATGATTCGGTGGTGAGCGGGATTAATTCGGGCCCCCGTTTCCGCCACACGGAAAATTCTACTTTTTGGGACCTGCTCTGGCAGGAATGCGAGGGTAGGCGAGTGCTGGCGATTAAAATCAAGTCGCATGAGTCGGCCTCAGATGCAGTCCTGGTCAGAAGGAGCAGGCTTGAGCATTGGGTTGCCAACTTTGTTGCAGACAAGCTGGCGGATCAAGCCGCCAAGGAGGCTCAATTGCCCCGCTGGGCGACCGATGAAGTAGAACGCATTGACAAGCTCAGCAGAGAGGTCCAGGAGCATATCCTTACTATTTCGCATTTCATTGCTGTGAATTCCTCTCAGATCTACGGAGCCAGTAATGCCGAAGATCGCAAGCGAGAGAGTAAGAGGCGTAGGAAGGCCAAGCAGTCGGAGATTGCGGCCCTCACAGCGTCCACTTCTCATTGCCTCGTCGAGAGTCCTGGCAAGCCGTTGAAGTGTTCCAAATGCCTCACGTCCCCGACGGGGACTGCGGAGAGTTGGCTCCGCATGGAGTGCCCTGGACTTCCTGCGAAGATTCACTTCTCCCACCGCCATCTCCAGAGGTTTCGTGGAGTCTTCTGGTGCAGGGATTGTGGGAGCTATGCCGCCACAACTTTCAACAAGCTTTCCAAAGAGTGCGCGGGGATTGTCTCGAAGCACGGAGGGAAGATTTTGCGTGCTCTTGAGGCGGGAAAGCTCCCGAGGGACATCATGGCCTGGCCCGAGCCTGAACCCTCTTTGGAGCTCCCGCCCCCAATCGCTTTTTTCTGAAGGGAGGGGGCCCTGTCGCGGCTCACTGACTGGGTGGATCGCAGCCCAGTCGGTGAGTGACAAATTCGGATGGGCCCCCCCCGAACTTTTATACTAGGGGCTCCGCCATGTGGACTCCGCCCCTCAGGTAGGTAAGAGGTAAGAGGAGGAGGAGCAGCAGCAGCAGGAGGAGGAGGAGGAGGAGGAGGAGGAGGCAGCAGCAAGGAGGGGCGGAGAAGGGAGGGTGCAGGAGGCAGAGCGTCGGAGGGGCGAGGAGGAGGAGGAGGAGGACGAGGAGGGAGAAGGAGGGAGGAGGAGGAGGAGGAGGAGGAGAAGGAGGGGGAGGAGGAGGAGAGGGAAGAGGAGGAGGGGGAGGAGGAGGAGGAGGAGGAGGAGGAGGAGGAGGAGGAGGAGAGGAGGAGGAGGAGGAGGAGAGGAGAGAGGAAGGAGGAGGTGGGTGATGATGGGAGGGAGCGGGGCGGCGATGAAGGGGTATGCAGTGGAGAGGAGAGCGGCGGATGGAGGAGGGAGGGAGGGAGAAGGAAGGAGGAAGGAGGGAAAGAAGAGGGAGGAGGGAGGAGGGAGGAGGGAAGTGAAGAACATGCTCGTTCGACTTTCGGGGGGGTCCACCCAGCGGCGGAAGCAGCTGCAGCAGGGCCGCAGCCGCACAGGCGGCGCGAGGACGCCCCTGAGGCGCCTGGGCCCGGGTCGGCTGGGCTGGCGGCCCTCTTTTGGCGGCTCGTCACGCCCGAGGTGCACGACGCGGCCACACCGAAGCCTGGCTCCTCGCCTGTGCGCCGCGGGATGAGGGAACTGCGGACCGAGGCGGAGGCGGGCCCAATGCCGTTCTGGCAAGGGGCGGATACCGTCCAGCGCATCAGGTCCATCGAGCAGTGGTCCCAGAAGATGAGTGTCAAAACTGCTGGCCACGTGGACGCCACCCAGTGGACCAAGGAGCAGGTTATGGACGGTTTCTACCAACTCGTTGACACGCAAAGGGTATGGCCTCAAGCACTGCCCTGAGGCCCCGTTGGTGCTGGAAATGCGCCCCATGGCTTCCTGGTGTTGCCAGCCATGTATCGGCATGCTCTGCAGTCTCGTGGATAATAGTGTGCAAGCCGCTGTGCTGGCTGGACTTGCGCTGCTCACGAGCCCACCGGACATGCCGGATATGATGCTGGAGGCCAGGACAACAGCGCATCCCCAGGGAACGCCGGCAGTGGACAAAAAGCAGCGTTACGACACGGATTATGCCACCAACCATGATCTGCGTAACCAGCAGGACAAGAGCCGCGTTACCATGCGCTGTCCAGAAGCTGCGCATATCGGGCAACAGCACCCCAGGAGGGCAGACCATCTGCCAGATCATACGGGGGACTGGCTCGACGCGGTAGACACAGCAGATGGAAGGTGGGGCGTGCCGCCAGTACACCGCCATATCTTGCCGCAGGGGTCGATGGCAGGCGGCGTCGACACGCTGGATGGCAGGAAAGACGACGAGGCTCTGGGCATCTTCTGCGATAAGCTCCACCAGACGGCACATGTGCTCGCATTCGGCAGTGCTGCGCCTGAGCAGCTGACCCACCCCGCGACGATCATCACCGTTCTTGCTTGCAAGCGGCTGGTCAGAGGATTCCGGCAGCCGCTGCAGTGGTGACGTCGTCATAATTCGCGGGGGTGACACAGTGACGGTCCGGCCGCAGCACGCACAGAAGTGCTCGCCCTACGATGCCATTGTCGTGATGCCCACCCTAATGCATGACCATAGGAGGTGAATTCAGCAACGAGTGAAGACGCTCCTCAGGGCAAAAAGGGGAAGCATGTAGCGAACAGGCGACGTCCGTTGCATGTGTTTTGGAGCGGGCCTGGGGAGGTGCGTGCAAAGAGCTGCATGATGAGTAGTAGCAGTGAGAAGTGAGCATGTGTACCCTTACTGGCTTTTGAGGTGCTGTGAGCTTTAGGCCAGCGCTGAAGCTGGGAGACCGGCGCACATTCGCACGGGGTGGTCAGCATACGAAGTGAAACTATTTGAAAAGGAGTCCTGTCTCCAGCATTCCTTGCAATCTTCCTCATCTTCAGCAGGAGGATGCAGAGGAGGAGGAGCAGGAGGAGCAGGAGGAGCAGGAGGAGGAGGAGGAGGAGGAGGAGGAGGAGGAGGAGGAGGAGAAGAGGAGGAGGAGGAGGAGGAGGAGGAGGAGGAGGAGGAGGAGAGGGGAGGCGAGGGAGGGAGGAAGGGGAGCGGGAAGGGGGAAAGGGAGGGAGGGAGGGGGGAGGGAGGAAGGGGAGCGGGGAGAGGAGAAGGGAGGAGGGAGACAAGGAGGAGGAGGAGGAGGAGGAGGAGGAGGAGGAGGAGGAGGAGGAGGAGGAGGAGGGAGGGAGGGAGGGAGGGAGGGAGGAGGGAGGAGAGAGGCAGGGAAGGAAGGAGGCAGGGAGGGAGGGAGGGAGGGGCAGGTCCTCAGGGCCCCGGGGGGTGCCGGGCGACCGCGGCCCTCACGGTGACGGGGCCTCGTCCGCTCGCCTCCCTGCAGTTCGCGGCCACCATGCCGCAGTGGTCGCCCCAGAGGCAGTCGTCGAAGAAGAGCATCTCGCCCGGCGGCGCGCCGAGGGCCGAGGGGGGGGGGGGGGGCGCGAGGGGGGGCGGGCCCCCTCGGGACTGCCCACCACACCACCCCAACCCGACCCGACGACCCGACTTCCGGGTTCGGGGGGGGGGTGCGGGCTTCATGTGTGGTTTTCCAATGTTCCCCGAGCCCCCCCCCCCCCAGTGGAAATGGAGGGCTCATCGGGGCCTTCGGGCTGGGTCGGGGTGGCCTGGTGAACGGTGCCCCTCGGGGGGCAAGTCCGGGAGCTTCGAGGCTCGAGGCTCGAGGCGTGCCGGCGTCGTCGTCGGTCCTCGGCGGTGTTCTGGCCTCGGGGGGCGTGGATCGTCCCAGACGGCCGCGGGAGGCCCGAGCCGTGACCCGAAAAGCCCGACCTCCCCTGGGCAGCACAGGCCCCCTCGAAGGCGGCGGCGCTTCTCAGAAGCCCCCGGGCCTTCTGGGAAGCCCCCTGGAGCCCTGGAGAAGGCCTCGGGAGCTCGCCAGAAAGGCCAGAGGCCTTCCGGGCCGTCTGAGAGCGCCCGCCCCCTCGGCCGTCCCACCACCTCCCCTCGGCGCGCCGCCGACTTGTCGAAGCCGACGCCCGTGGCGGCCTTCAGGCGAGGGAAGTGGGTCGCCGACTTGTTGGACGACAGCGGGGGCTGCCGACCGATCTGGGCGCGCTGGTTTCGCAGGAGGAGGAGGAGGAGGAGGAGGAGGAGGAGCAGGAGGAGGAGGAGGAAGAGGAGGAGGAGGAGGCAGCAGCAAGGAGGGGGGGGAGAAGGGGAGGGTGCAGGAGGCAGGGCGTCGCAGGGGCGAGGGAGGAGGGAACGGAGCAGGGCGCCGACTTGTTGGACAACAGCGGGGGCTGCCGACCGAACCGGGCGCGCCGGTTTCGCCCCGCACCCCCTGAGGCCGCCCGGGCCTCGCGCTCGGATGCGCGCGCCCCTCGGGCGCCAGCTCTCCCGCGCCTGGCACCGCGAGGAGCCGAAGAGCGACGGCGATGCAGCGATCCTCACCACCGGGGCTGTGAGCAGTGGCCATGCTCCAGCGTTTGTCTGAACACAAACTTCAGAGAGAGAGAGGGAGAGAGAACGCGTAGACACGCCAGGTGGGCTACCAGTCATGGTCTGAATGTATCGCTTATTGGGAGGATGGGGTCCTTTCCGAATATGATGTATACATGGTTGCGGGCTTGCTTCCAGCCCAGAGCATCTCTGACACCACTTACGTCCAACTAAACCAGCATTCCGAATCTCCTCTTCCTTTCCTCCCTCCCTTCCCCATTTTGTCCCCTCCCTGGCTCATTTCCCACCTCAACCCTTGCCTTGCTCTCCCTGCCTTTCACTTCCTCATTCGTAATAGAATGGCCCCTATCATATCAGCAATAGGTGACGGACTCACTCCATGACTGCGCCCGGTTACTGCAGAACGTACAAGACGTGGGGTAATGATTACGAGCATGCAGCAAGTCGTGGGCATGACTGTGGCGGCATGCTCGCTTACTGTGTCCCTTAGATTCCAGCGACGCTGTGAAATAGGACACGTGTTTCACATATGGCTTTGGACAAAACAAAAAGGAGCCCGCCTGGTTGACGTCGCGCCCGTCCCAGTCCCTTGGCATTGCAAAGCGCACAGGCCAAGACAGCAAAGCACCGCAAGATAAGGAAGCGTTGTCAGCGAACGAAGGCGGAGCGCAGAAGAATTGAGCAACAGCAACAGAAGTGGCAGTGCAATACAAGCGAACGTAAACACGACGATCTCCTCTGCTACCCCAAGCCCCGCCAAGCTGCCACATGGAATGATGAGGAAGGAGAGAAGGGATGACGTCGATGACGACGTAGCAACGACCATGACGACGCTGTCGCTGGCGACTGCGAGTGGCCAACTCGTGGCACGTGGCGATGCCCACGGAGACGGCGCAGAAAGCCGACTGCAGAGACGACTCCCATGAGATCCGACGTTGCGAAAAAATGCAACATAACATCATGACAAATCACGACCGGAGCCCTATATACCGCTTTTCTGCTGCGTTTTTCAAAACGGATCGACCTGTGATGGTCCTGGGGCCCGAAGCGCGGTGAAAACGCGCGATGCGAAACAATTTCAACGCCTGGACCTCAGGGTACGACACGACTACGGGTTCTCGGCAGACAGGCGCAAACCGCGAAGACTCGCAAGGCCTCAGCAGCATGTCCCACACCGTGAGCCCTGGCAGCACCTCCAGCAGCGCCAGCGAGGCGCGGCCGACCTTCTCGGCGAAGGGGGTGTCCTAGAGTAGACGGATGGGATCAGAAATCCTGCCATGGGAAATCTTTGGGCACATTCCTCGTCGATCTTTGAGCTCTGAGGTGCCCCAGAGCTTCCGTGGATTCCTGGGGCCATCCAGGGGATAAGACATTTCCGTGGCCCTGACAGAAACGACGAGGGTGGAGAGCCTCTCATGTGCGGTCCACTGCTTCGGCTTCGCACCGACAGGCCTGAGCTGGAGCGAATCGCGGAGTCGGAGCGGATCGGAAACGTAGCGGATCGCCAGTGAATGGTCCCGAATCGCATCGAAATCGGATCGCTGCTCCTGGCCTGCCTGGTCCCAGCCGATGCCGGTGAATCGGACCGAATCGACTCGGATCGGAGTCGTGGCTCCTGCCAGCGGATCGAGCCGCATCGGATCGGATCCTAGGCGACCCTGACGGGGTGCTGCCGACCCGTCTGTTGTTACCCTTCGCGCTGAACGTGCCGAGCCGGGCACACAAATCACCACTGACAACTACAGTCCCGGCGCCCGCCGCCGACGGGCAGAAAACACAGAGGTGCTTCAAGCGTCCAGAACTTGCCGCGCTCCCTGGAGGCGAGGAAACGTCGGAACAGCAGGAACGAGAAAAAATGAGCAAGCGACATCCAGAAGTCCTAAACCAGCCTCGAGCTCATCCCTGCCCCAAAGCCTGACAAGCCCCAAGCCGATGACAAAATGTGTCCCCTCAGAAACCGAGCGAACCCGTAATATCGGCAGGAAGAGAAGGCGATGCAAGACATCAGGAACGGCAATATACTTCGGGCTGGTACCGCAGCTCCAGAGAAGAGTTAGGGGGCGCGCGCGGCGCGGACCCCGACATCCGTCAGCATGATTGTTCGCGGAGCCAGCTTCTCGCTCCCAAGCCGCATTTGAGCCGAAAAAACTGGCCCCTGAAGGCCGAAGTCGAAGGAAAAGCGCTGGCTGACAAAATCACATCGTCGGAGATCTGGGAGCTCTCGACCCCCAAAGGTCTCCCCCAGAGGCCTGCACCGGTTCCCCAGTACCGATTTTTCATCCAGAGTCGTGTCTCCCACGATCCTGCGGCCTGGTGGTGGCCCCCAGAGGCCGAAAATGGCCGAAGACCTGCCGTCGTGATCAAGTCTTTGCACGACTCGAAGAAATCTGGGAAGAGTGAGGGGGCTGGGGAAGCCAAAAGATACCGATACCGTCACTCCCTGGACCTCTCCCGGGGGTGCCTTCTGGCCAGAGTCTCGAGGCGAATCAAGCCGCGGCGACGAGGGCCTCCCAGGAGGCCCCAAAAGGCGAAAATGAGAGCAGGGCAGCGGTATCGGAACCTTCTCCTCCTGCGAAGGGGGCGCGGGGCGCGGGGCGCGGGCGGCGCTGGCCGCGGCGGGCGCCTGTTCCACGGCGGGCGCGGGTCGCGTGCGGGTCGCGAGGCGGGCCGCGAGGCGGGCCGCGAGGCGGGTAGTGGACTGAGCGGGCCCCAGGCCAAGGCCTCTTCTGGGCCGTTCTCAAAAACTCTAAACCCAAACTCCTCCCAGGAAGCGGGGACAAAAACAGCTCCGGGATTGGAACCAGAACCAGAATCATAAAAGAGCGGCGACCGAGCCGGGGCTTCTTTATTTGTATATAATTGGTTTATGGCTCATAACTCCTTGCTTGTGGACAACAAGAACAACAACAACGACAACGGCAACGACAACGACAACAACAACGACAACAACAACAACAACAACCACAACAACAACAACAACAACATCACCACCAACACCAACAACAACAACAACAACAACAACAACAACAACAACAACAACAACAACAGCAACAGCAACAACAACACAACTACAACTACTACTACTACTACTACTACTACTACTACTACTACTACTACTACTACTACTACTACTACTACTACTACTACTACTACAACTACTACAACTACCACTACAACTACAACTACAACTACAACTACAACTACAACTACAACTACTACTACTACTACTAACTACTACTACTACTACTACTACTACTACTACTACTACTACTACTACTACTACTACTACTACTACTACTACTACTACTACTACTACTACTACTACTACTACTACTACTACTACTACTACTACTACTACTACTACTACTACTACTACCACAACAACAAAAAGCGTCGCTGGCACCGGCACAAAAGCTGCAGCACGAAACTGTAAAAAAACGGCCCTGCAGTCTCCAAGGCCGCCTCGAGCCGTGGAAGCAGGGCGGAAGGCGCGGCGACCGCGGGTCGCGGGGCCCGGCGTGGGGGGCGGGCGCAGATCGCCCGACGGAGGCCGCAGGAGGGTCCCGGGAGACCAGGCCAGACGGCCCCACAGGGTCATCCTGCCGAGCGCCCTCGACCCCGAGATCGGGGCGCTGCATTGTTGCTCACCTCGGGCGCCGTCGCCCAATTTCGGGCCCCGGGGCCATCACGGGTCGACTCGGCTCGAGGGTGCAGCAGGAAGACGGGGTCCAGGGCTCCGGTCGTGACTTCTCGCGACGTTGCAATTGTTTCGCAACGTCGGATCTCAAGGGAAGGGGCTCGGTAGGACCATGGCGCCTAAGGCAAGGCCCCCAGGAGGCCCTCCAGAAGCCCCCACTCGAGGCCCCTCCAAAATGGCGCCAAGAAGCCCCCGAAAGGCCCCGATGGAGGCCCCAATGAGTCTCCAAGGAGCCCCAACAAGACAACGCGACAAGCATGCAATGTTGCGGCCACGCTACTGTGCAGCATCACGACGCTGTTTTCCACACGGCCCCGCATAAGCTCGGTAAAACCAACGAGACCCAGACTGCCGAAGGGAGTCCTGGGGACGCGCGGGGTGCCGTGGAGCTGTGCCGACCCTGTTCGGGAGAGCTTGGTGAAACGATCGTGCATGCATTTCATTATTACGCCAGGCGGCTGGAGAATGCAACACAATAAAATAGGCACGATATGTAAAGTTGCGCAACGAACGCTTCACGGGCAACGGACATCGGCTTGCACCGTTGGCAGTTGACGGCTGCTCCAATGTTGTTCGATGCGTGGGCCCCAGAGGCCCGGACCACTTCCCTAGGGCCGGCTTTGCGTCCTGAATCGATTTCTGACGGTCCCGAGGCCTGGCGAGGGCCCCTGGAAGCCAAAAACAGCCAAAAACCGCCCGCCCCAATGTTTTCGGAGCGTCGGATCGCTGTGTAGTGGCAAGCAGCGCCCTGGCTGTGGTCCTCGAGCCAGGGAACCTCACGCTGGGCTGGGCCCCAGGCGCAGGCTGCCTTTCTCCTGCTCGCCCAGTCCCTGGCCTACGTACCACGGAATCGAGAGGCGGGCCGCAACGGATGCACGAGCCACACGGGCCACCACCAGACTACAGTCGAAACGCTGCCATAAGGAACCCTAAACAAGGAACGAGGCCCCTTTCTTCCCATATATTAAACTTCGCTCTCCCGTAGTCAACACAAGGAAAACCTAGGAAAATCTATAACACGATGAAGGATCATCGAGCCCCTCCCCAACGAAAACGGTTCCTTATTCAGCGACCCGAGTGTACAGCCACTGTGCTACCATTAAGAACGCCGTGTAAGGCACGAATCAGACCTCCTGGCCACGTCCAACCTCGGCCACGAATAGGTTCCCCGACCCATATCCGAGGAACGGCCTGAAAACCAGAGCCTCTCCTGCGCCCACAGTGGTCTTTTCTTCCAGCGGGAGGCACACGCGACCTGTGGGATATTTCTGGGCGACGCGACGCCACAAATAACGTCCCAGAAAACGAGGGGGGCTCTTTGGGCTTTCAGGCACGCCTTGAACGACTCACCACCAGCAGCAGCGTCCGCGCCCTTTGGGACACGCGTGGTTGAGGCATCCCCCACCTGGGGGAGGCGAATGGCTGCTACGACACGTACCACCAAGATGAGCATGACCTGGGCAGTTTTGATCTGCCTGATGCTGTTGCCCTGCGCCGACAGCGTCGAGACGGGCCTCAACATGACCTCAGATTGCTTCAACGCGACAGTCACCAAGGGCCTGACAGCATGTACAATTTCTAGGAGTCCATCTTACTTGGGGGGGAGTTTGGTGGCTAGCATGTTTCACAATCTAGTTCTTTTGGGAATACTTGTCATGTGCTTGGGGCTCGCGCGTATGTGGCAAGTTTTGGAGCAGCAGGACGGACCGTCAGCCTGCTCCACAATACGACCCTTCACTCTACCACTACTTACTGATCGGCGCGAAGCGGTCCGCTTCAAGCGCGCGCCGGGCAGGACTTACCCGGCATCGCGCTCCTCGAGGGCGAGGTGTCCACGGAGATCGTCGGAAGCTTCGAGGGCGAGGCTATCTTCGCCACCTGGTTGTCTTCTGCTTCCTGGTGCTGGACCCCTCCGTTTTCCGAGGCGGTGCATCGTTCCCCTCTGGCGCCGGTTGCGCCAGGGATGCCACCGATTGGCTCATGCCACTGCGCGCCTGCGCCTGGGGCAAGAGCAGAAACTGCGGCTCGACGGACAGTACGATCACACACCAGTAGATGTGACCTATCCTACAATTTCGCATCCTGCAGGTGGTCCCCTCTTGAAGCGCGTGCGACATGCTGCACGTGGATGCGTACACCTGGGTGGCGTGCTTTTTCATCCGGGTCGGCTGCTTCTTCACATGGGTGGTGATATATTCCATCCAGGCCAGCTTCATGTGCGACATCTTCAGCATTTTGTGCGTGGATGAATAGTGACGTCCTTGTTCGTCCAGGTCGGCCCCTTTTACTGCATCTTCAGCATGTTCTTCATGGATGTTCCCATCTGGGTGATGTTCTTCTTCGTCCACGTTGGCTCCTTCTTCATCTGGCTGGTGTGCTTCTTCGCCCAGGTCGAGCGCTTTGGCGGCGCATTCGCAATCTTCCACGCGCTGATCCCCGCGATGAGCCACGGCCAGATGGTCGACAGCCTGGTCCGCTGGGCTCCCAGCTCCGCGGCAGCGGACGCGACGGCCCACAGCCACATCCTCTGAGCGGTAGCGGTTACCAGAACCGTGCCCGCAAGCAACGGGAGCGTGCGCTGCTCCAGGGCCTGCAGGCGCTGCTATTACAATTATCATCGCCGTCTTCCGCTCCGGCGCAGCCAGCTGCTCCATCCAGCGGCAAGGGCAAACTCACGAGCGCCAAGGCGAAGCGTCGCCTCGCCAAGCGCCAGACCCACGCGAATGAAGGGCTCCTTGGCGCACTCCGGCGGATCGTCACCAGGGCTGAGAAGACGGGCGATGCCAAGCCCGTCCTCGGCAAGCTGAAGAACGCGGCCCAGGCCATCAACGGCAAGCTCGACGGCCACCCGGACCAGCAGAGGCCGAGGCCCGCGAAGGCTGCAGCCAGGCCTACAGCCTCGTCGCCTGGCCGAAGGCGGCTGCCAAGCCGTTGAAAGCACAGCAACCGGCAGAGCATCTGCTGGCTGCGCCTTCTTCGCCGCCCCCGCCAGCGCGGACCTCACCACCGAATTTTGCACCAACGACGTTGCGTCCTGAGCACTGGCACGGGAAGCTCGCTGATGACGAGATCAACTCGCTCTTCGGGATCCAGGCTAACGAGCACTTGGTTTACGACATCGCCCACAAACCACCCGACGGCCTGGACAACCACACCCTCCCGCAGGACGCTACTATTTCAGTGCTTCTGGATCGTCCTGCTGACAGCGCCGTGCCCCTTCGAGCACCTGCGCCCGATGCCAGGGGCATGCAAAAAGTTGTCCCTCTATACCTTCTGCAGCTGGGCAAAGCCGTGGACGTCTTCAAGTGGGAGGCCCAGATGGGTCAACCACTACCAGCGGCAAAGCCGACATGCGTTGTGCGCCTCGCCAGTTTCAGGCCTCTGCTCCCTGGCGACGAATGGAAAGAGCGCTCCACGAACAGCAAAGCTGCGGCGACGCTATGGCGCGCCTACCTTCGCGCGCCGACCGGCGAGATCGCGGACATCTTTGGCCCGCGGAAGTCGGAGGACGGCAGCATCATCTCTGTGAACATCCGCGTGGCCGCGTCGCGTGCGGCAGCCATCGACGCAGCCAGTGGAATCGCCGGCATGCTTACGCGGCTTCTCCCGGAGGATCCCAAGGCCACGCCTACCTTCGGCAACGCGCAGTGGATCAAGCGGCAGGATGGCGAGACAGGCGCGGCCTTCCTCACCCGCGCCCGCGCCGAAGCCGAGAAGGAGTCACCGTGCCTCGGCCTGGCCTCCTCCAACACGGGCTCGGTGGGCCTGCGCAGAAAAGGGTGCTGGGAGGCTACGTCTTGGAAGGTTTCTGGGCCCCCCAAGGCTCTATCTATTCCTCAGTTCGCTGTGTGGCTTAAGAGCTGCGGTTAGCCTGACATTGAATCGTCGTCTGTACGGCGTCGGGTTGCTAACCGGACGGCCGCGTTCATCTTCCGCGGCGTCAACCCCGGACGCGCTACGACGGTCGAGACGAATGCTGGTGGTGAATCGGTGTTCGTGGACTTCGAGCCGTTCCGCCCTGCACAGAAAGCACCTGCTTTCCGCATCCTTCGGGCCGGTAATCTGCTCTGCGCCGGGATGTTCCCAAGCCCCCGGCGGACACTTCGGCGAAGGTCAACCAATCCGACCTGGCGGCCGAGGAGGTTCCGGAAGCGAAGCGTCAGCGTGGCCCTGATGGTACTGCCGCGCCGGCGGCAGGCGGGGAGCCCGCCAAGGAGGAGGTCTTCACCGCGCTCGGCCTCACGGTCAAGACGGCACCCCTGGCGACGACCTCTCAAAGCGTTGCCCATTACTTGCCATTTGTGGGCGCGCCGGCACGCAGCTGCCCTCAACCAATGGATGCTGCCGTGGAAGCCGGCGGGGCTGACCGGCGCTGTTCCAGATCAGCTGTCCTGACGTGTTGTGGGATATCCAAGCTCGACTTGCGCAAGCACGGCTTGGTGATACCGATCCTTGGTTCGTATTATCGATGGATTTAGGAAAATGCTCTGACAGATTAGATTTGGGAAATAGTGACAAAGTGGCTGAGCATCTTCAACTACCAATATGTACACATACCTCACATAATTATGAAAACCTCACGAAGCTGTTGTTTGTTGACAATCAATCCACGGATGTCTGGCTGCAGGGTGACAATGTTGCTGGCGTTCCTCAAGGATGTCCACTAGCTTTTGTCTTCTGCAACTTAACCTCTGTGCTCTGGCATCTGGCAGTGGAGCAGGCTGTGCCGACGGCGCTTCACTATTCGTATTTAAATGACAGATTCGTGATGGCGCGCTCCTGGGGCGATCCGGAAGCGATCCTCACAGCGACTCAGCGCGTCGACCAATCCATCGGGCCGATTTTGAAAATTGGCAAGTGTGCGCGGGGCGTCGTGGTTCCCAAGGAACGGCGCCCTCTTCGAAAGGTTTTTCGATACTTGGGCATGGACCTGGTTCTGGGCCACGTGACCCAGGCACCTGTTGCAGAGCGCCTGATGAAGGGTTATCGCGACCACTTGGACATCGTCAAGCTTTTGCCGTATAGCCAACGAGGAACCGGAGTTGCTGACGCCACCGCTGCCCTCTGGGCCGAGGGCGGTTTCGCCTACGCCACGTCCCAGATGGCCCAGGCTGTCTCGGCAGCGGCTACGGTCTTGATGGGTCCAGCCACGGCGGGGCGCGTCGGGAAGCGCTCTCGTCCCATGACAGACGTACTGGGGCCTGGTCGTCACAGAACGCACTTACCATCCGTCGTCATCTAAACTGTCGTGAGCCGTTTCTTCCACATGATCTTGGCCGATGTTGTACCTTATCGCGTTTGGGTCCGCTTGTGGCAGCAACGAGACAATCTTCGCTTGGGGCCATTCGTTCTTGTGGCAAGGGCGTATGAGAGCCTTGACATCGCTTGGATAAGTCCGACGCGGTTCGTCTCGGCGACATCGTCCTATGGTTCTAGTATTCGCCAAGACCTACTTGCCCAGGCAAACCGGGCCCAGGCCGGCAATCTTATGAAGGCAGCTTCGCGTTCAAGCTCGTTTACACGCACTCCGAGCTTTTCTCCGGCAGTGCATGTCTGCGCAGGAAGCAGCGCGCCGCCCCAAAGACTTTGCGGGGCTCGAAGGAGGGTTGACTGAGGACCGTGCTGCGCGCGAGCACATGTACGGAGCACCATGGCACTTCGGCGGACCATCGCTTACCACCGCAGGGCTCTGGACGGCTTTGCAGGTTACTCGCGTACCTTTCCATGATCGGGACGATGTCTGTCCTCGATGCGGGGCGGATACAGAGACCGTGGGCCACCGCTTATGGTCTTGCCCTTGCAATGCAGCTGAACGCAATCGGCTGGATCAACTGATTCCTGGGAACAGCTACCCCCAGGGGCTCCCGCCGTGCCTGGCGCGGTGCGGGCTCATCCCTGCTCGTCTCGGACCCGAGTACGATGTGGACCTCACGCAAGCAATTGCCATCTCGACGTACCTGCTGCGCATCAATGCCATCGCGACCCAAGCCCTCGCGGACTTGCGGTGGAACAAGCCTGTCGCCGTCGAGCTGGACCGGCCGCGGGCGCGACCTATCGAAGACATGTACCGTTCTGTCTTACCTCCTCTGCGTCGCCTCAAGGCCGGGGGAGGACATCCAGTGCAGCCGCGAGATGCACATCGAGGGAATCAGCTTCCTCGCCAACCTGCTCCGTCAGTATTTCAGCCCGTGGAGCCGCTAGAGCCTTCGTGCGACGGTTCTGCGCGACTCGGAGGAGATGAAGATGTCTCGGGCTGGGGCTTTACTGTGGCCTCCTCGTCCTGGTCGTCACTCAGGGACTATTGCGGGCCCACCATCCTGGACCCGCACGAGCCAGGATATACTGGTGCACAACATTATTCTAACAATGTTGGTGAACTGTCTGCTTTGTACTTTGCATGCATTGTGTTGGGAACTTCAAAATGGATCGTCGTCTTCAGCTTCATCATCTGCAGTTATCGAGTATGACTCGGAGTATGCGGCTGGCGTGGCCCAGCGGCACATTCGAGGGCGGGCGAACCTCCGACTTGTTCTGCGGCTTCGTCATATGTTTGATCAGGTTGCTGGACATGTTACTTTCCGGAAGGTGGGAAGCCATACTGGGGAGTACCCCAACGAGCGAGCTGATCATCTGGCAGAATGTGGTGCGAATGGTACTTCATGTGGCCCTGATGATGTTCATCACTGGGCGAGCTTATCCAGCTAACTTGTGGATTTCTGTGGACAGGCACCCCCTGTTCGTTTCAGCATACGCCTTGAACAACTTGACCTCCTCGTTACGATTCCACGTTGACCCCCCTGCTGATTGCCAAGCAGCTTAACCTGGCATGGAGTTGCTTGTCCCCCGATCTGCGGCCACTGTTTATGCGAGCGATTGGACTTCTGAGGCGTCTGCGATCCACGCCCTGGGTGGCCACTCTCGAGATCCAGCAGATTTGCAGCGAGATTAAATGCCGACGCCGATGACATTTGCAACTCCGTGCTTGATGTAGCTGCGGCAGGCCGAACCCCGAGAGAGCGCGGAGACAATAATCGATCTAAACTGGGAGCCCGTTGCTGCTCCTGCACCGAGGTGACGCCGCTCTGCCCCCCTCCGGTTGCTCCACCCCCCCCCGTGTGTTCTCGCCCTCCTTCCCCCGCTCGGCCGGCTCGTCCACCGGTCTCCGCTGCTCTCTCTCTGTTGCCCCCCCCTCTGCTGGCGCTTGCCTGCGCCGCCGTACCCGCGCCTGTCGGCGCCGCTCGCTGTTGACATCTGCACGACTGTACCACTGTACCAGAGTCAGCACGCTCCACCAGCCGTCTGGCTAGTTCATCGCACAAGTCTCGTCTAAGCTCCGACGCATAGCTTGACAAGAGAACTGGCTGCAGGACAATTCATAGATGTACAATTATGTAAGATGTATCGCTTGATCTGGTTCACAGTTTGTTGCTGACATGTGTCATCATGGTTGTGGGGAACAAGTGCTCAGGCCACCAGCCGCGGCACCAGAGACCACGACCAGGCCACGGTTCTGTGGCAACTCACGGGAGCCTCCCATGTCATCTTGCTAGGTCCTGCGAATCGGCGCCAATCGGCGCTAATCGACGCTAATCGACGCTACATCGACACCAATCGACGCTAGATCGGCGTTCGTTATCTCATCGATTATCAGATGCTAGCGCAAAGCAACGCACTCCAATGACAGAGTTCAACGGGACCACATGCCGCGACTGTTGGGCCACAGACCACGGAGCCAGAGCCACGAGCGAGCTCGCGAGCTGGGAATCCGTCCCCTTCAGTGGCTGCCGGGAGGGCTGCAACGAAGGCCTGTGCTCTATGGAGGAACAGAAACCGGCATAAACATAATTTCTCTGAGGTCCGCGCGCAATTCTCAGGTCGGCGCTGGACACCCTCCCTTGTGCGCGGAGGGCACCAGGGTCGGCGCCGGAGGCGCCGCCAGCGGCGTCGAGCGCCGATCCGAGAAATCGGTGCGGAGCTCCGAAAGTTTACGTTTGTGCAGGCTTCACCCTGCAGGAGAACCCCGAACAGCACGTCGATCTTGTCGGCGGGCACTGGAGGCAGCCAAGCATCGCACCAAGTCGGATACCAACGGCGGGTCGCACCGACCCGTTGCCATGCAAGGCGCGGGGAAGAGGAATGAGAGGCACGGAAAAACGGCGACAGGGTAACCTGAAGTCATCCTCTGCCTCGCCCTTCCCTTCCTCTTCCAGCTCCTCCTCCCCCTCATCCTCCTCCTCCTCCTCCCCCTCCTTCCCCCTCCCAGCTCATCAACCCCTCTCCTTATAGACAACTCCTCCCTGTCGCACCACGAAAGTGGCAGCAGGGTGGGCCGGGCGTTTCGCCTGACACTCACCATGTATGGTCCTGAGGCTTGAAAGTTAAGGGAATTTCAAAATAGGTCTCCCGCCCTAGCGCCGAGCGCGTTCGTCTTCAAAAGTTGCAGGAGCTTCGCGGTTGGAGGGCGGGTGGTGTTCGAAATGTGGCTCCGCACGTAGCGCCGCACAATCCTCTCGAAAGTTTGCACCAGTGTAACTCGTGGAGGGCGGGTCGTCTTAAATGTCGATGTCGCCTCAGCGCCAGGCACATTCGTCGCAAAAGTGTGCAAGAGCTTCACGCATGGAAGGCGGGTCCGTACGAAAGTGTGGCTCTCGCCTGAGCGCAGCGCGCATTCGTCTCAAAGGTTTGCAAGAGTTTCACGGATGGAGGGCGGGTGGTGTTCAAAATGTGACTCTGGTCTTAGCGCCGCGCACAATCCCCTGCAAAGTCTGCGAGAGTTTTCCTGGTGGCGGGCAGCTCCTTTTCAAGATGTGGCCCTCGCCTTCGCGCACCGCGCACACTCGTCGTAAAAGTGCGCAAGAGCTTCACGGGTGGATGGCGGTTCCTTGTCAAAGTGTGGCTCTCGCCTGAGCGCCGCGCACATTCGCTCTAAACGTCGTACTGCAAATTGTTGATGCGTCTTGGGTTGACACTGGTCCTCCTCCTCCTCCCCCTCCTCCTCCTCCTCCTCCGCCCGAGGCCGGTCCGCGCTGCTCGCCACGGCGATCTTCATGCCCGGGTACCTGCCGTCGGCGTGACCCTGGAGGGCGACCAGGGACCTCGGCGGCGGCCGGGTGCAGCGGCGAGGCCGCGGCCCGGCCGGACAGAGCCTGAGCTCCGGGCGTGTTCGCCCGGATTCGAGGTTCGCTGTGCGCAGCGGCGCTGCCGGGCGCTTTCGCGCAAAGTGTTCGTCGTTTCCGGTGTCTGGGGGCCGTCGCTGGCCGGGCAACGGCACCGCCCGAAAACGATCCGGGTCGAGAAACCGGCTGTCTTGAAAAACAACAGGATGTCGGAGGTCTGGGTTCGAGGCTCCAGGTCTTTGATCGTTTTCGTCGGTTCTCGGCGGCCTCCCAGCCTCGGGTTGCTCTCCAACGGCTGCGCCCTGTCGCGGGCGTTCCCTGGGTGCCCGGATCATCCCGAACGGCCGCCCAAAGGCCCGAGCTATGACCCGAAAACAAAGCCTCCTCTCGGTGGCATTGTGATTTTGTCAGCTATGACCCGAAAACAAAGCCTCCTCTCGGTGGCATTGTGATTTTGTCAGCGGGCGATCTCGCCCAACTTTCGTGCCCCAGGACCATGCACAGATCTATCCTGCTCGAAGAGTGCCCCCAGAAGCTCGGGTCGGGAGCACCACTCTCATGGTTACTCGCGATGCTGCAATGGTCGGCAACGTCGGATCTCGGGGGAGCGGGAGGGGCGGTATGCCTTCTGCTGCTGCTCCACCTCCTCCTCCGCCTGCGCCTCCTCCTCCCCCTCCTGACTCTCCCTCTCCCCTCCTGCGCCCCTTCCCCTCCGCTCCGCGCCCACCCCTCCCCCCTGTCGTTCTAATGAAAATGATAATAGTAATGTTAATGATAATGATGATAATAATAATAATAGTAATAATAATAATAGAAATAATGATAATAATGATAATAATGATCATAATGATAATAATGATAATCATGATAATAATGATAGTAAGAATAATAGTAATAAAAATAATAATCATAATAATAGTAGTAGTAATAATAATAATAATAACAATAATAACAATAATAATAATACTACAACTAATAATAATAACACTTATACTAATACTAATAATAATGATAATACTAATAATAATAAGAATAATAAGCTTAGTTTGCATTAGTAGTCTTAGCATTCGTGTTCGTATTTTCCAAATCTCAAGACCGACCGCCGTCCCCTCCTGCCCCGTCCCCCCCGCCTCTCCGTCACCCGGAGGCGGCGCCAAGGGCCCAAGGGAGCACCCGAAGCCAGCTGCCGCCACCATCCGCGGCGGCGAGGCTCGGGCCAGAGCTCCGAGGCTGGAAGTCCCCCACTCTGCCAGGCACCCCCACCGCCTGCCGTCACCAGAGGTCGAGGCGGGGACTCTGAGGTCAGCGAGGTTAGACAAGCGCGTCCCACTCTTCTCGTTAAGTAGCTACACGCAAACCGCCTGGATCCGCCGCGGGGGATTTACGAGATACACTAGATCGAGTCGAACATGTGATTTTCGAACGTCTGCGAGTGGGTATTTTGCGAAAAGAAATACGGGCTCGGTGAGAGGTTGAGGGGGGGTGCCGGCCCCCGATGTTCTGCTGTCGGCGAGAGTCGGCGGAGGAGAGATGGGGAAGGGGCGCTCTGTGGATCACTGGTTGTGAAGTAACTTCTGGGAGGTCTTCGTAAGAAACATAATGAAGGGCTATCGAGCCAAATTGAGAGGCCGTTGAGCCGCTGGATGAAGCCCAGGGCTAGGCAGGATTTAGCAGGATAATACCGGACTGAGCGAGATGATGCCGGATTTGGCTGGTTTCGACCACGGATATGCAAGCGCCGATGCTGAAGTCAGGCTCCCACGAGTTGCTTGCTAACAGTAGGGAGAGTCGCACGGACCTGGCGGCCTCCAAGAGAAGAGGCGTCAGCGGCGCTGTACGAGACGGGGTATGCAGAGGGCCGCCCAAGCCAGCCAGGCCGCTCCAGGCACGTCTACGACCCCGACCCGGCATGAAGCGAGATCCTGTCGAAGCCGCTCATCACTCCGATGACGCCCTCACGCTCGCCCGCGGCGCCCCCCACTCCTGCCTCCTCGAAGTGCGATCTGATTGCTTGGAAGCTCCTGCAGAATGAGGACAGCCATCGCACGCGCCCAAGGTATACCGACTTCGGGGACGCCCGCTCTTCCAGAGATGCTGGCCTCGCTGTACACACTACGCCGCGTCGTGACGTGCAGCCGAATATGACCTCGGGAACGGCCATCCGCTCTTTCGGAAGCTCGCCCAGCTGCAGCCGTTGCACCGTGCCGTGGTGTACAACCAAGCTTGAGACCACCGAGGCCACGAGGGGAACCTGGCGTCCCGCCCCCCCCCCCTCCTCGGAGCAGTCATGCCCGCCGCGCTAGCGGCGGTGAGGAGATGGCCCAGCCAACTCCAGCCCGTCCTGCTCTCTGCGACTCCTCGCGAGACGTCGGCGCGTCCACCCCCCACAGAGCTCGAGACACTACAGCCATCGTGGCACCATGAACAATACGAAACAAAGAACGGAGGACGAGACCCCGGCCACAAGTAGGTTCCCTGACCTGGATCTCAGGAACGGCCGAAAACCAGAACCCCACCTGAGCCCAGCGATCCCTATTTCAGCGTCTTGACCGTGCCTCATGGCAGCAGCTCCCCTGCTTTTCTAGAGGCCTCCTGGATGGGTCCGAATTCATGAGGTCGGAGGATTGCGCCGCATCGCTGATGCATCGGCGATGCATCACCGATGCATCGGCGCCGTCGGCCTGGGGAACATCGGGCTCCACATCGAGCCGCATCGGCGATGCATCGTCGATGCGGCACGATCCACCCACCCCTTCTACTCGGACCCCATCTGGAAGGCCTAGATTCTCGTCCGCCCTCCCTCGAGATCGGCGACTCTGCCGAAATGCTGGCTGGCGCACCAGTCCGCGGCGCGCTCGTCGCTTCCCCTGGCAAGCGCAGTGGCGGACAAGCGGGGCGGAACGACCCGCATCGCCTGGGCTTGCGAGAAAAGGTCTAAGCTTGCAACCGCAGCGGGCTGGGCTGGCCTTTGACACAATCAAAAACGGTCCTCGCCCCTGCCGTTCAGGTCTCCAACCACCTTATCCGACTCGCCAGGAATCGCTTGCATCTCGAACATCTCCTTCGGGGAAGCCGCCGCAGAAGGTACTGGAACAGAGAGGGGAGGGACAAGGGAGTTGGAGAGCATGACTCTGTCCTGAAGAGATACCGGACGCATGATCTCGAGCGCACTCTCACACACCAGATTCGCGAGCGTTGCTGCTTTCTGCAAGACTTCGGCAGATTGATGCACACAACTGGCTCGATATTCTCTGCATGCCGCCAACGCGTTTCGAGCTTCGCGCTCTTCGAGAAGCCGCGCAGGGGTGTCAGCCAGCCGAGGAGACGACCCAACGGCATGGCAACATCTGACATCCCATCGCAGACGCCGAGGAATATACGCTCCGCTCTGGCATGTCAGCGGCCAGAGGGTTTCGGTCGTGATGCCGAAACGCTTTCCCCCAGACACGCCCTTCGTGTGTGCCGACACGGCCGACCGCTTCTTGAAAGAACGTGTAGGCCCCTGGACGCCGCCCGCTAGAGATCTGTCCACTGGCCAACTCATCGAGCCAAAGACGGCAGGGCCTGATGGCTTGGAAGCGGTTGGGGGTCTACGCACGCTGAATGGCAGATGTTTCATAACGACCTCGTTTTGTTCCCAACCCTCCTTGGTTGAGCATTCGTTTTGAATAGAGCACGGCTCGCACGTCCTTCCTTCTTTCCTTCCTTCCTCCCGCCTCCTCTCTCTTCCTGCCCTCTCTTCGTCGTCGCCGGGGGGCTGCGATCTGCGAAACTGTCGCCACTTTCGAGGGCTACTGGTGGGTCCAGCGGAGCGAGGCACCGCGCAGACCGAGGTTGAACTCGCCGTGACTGGGGCGCTGCGATCTGCGAAATTGTCCCCACTTTCGACGGCTGCTGGTGGAGCCAGCGGAGTGAGGCACCGCGCAGACCTGAGCGAGACCTCGCCGTCTCTGAGCGTAGACCTCACCGAGGGCGCGCCGCTGCATGACCCCAGGGGGTAGAGGGGGGGACCCCCCTCCCCTTTCCCCGATCCGTCGTCGGGGATCCCCCCCCCCTTTCCCCCTTTCCCGGTCCGTCGTCGGGGACCCCCCCCCTCACCCCCTTTCCCGGCCTGTCGTCGGGGAACACCCCTCCGCATTTCAAAAAGGGGAGGAGGAGGGTCCGACAAGCCCCCCCCTCCCCCCCTTGGGCCGCCAAATTCGAACCCCCCCCCCTCCCTTTCGCCACGGCGCCCCCGGTCTCCAGAACCCGACCCCTACCGCCCCTAACACTAATCCTCACCCTTGCCCTAACCCGTAACCCTAAACCCAAACCCAAACCCTAGCCCCAAGCAGTACTCACTACTCATTACGCACTACTCACTACCCACAAGTCACTACTCGCTACTCACTACGCACTTATCGCTACTCGCTACTCACCACCCAAGACTCACTACCCACGACGCACTACTCACTACTCCCTACTCCCTACCCACTGCTCACTACTCACTATAAACTACTCACTACTCACTACCCACTACTCAATACTCACTACTCACTAAACACAACTGGCTACCCACTACTCGCTAATCACAAACCACTACTCACTACCCACTAACCACTATCCACTACTCACAGTTCACTACTCGCTACTCACTGCCCACAACTCACTACTCACTATCCTCTATTCGCTACTCGCTACTCCCTACTCCCTACACAGTACTCACTTCTCACTTCTCACTACTCGCTGCTTCCTACGCCCTACTCGCTACCCAGTAGGCACTGTTCACTACCCACTACTCACTACTCACTACGCTCCCACTACTCACTACTCACTACTTCCTACTCCCTCATCACTACTCCCAACTCAGTACTCACTACTCACTACCCAGTACTCAATACTCACTACTCACTAAACACTACTCACTGCCCACTACTCACTACTCACTAAGCACTACTCACTACCCATTAACCACTATCCACTACTTATTACTGAGAGCTCACAATTCACTACTCACTACGCACTGCCCAAAACTCACGACTCACTATCCGCTACGCGCTACCCAATAGGACATATCCACTACGCACTACGCACTACTCACTACTCACTACTCCCTACTCCCTACTCACTAGTCACTAATCGCAAGTCGCTACTCACTACTCACTACTCACGACTCACTACTCACTGAATTATACTCGCTACTTCCTACTCACTACCGACTACTGATCCCCACTTCTCGCTTCTCACTACTCACTACTCACTACTCCCTACTCACTACTCACAACTCACTACTCACTACTCACTACTCACTACTCACTACTCACTACTCGCTACTCCCTACTCGCTACGCACTACTCCCTACTCGCTATTCACTACTAACTTCTGACTACTCCCTCCTCACTACTCACTACTAACCATGCCCTACTCGCTACTCACAACTCACTACTCGCTACTCCCTACTCGCTACTCCCTACTCGCTACTCGTTACTCGCTACTCACCACTCACTACTCACTACTCTCTACTCACTACGCACTACCCACCACTCACTACTCCCTACTCACACCTCGCTATTCGCTACTGTCTACTCCCTCATCCCTACTCCCTGCTCACTACTCCCTATGCACGACTTACTCACTACACACTACTCACTCAGTACTCACAATTCTTTACTCACTACATTCTTCCCGCTACTCACTACCCACTACTCACTATCTACTACTCACTAATCTCTACGCGCTACTCGCTACTCACTACTACACCCATTACCCACTACTCACTACTTCCAACTCACGACTCACTGCGCACTACTCACTATCAAATACCCACTACTGACCAATCGCCACTCAAAACACTACTCTCTACTCACTACCCGAAAGGCCCCCTCCCCAGCCCCCTGTTCGGCGCAAAGAACCCCCCCCCGCATTTCCAGCGCCAAGGGGTGGAGAGGGGGAGGGGTCCGGACCCCCCCGCCCCCCCTTCAAAGGAGGGGGGGGGGGCGGGGGGGGAGGGTCGGACCCCCCCCCCCCCCAAAAGGGGGGGAGGGGGGGGGTCGAAAATCTCATCCCCCTTAGAAGGGAGAGAGGGGGAGGGGGTTCTGCGAGCACACCTCCCCTTTAGTGTATTCAGGGCCATCCACTGGCGCGCTTTCGACCTCACCGTCGCTTGGGGGGCTGCGATATGCGAAACTGTCGCCACTTTCAAAGGCTGCTGGTGCCAGCGGAGTCAGGCACCGCGCAGACCTGAGCGAGACCTCCCCTTCCCTGGGGGGCTGCGATCTGCGAAATTGTCGCCACTGTCGAAGGCTGCTGGTGGGTCCAGCGGAGTGAGGCACCGCGCAGGTCTGAGCGAGACCTCGCAGTCCCCAGGGGGCTGCGATCTGCGAAATTGTCGCCACTTTCGAGGGCTTCTGGTGGGCTCGCCACTTTCGAAGACTGCTGGTGGATCCAGCGGAGTGAGGCACTGCGCGGACCTCGCCGTCCCTGGGCGGCCATGTCATGTTGTTGCTGCCCCGCCGACGTTTCAAGCCCCTTCTCCTTTTGGACCTTGCGTTTTCCTTAGTGACTTAGGGGTTCACTTAGTTACTGATCATTTTTCCCTTGATTGGGGACCTGCGAACCTTTCGAATGCCGCTCGCAGAAGTAGATGCGTCCATGTCACGTCGCCACATTCTCGTCAAATCTCCCACGCTACACCTGCCCCGCATGGCGCAGGGGCTGGGTACGTCGCCAGGGTAATGCTGACGGTCCTGGGGCGCATCGGAAGCACCCGGAAACCGAAAACGGCCAAAACCGGCCGCTCCAATTTCTGTCGCAGCCTGGGATCTCTGGGCCTAGGCACTCGTCGGCGCTGTTCCACCGTCCCGAAGGTTGAGCAGGGGCCGACCGTCCAGGCATCCCTATAGGCCTACCACGACATGCTCTCGGAACCAACATGCCTCGAGAACAAAACAAGATTCTTAAAACGTAAACCCGATGTACTCAAACCAAACCAGGTCAGCCAGAAATGTTCTAAGAACCTTGCGTGCAAACCACAGCAAATACTAGAACATTCCTTGGCGGGCCTATAAGCGAGCTGGGACGCTTCGCCACTGCTCGTGAAGGGGCCTTGTCCCACAAGCAAGCGTCCAGGTCGAAGACGCACAGCTCCGGGTACGGACCCCCCTCGGAGCGGCGGGGCGGCGCGGTCCAGAGCATCCCCCGAGGGCCCCTCCCGCCTCGGCCTCGCAGCTCCCCGCCGACGCTTGGCCGCCATGGAAGGAAGGGCTCCCGAAGGAAGCGGATCCTGGACCCCACGGCGTGCTCTTCGCCGGGCGACCGGCAGGGGCCCCATGGAGGCCCAAAAGGGGAGGGAAGAGCTCGAGACACCCTTCCCTCTGGACTTCTTCTAAGAGGGCAAAGCAAAAGCCGTCTGGAAACCGCACCCAAGGGAACAATCGAACAGGGCAGGGCTGTTGAGCAAACGCCCACGACGGTTTCGCAAACGCCAACGATGGGATTCGCGATAGTTGTTCCTCCCTCGAATATTCTTCATGGTAAACCTGGGTCCCTCCCGAAGTTCACCGTGATGCTTGCGGCGTTCGCCGCGAAGTCCATCGAAGACCGCCCGGGCCCGTACCATTCAGATCTGTATGTATGCGTTTGGAGCGGCAAGCAGACAGAGAGACAAACTGATCCATACATACAGGCGTGCATATAAAATCAGACTACATATACATACACACTCACACCTTTTGTAGAAAGACAGACGGACATACTGACTGACTGACTGACTGACAGACAGGCAGGCAGGCGGAGACAGACAGCCAGCCAGACAGACAGACAGACAGAGACAGACAGCAGACCGACAGGCAGGCAAACAGAGAGACAGACAGGAAGACAGACAGATGGACAGACAAACAGACAGGCAGGCAGGCAGACAGACAGGCAGGCAGACAGACAGACGCACATACACACAGACAGAGACAGAGACATAGACAGAGAGAGAGAGAGAAAGAAAGAGAGAGCGAGAGAGAAAAGGACCGACAGAGAGTAGGGGGGAACAGAAAGAGAGAAAGAGAGAGAGAGACACACACAGACGGAACCAGAAACATCTAGAAAGAAAGAGCGATATCATGCTCAAGGCGAAAAAGATGTCGTCGACGAAGGTGGTTGGAATGGAGAGACTAATTAGGATAAGGAGAGACATTACAGAAGAGACGTGCAGAAGAGAGAAAAGAGTCAGAGAAAAGAGAGAGCGAGAGACGAGAGAGAGAGAGATAAAAAAAAGGAGAGGGAAGGAGAGAGCAGGCGAATGAGCGTGAGAAGGATCAGGAAACAACTAAGGTGTTGAGACATAGAAGTGTCAAATGCCATGGTACCAATTCGCCGGCCCAACGGGCCAGAGGCGTGCTAAGATCTCCGGTAATTGGTAAGCAATATTTCTAGTTCGCGCGCGCGGGGCGGCCCCTGGGGGTCCCTGGATCAAAAGTACCCCGGGAGGAGCCCGGGACACGCCCGGGACACGCCCGGGACACGCCCGGGACACTCCCCCAGATCCTCCAGGATCGCCCCAAGAGGGCCCCAAGAGGCCCCCAACACAATCCAAGAGAGGTCCGAGACGCCCGAAGATCGCTCCACGGCGCCCAAGATGGCCTCCAGACGGCCCAAGACGTCTCCAAGATGACCCAACAAGCCTCCAAGATGCCCCAGGAGACCTCCAGAGCACTCCAAAGAGGGCCCCAAGAGGCAAAAACAATGTTTTTTCTTTGGTTTTGGACAGATTTGGGCGTTTCAACCTTTTCGGTTCCCCGACGCCCCTAAACGGCTCAAGAAGCCTCCAAGATCGCCCCAAGAGGGCCCAAGAGGCCCTCAAAAGGGCCCCAAGACGGCCCAAGACGGCTCCAAGACGGCCCCAGAGGCCTCCAAGACGGCCCAAGAGGGCCCCAAGAACGCCCCCAACACGGTCCAAGAGAGGTCCGAGACGCCCGAAGATCGCTCCACGACGCCCAAGATGGCCTCCGGACGGCCCAAGACGTCTCCAAGATGGCCCAAGAAGCCTCCAAGATGCCCCAAGAGGCCTCCAAGAGAACTCCCAAGAGGACCCCAAGAGGCAAAAACCTGTGCTTTTCCTTTGGTGTTGGACAGATTTGGGCGTTTTAACCTTTTCGGTTCCCCGACGCCCCTAAACGGCTCAAGAGGCCTCCAAGATCGCCCCAAGAGGGCCCAAGAGGCCCTCAAAAGGGCCCCAAGACGGCCCAAGACGGCTCCAAGACGGCCCCAGAGGCCGCCAGGACGGCCCAAGAGGGCCCCAAGAACGCCCCCAACACTACACAGCTCCCGACGCCGCAGCTCCACACTGCAAACGACCACTCGGACAGGCGACCACGGTGCGACATTATGGGCCGGCGGAATGAGCGAAGCGATTAAATAAGTATGGCATCGATGTTGAATTGTTGATTAGCTCGGAATGCGAAAACAACTAGCGACTCAGAGACTGCGCTGAGGACAACAATGTGAAGGAATCGGTTGGAGAGATGAATCACAATGCAAGGAAGCGACACGAAGGGTCGGCAGCCGACTGTCGACAAAACTGGATGGCGCAGCCGCATTCGTCATTCCGACCTTGGCCTTGATTTGGGCCGTCAGGGCAATAGCCGCCCTCACTCACCTCAGTCGACCTCGTCGGCCCACCCGTCCTCGCCCATGACCCCTCCTCTGGAATATCGAGCTTGAGGTTATTCCTCGTCTATGTATTTTTGGGGGGTCGACATCGCGACTCGAGCTCATTTCCTGTAGTTTTCTCTTGAGAACGCACGTACGATCAGACATCAGAGGTGCAGGGGGGCATTGGGCTGGCGACGGTCTGTACGATGCTGCGGCGTCATGTGCACAAACTTCAGAATTAATCATCGGCACAGGCTATTCCAGCTCTGGTGACCGATGCGCGTGTCGCTCCCTGCGTCCTGAAAAGCGCACGTAGAAACCCCGCCGCCAAAACACATCAAGCGAGCTCTCCCAATGTGCGCCGGGTCAAAAGAATCCTATACAGCCCAGGGCCACACCAAGGCAGTCAACAGGCATGCCCGCGAGCTGGGTGCTGCCAAACTTGGCGCCAGAATCCCACAACCTGGTTAGGGTGCAGGTGGGGTGGGGACATTGTGTTCCAACCCCTTCATTCTCCTTCGTGGATGGGCCCATCACTACTCCTCATTAATATACACCCCCTCCGCACCCGACCGGCGACAAATCAGGGCCAATGACGACCCGCCCCCCCCGCGCCGCATTCCCTGTCCAAAAAACGATGCACAATATACTTCGCGGCCAAAGATTGGGTCATGTTCGGGGGGTGGCACGAGCATGTTGTTCCCTACCTAGGCTCTGCCTAGAAGGGTTCTTACTCGCTTGGCTTAAAGGGGCCGGGCAGTGGAACGAGCCCCAGACGGTTCCCCCAGTCCCCTGGGAGCCAAGCAAAAGCAACAGCAAAGGTAAAAGCAAACGCGCGGTTCCCCCAGTTGCGCTCCCTGGGTGCCGAGCAAAAGCAAAAGCAAAGGCAAAAGTGAAGGCAAAAGCGAAGGCAAAGCAAAAGCAAAAGCATAGCATAGCATAGCATAGCATAGCATAGCGCAGCATAGCATAGCGCAGCATAGCATAGCATAGCATAGCCTAGCCTAGCCTAGCCCAGCATAGCATAGCGCAGCATAGCATAGTATAGCATAGCATAGCATAGCAGAGCATAGCATAGCATAGCATAGCATAGCATAGCATAGCGCAGCACAGCATCCACGATTGCTGCTGCTATATATATATATATATACTTATATGTGTGTGTGCGCACGTATGTTCCATGCATGTTGTCCGTCTGTGGGCCATCTTGATGAGCCCTTAGTGGGGCAGCTTGAGCCCTTAGGATTCACGAAGGTTTCGCACATAGCACCGGCCGGGAGACGTGAAACCCGACGTATTATCGCATGTCCTAAATGTCTTTCTATCTATGCCAACATATGTGTATATATATACATAACACCCATGTGGAATGCTGCATGTGTGTGTGCGTGTGTGTGGCGTCGGCGGCTCTGGCGCTACTACTACTACTACTACTACTACTACTACTACTACTACTACTACTACTACTACTACTACTACTGCTACTACTACTACTACTACTACTACTACTACTACTACTACTACTACTACTACTACTACTACTACTGCTACTACTACTACTACTACTACTACTACTACTACTACTACTACTACTACTACTACTACTACTACTACTACTACTACTACTACTACTACTACTACTACTACTACTACTACTACTACTACTACTACTACTACTACTACTACTATACTACTACTACTACTACTACTACTACTACTACTACTACTACTACTACTACTACTACTACTACTACTACTACTACTACTACTACTACTACTACTACTACTACTACTACTACTACTACTACTACTACTACTACTACTACTACTACTACTACTACTACTACTACTACTACTACTACTACTACTACTACTACTACTACTACTACTACTACTACTACTACTACTACTACTACTACTACTACTACTACTACTACTACTACTACTACTACTACTACTACTACTACTACTACTACTACTACTACTACTACTACTACTACTACTACTACTACTACTACTACTACTACTACTACTACTACTACTACTACTACTACTACTACTACTACTACTACTACTACTACTACCGCTATTGCTACAACTACGACGATGAGGAGAAGGAGGAGGACGGCGTTTACCGCCCCTACGAATGTTGCTTTCCTAGAGGCTCCAACTCCTAGGTAGGGTCGCACTGGGATAATATTGTTTTTTGGAAAAGAGACGGGGGTGCCAGCATATGGCCTGCTGTGCGCAGGGCCACAATCCGCGTCAAAAAGCAGCACTAACTGCACTTCGCGGCTAAATCTAGATTATGCGAGGGCACCCCGCGATCATTTCGTGTTGGTTTTGACAGGGACGGCGGAGGGGCTAGCAGATTGCCTGCTGTGCGAGGGCCCACCAGACATCATGATGGCAACTCAGCAGCGATTAAGCAGCGGTTTTCGACAAGGACGGCGGGGGCCGATGCGGCGCACCTCGCCCCAGCGTCACACACCTGGGGTCTGTGCTGGCTCCCAGTGTGGCTGTCCACCCACAGACGACCGCTGAATATGCTGAGACTCGGGTACAAATCACGTGTTGGGGGGCAGGTAGGAGTGAGACAGACAGCTTGCTTCTGGACGAGGTGTCTTGGCCCCTCCCCCTACCTCCTCCACTGGGTCTGGACGGGGGATGATTGCGCGGGTCGTTCGAGCGTCCAAGGTCGTCCAAGATAGTCCCCAGGGGCCCCCAGGTGGCACAATAGGGCCTCCAACAGCGCACAAGATGGCTCAAGATGGCCTGCAACATGCCTGCGAGAGGCCCCCAGACCAGTCCAAGACTGCTCCCAGTGGCAACAGAGCCTCGCAAGAACGCCCCCCCCGAGCAAATCCCCTTCAAAACCTAAGGAAACAAATAAATTGTCCGTCTCGGCTTCTCGGTTCCAACTGGCCGTTGAGGCCACCAGATGGCTCCAAGGCCGCCAAAGAGAACCCCAGAGGGCTCCAAGACGACTCAAGAGCGCCCACGAGCGCCCTAATGAATACCCCGACAGGCAATTTTGAGAGGAGCCCGACGAAGCGGCGCTCAGTGAGAACCCCACCCTTACTTGATCGATGACCTCAAGATGGCCCAAGTAGGCCCCAAGAGATCCGCAAGAGAGCCCCAAGAGAGCCCCAAAGGCCTCCAGAATATCCCCAAGGACGCCCCATGTTGGCCCAATTAAGCTGCCAACAGGCTCCCATTTCGAAGATCCCCGACAGCATGTATGGTTGACTCCTGGGTCTGCTCAGAATGATCCAGAGCTTCGGCTTGACGGCTGCGCCCCACCTCTATTGTTCTGTTGCTCGCTCCTACACTTCCGTGATCGAGGCAGCTCGCCTGAGCACCGCCTCTGGATGGGCCGGTGGGGATCTGCGAAGCGTCAATCGTTTCGCTCGTCCCAGACCAGGGGGGGGAAGTAATCGGACGTGGACGAACACGGCTTAGCGCAAACCTGGCTCAGCCAATTTAGGAAAAAAACTGCGCTGCCTTTTTGGGGGGCTTACCAAACCCGGCTCAGCCAATACGAAAGGCTACCTCCAGGACCACGAGCTGCTCCCAAGCCCAGCTCAGCCAAACCCAGCGTCGCAGGATCCTGCAGGATCCAGCGATCTGGCTGAGCCCCGTTTGCGCTGAACCCCGTTGCGTGCCAGCTGAAAGAAGGCGGACAAATCCGCTCAAGATCAATCCCCACACCCCTCCCGAGAACGAAACTGACTGGTTTTCCGAGCCGCCTCCAGCCATGGCGACGAGGGGGGCCCTTTCTCCCCCCGTTCTGCTGGCCGGAACCACTGCCGGGCCACCTCAGCCCCCCAGGCCGGCTCCAAGAAGGAAGGCGGGAGAGGAAGGCTGGCCCCCTCAGCCCAGGCACGGCGACATGTCCAGGCGGACCAGAGGAGGTCGGAGCAGGGCGAGCCGAGACAGCGGCAGCGCACACTCGGCCCCCGGACCCCTCGCGGGGCCCAGACGCCCCAGCTTCCCGAGCTGCGCCCAGCTGTGGCCGCGAGGGGGGCCCCCTCAAAAGGTCGGCTATACTGCTGCCTCGATAGCCGCCCTCCTCCGAGGAGCGTCGGCCGCTCAGCCCAGCAGCGGCGACTTGTCCACGCCCCTCGCCGCCGGCCTGCAGAGCAGCTCGGACGCCCTCGAGACGGCGCTGGCCGCCACGGCGACCGACAGCAGCGCGGTCGACAGCGCCGCCGCCCAGCCTGCCGCGGACCACTCCGCCGGCGGCGGCGGCTCGGGCTGGACGAGGCGGTCCCCGACGTCGCTGAGGCGGTCGGCGATGGCGCCGACGCCGAGCGCCAGGTGCTTGCAGTCTCCCCCCCCGAAGAAGTTCTTCATGCAGACGTACACCCTAGCAGCCGGAGGTCGCGAGGGGTGAGGCCCTGGCCCTTCGAGCGTGCCCCCGGCCCCTCGCGCCATCTTGAAGCCTCTGGAGACCCTCTGAGCCTCGCGAGGGGGGCTCTTGGAGCCGATGGGGCCCTCGGGGCCTCGCGAGCCCCTGGGGCCCCCTGGGGCCTCCTGGGGGCACCCTGGGCCAGGGGCACCCCTGGCGACCCCTGAAGCCTGTGCATGCAGTAGTCTGCGCGGTACTTCTCGAAGCAGCTGGCACCGTCCTCGGAGTAGCAGAAGTCTGGCCCGCACCACGGCTTCCTGCTGGCATGCGGGGCGGACTTGCCCTCCTCGGGGGATCACAGAGATACCGATACTGCCACTCCCCGGAACTCTCCCAGGGTGCGTTCTGACTAGAATCCTGCCAGCCCTCTGGGCGAAGGTGGTATAACGAGTTGTTTTCTTCCCTCTTCCAATCGGGGGCGCGCAAACATTGAGTAGCGATCCATGGATTTGGCGCGCGGTCGCCAAATCCACGGATCGGGGGAGGTACCCTCCCCAAAATGCGGCAGATGCCGCCTCGTTCGGCGGCGGAACTGCGCGATTTCCCACGGAAAGGGGGCCCGTCGCTAGTCCACGTCCCCTTGATCCATGTTTGCGATCGCCTGATCCAAATCCCCTACTCCCCCTGCTCGGAGGAGGGGTTGGCCGGGGGCGCACCCCGATGCTCTAGAAGGGGCGAGCTCCGAGGGGCGAGCGAGCTCCGAGGAGGCTCCGAGGAGGGGTTTTATACCCCCCCCCCGAGTTGGTATAACGAGTTGTTTCCTTCCCCCTTCCAAATCCCCTAGTTCCCCTCTGGGCGAAGGTGGTATGACGAGTTGTTTTCTTCCCTCTTCCAATTCGCCTACTTCCCCTGCTCGGGGGAGGGGTTGTACCCATACCACCCTCCCCTTGGTCTGGACAGGCCACCCCGCGACCCACTGGAGAGAACCCAAGACGGCTCCAAGATGGGCCCCAAGAGTGCTCCACGTAGCCCAAAATGGCCTCCAAGATGGCCCGTCCCAAGAGGGCTCCAGGTCGCGTTATTGTCCGCCTCTCATGGAGGGGGGAGGGCGAATAAGCCATCCCCCCGTCCTTTGAGCCATGGGGCGCAAAGTCGACCGAAGAGGGCCCCAGGACACCCCCAAGGAGCCCCAAGAGACACAAGAAGGCCCCAAGAGGGCCAAAAAGGCGTCCAAAGTTGATCCGACACTGTTCCGAGAGGTCTCCAATAGGCTTCCAAGAGGCTCGCGAAGCGCAAGCTCCTCGAAGGCTTTATGGTTGACTCGTCGTCGTCACCGTCGTCGCCTCCTTCCTCCCCCATCCTTCTGATTACTGGTTCTTCCTCGTCCTCCTTCTCCTCCTCCTCCTCCTCCTCCTCCTCCCCCTCCTCCTCCTCCTCCTCCTCCTCCTCCTCCTCCTCCACATCCTCATCCTAATCCTCATGTTCCACCTTCATTATCTTCCTCCTTCTCCCCGGTTTCTGTTCCTCCTCATTCCTCCCTTTTGTAAGATAGCGGCCACCCTGCCTCGAGGGGGCCCGAAGAGAGCTTAAGAGGGCCCCCGAAGACCCCAAGCTGGCCCAACGAGTCGTCCGATAAACTCGTAGAACAAATAAAAGAGTGCAGGCCTCCTCCACCCCGTACTCGCCTTCACGTCGGTTCTGGCAGAAGGTGAAATTCGATGTTCCACAGATCCGTCGGGGCGGAGAGGGTTCAACGATAACCTCAAGAAGGCCCCCAGAAGACCCCAATAAAGCCGCCGTGGCACGGGGAAAAATGTTAAAACATTCCAAATAATTTCTGGCCGTTTCTGCGCCCCCGACACGCTGTTCCACTGCATGCCTCTATGCTTCCCTGATTCGGGCAACTCGCCTGACGATCGTTTCTGGATGGGCTGGCGGGGATGCGCAAAGCGTCAGGAATCTCGAGGCGGATCCGGACGTGGCGACGAGGGCCTCCCGGGAGGCCCAGCAAGGTGAAAGGCACGGGAATCGTAGCGGCGTCCGGGCCTTTCCCTCCTCTGACTCCTGGCCGCGTCTCTCCGCGCCCGCGCCGGGGGCCCCGTACCTGACTACCTACCAGACCACCCCAACCCAACCCGAAGACCCGAATTTCGGGTTGGGGGGGGTAAGGGTTCCACATGTTTTTTCGATGTTTCCCGACCCCCCCTCCACTGGAAATCGAGGGTAAATCTGAGCCTTCGGGTTGGGTTGGGGTGGTTTGGTGGGTGGTGAGTACCGGTGCTCCTCCTCCGTCTGCCGCTCTTGCTGGCGGGCCACCTCGTCCTTGCCCGTGCTGCCCGCGGCGGCGGCGCCCGCCGCCGTGGACGCCGGCACGGCCAGCAGCGCGAGGGCGAGCAGCCCCGCGGGCCCTCCCAGGCAGGCCACCATCGCTGGGGCCGCGCCCTCCCAGGCGAGGCGGCGCCCCTGGGCCAAGCTGCCACGGAGCTCCGCGTCCTACCCCTAGAGAAGGAAGGCGGCTTGAGTCGTTGATCTGCTTGCTTCCGTCGCGTTCGGTTTTTCGCCCGGCTTGGGCCTCCAGGGGCCGTTTTCGGGCTCCCAGACCGTCAGGAACAAACCCAGGATGAAAAACTATCCCCAGGGAAGTCGCCCAGACGATTCTTCGGCACAACCTGCAAAGGGGCGGTCTTTCGGCGGTCTTCTGACGGACTTCGGCAGTCTTGGGCGATCTTCTGACGGTCTTCGGCCGTCTTCGGCGGCCTTCGGCGGTCTTTGGTGGTCTTTGGCGGTTTTCAGCGGTCGTCGGCGCGATAGCTAGGCAGTTGCGTTCAACCAAGGGCTCATGATCAAACACGTGCCGTTTCCTATAGATGCTTGTGGACCCTCCTGGACAACATCGATTGACTACTGGCTGATTTTGAAGACCCTACCTTGAGCCAGATAAGTGACAGAGGATGAGCCAGAGAGGCGCGTGGAGGTGGCGGTACTCCCCCGACGGCCCCGAGAACCCACGGAGGCACCCTGGACGACCCCTGGAGACCGCCTGGAGGCCCTCAAATCCAAAGGCCACTCGACTAGCTGGCGATATCCGAGCCCTGCCCCCACCAACCATCGATTCTCCCGAATCAATAGGAGGCGGGGGCAGGGTTCGGATTTCGCCACGTGCTCGACGAGATACCACATTGGGACCCTGAGATCCAACGTTGCGGGAAACAAGGCAACATCACGAGAAATCTGGACTGGAGCCCTAGACCCAATCTTTCTGCGGCAGTTTTCGAGCCCGATCGATCTATGATGGCCCCAGGGCCTGATACCCCGAGAAAATGCCGCGTAAAAAAACTGAACCGGCCACTGTGAGAAAAATGCCTGTGTTTTTTTCCCGATCTGCGGTTCCAGAGGTCCAGGCCGCTTCCCCCAGGGGGTAACCCTGGATCCATTTCTGATGGCCCCAGGGCCCGATCACGGCTCCCTGAGGGCCCAAATCGACGAAAACCGGATGTGTTTAAAAGATCATGTCGTCGGAGATCGGTGTACCCTCTTGGCCCGCATGCCTGCCCGATCGGCCTGTGATGGCTCGGGGGCCCTGAGCCTGGCGAGAACGCCCAGCATAAAAAAATGGCAACGCCCGGATCTCGTTATGGGCTGTGTGGCAGCAGGAGCAGCGGTAGATGCTTTTAGGCCTTGAGCCATATTGCGAAAACGGATGACAGTGCACACGGACCTCTCCCCTGGGCTCCTCGCACGGCCCTACACAATCCCAAACCTATAAACGACAAAACCAACATGGTTTCCACACAGGTCAAGCTTTCTAGTAGGCTTAGCAAGCTAATGCGTCCCGCGAGCACAGTGTCCTCACACTGCTCTCTTCCGCAGGTCAGAGGTAGCTTCACCTCTGGCGCGACAAGACTGGAACAGCACGGGCAAAACGAATTACTGCGAACAAGGGAGGAGGAGAGAGAAGGAGGGCATTAGGGGGTTCCCGGTTCCGACGAAGAGACATCCTCACGGTCGACGAAGGAGCTCCACGATATCTGTTATTTAGCCCGAGCAATGGCCCCAGCGGAGGCGGTTTGGGAACGACCCTTGCCCTTCGGATCGGCGCGTCTGTCGACTAGCTCGTTAGCCTCGTCGACCAGCAGCAATTTTCCGGAGGCCATCAGATCAAACAAAGCCGAGCTCAATTTGGATATGGCATTTTTTGTTAATGGGCCAACGGGCATCTTAGTGCGTAGTATCCATCGCCATACTCCCGAAGACTTTCCCACATAATCGCATGCTCTTGCCAGGTCCAAGGCTGCGCGACGGTCTCTGGCAGTTGCCAGACCGTCTTTGGCTAGCGAGTCGTACACACTCTTAGCGTCTACCGCATGCACTTGTCTCTCTGTCCCAGACGGCATTCTTGGCGCAACGCTGTGATAAACGGAGAAGTCGATCTAGAACATCCAGGAACATCTATATCCCGGCACACCGCATCCCTAAACAGTACCTCCAGGAACTCGGCTTCGGCCACTGCCCCAGGCGAGCGCAAAGAGTTTCCCCCGCGAGAGTCAAGGGGGCACGACGACGCAACTTGGATGACCTCCATCCCAGCAGAGAGGCCCGGACCGCTTTGTTGTCCAGCACCTGACGGTCCGCGGGAAGAACCATCCAGGCCCCGTGGGTCGGATGTTTCAAACGGCTCGCCAGAATCGATGCGACCCCTGCTGCCTCTGGTCGAGCCCCCCGCCCCACCCAATTGATCTCGTAGATCAGGGGCCGCAAACTTTTGAGCCCCGAGGTTTCGAATGGGGCGCTTCGGCGAGACAGTCTTCCTGGGGAGAGACTCAGAAGTCTCAGGTCCACTAGGATGCATGTCTCTGGGCCCACGATAAATCTAGAGAGGCTGCAAGTCAGTCGGCGCCCGGCGCATTCTACTGGCCCGGCCTGGAGGTCGCAATATTTTCCACACCGGAAGCGAGATTCGAGCATTTTTCGGGCGGCGGCCCTGATCTCGGCGCCCATGGACGCGATGCAGAGATCATCCACTTCTACCAGAACCATGCTCTCGATCGTTCCCCTCTTGTCTCGCTTGGTCCACCAGCAGGGCTCCAGAAGGCAGCGACGGCAGCCCCTCTCGGTGAGAAAATTCGTTACCGTGCGTCTCCATTATGCTGGAGCATCGCCTAGACCGCACACGCGCGCCAACAACTCGACCAGAGACCCCTCCTCGACCCCCGCATCCGTGACACGGCTCCACATGCAAAGGACCATTAACTCGTTGCATGGGATCGGACTGGGTAAATGCGTTCTTCGCGTCAGCGATATCCCCCAACATGTTGAAAGTCATCATCACTTGCACGAACATCATCATCGCAGTTATTTGTGGGGTGGGGGAAAGCACCGTTAAAGATCCAGTGTCTGGGTCTTCATGGCCATGAACTCACCAACGAGATTTCGCAATAGGCTCTGCGAATGTTCCTTCCTGCGGCGCCCATCTTCGGACCATCCTGGAAGACGCGATCCCCCCCGGGATCGCCTCTCGAATCTTCTGGCATGGGAAGGGGGCATGATCCTGACGGCCCCGGAACCCGCCGTATCATTCCACTCGGGCGCCCGAGATGTCAAAGTTTGACCTTTCAGCAGGCGCGAGCTTTGACCAGGCGATTCCCCCCCCCCGGCCTGCGGCAAAAAACCTCCTCAAACTCCTGAACCTCCTCGAGACACACGGCCCCTTGGCATCAGGAACAACACAGAAAGAGGTCAGGTCGGCGTCTCCCCTACGTGGAGATCGCTCGCGGTCAAAGTGCCTGTCCGAGGATCTGCCCAACCTCTCCTCGATCTCCTGGACGCGCTCAGACAGTTGGCGGCGTTCCTCGGAGCTTGATCCCGGAGAATTTCTGGACCCCCTGCTCGGGGGCAGCGCTGGAGCTGGGTTCTACAGCTTGGGCTGGAACAAGGCCAGGGGCAGGCAACCCAGGCGGCGGCGCGATCCGGGGTTGTTTGGCGCCCGAAGATTCCGAGAGCTCGCCCTCCTCGCGGCTGGCTGCGGCGGAACTTGCCTCGGCCCGGGCTCGTTGGATGCAGCCTGGTACGTCGTCTGTTTGCTGAAGCTTCAGCCGAACCGCTCGGGGACTTGGCACGCTGGGCCCGTCGCTCTGGTCCTCAGGATTTCGAATGGACTCCGGCTCTGGCTGCGAAATGTCGCCTGCCCCAATCTCCCCCCTGGAAAACTGCTCAGAATCCGACGCCCCAATCGACGGACTCGGAGGCGTCGCCGGAATCCCTTCTTCGGAGATGGAGGGCAAGCGAGTGGGGGGCTGATCTGACACTGACCCGACTGATCCTGCGGAGTGCCTCGGGGCCTTGTCTGGCCACGCCCTTGGGCAGGCGACTGGGGCGCTTGGGCCGGGACTCACTCCCAAGAAGATCCGGCGGTCCGCAGAGCCCCCCTCGACTCGATCCTGAGAAACGGCGGCGGATGGGGAAGCATAGAGTTGGAAGTCCCCCCGCATGACCAGGGCGATCCGAAGCCTCATCGGGGGGTGGCCCCTCCCTTCGGACATCTATCGCCACAGCTCTCCCCTGTCTGACCTGCGTCATCAACTCCGTCCATTGCGGGCCCCTTGCCAGCTGCAAACCGCATTCTTCTTCGGCGGACGCCGGCCTGACCTGGCCCGTGGAACACATCCAAAGTCTCGATCGCATCGCGACCCAGTCAGCGCCGCCCTCCCGGAGCATGACAACTCCTGGGCCTGTCCAGGCGTCGCGACGGACTCCGATGGACTCCGACCTGAAAGCGGCCCTGGCCAGGCGTCTCCACGCGAAAACGCACTGCTCAAGAGCGAAGCTTTTCACCGGAGGCCCCTTGGACCTGGTCGTTTTCTGGACGCGTTCCCGGGCCGTGTTTCCCATCGCCAGCTATCTCTCACGCGTTGAGATCTGGCGAACTCGGCCCCGCCGCATCCCGTTCCGGGGGCGATTTCAACACTTCCTGCCATCCTGGCAGACCTAGACCGTCGCCCGACAGCAGCTCGCGTGGAAGGCGCGGGTTGCACCCGAACACTACTTGCATCGGCCAGAACCCCCCCGGTGCCAAAACCTGTCTTGATGGGTCGCGAGCTCGCTCAAGAGAGAAGCGAATTCGTCGAGGTCAGAGGGCGGGTCCGAACCAGAATCGGTTTCACCCTGGAGACCAAACCTGATCCACCCCCCATGTCTCTCGGCTCTTCCGTTCCGCCACGAACTGCTGGCGCCCACAAAAGGATACAGAAGCCCCCAGTGCTCCACGCCTCGAGAACATCTGTCACGGAACTCGGGACCCCCGTCGGCGGCAACGAATCCATGCCATACCCTTACCGCTTTGGCATCTGGCAGACACACGTAGATTTGCAAATTCGACCCGCGGTCAACGATGTTCAGGACAGGGCATAACGCCTCGGCGAACCAGATGTGGAATAGATCCACTCCTAGTATGTGGTTGAAACGAAAGGTTCGAGGAAGCGCCACTCTGCGATGATGGTCGGGCCCCTTTCTTTCAGCGCACTCGGGGCAGCGGAAGGAGCCCCGAATGTATTCAAGCACCCGAATCTTGGCCCCGCCCGCTCGCAGGACCCGGATGAATTTCCTGCTGTCGGGGCGCCCCACATTGGCGTGAAGCTCAGCCACCAAGCGACGGGCAAATTCGATGGCTTCTGACCCATCGTCCCACTGACTTCCGCGATGGGCGCCGTGCTGGCCTCGTCTCTGGCTCGTCGAGATCGGATCCCAACTCCCTCTCCCAGGTCCTCACCTTCGGAAAACCCGGGGCCATCGAGGGAGAGTTGGGCTCCGGAGCTCTCGAGCAAATCCGGGGACGAGACCGGCGCGGGCTGTCTCGACCCTTCCGGCGTCTCCAGGATCGATCGCTCGGGCCACGGCCCTCACAAACTTCAGGAGATACACCCGCGCTTTCCAAAGAAGTTGGTTCGGACAAATCACACGTCTGTTTCCTCCTAGGCGAATAATGCGTCCTCCCAGAGCGCTCTGAATCCCCGATGGATTGTGGGGGTGCCTATTGAAGGTCGAACGTGCACGCGCCCATGCTGAGCTCGCGCGCCCTGGCAGCTGAGCCACCAGCCCTGCCGCTTCAGACATCCAGGATGTAGCACAGCACGGGCGTTCGAACGCGAAGGATATACCGCGCCTGGCCTGGAGCACAGCAATCTCCACACTGAACAGAAAAGCCCCCGCCCTTTCTGAGACCATCAGATCGCGTTTCTCCGGAGACATCCGAGAAAGATCGTTGCTGTTCAAGGCAGGCTGAAAAGGCTCTGCGCTCCGGGCTGGGCCACAACTTCCCGCTCGTCCTCGCACATCGCGTTCCAGAACTCACGGATCGCATCCGGCCCCCGAAGGCCCCGACCGAGAGCCCGGTCGAAACTCACGCGCGCCCCCAACGGAAGCCACCTTCGCGAGAGCTCTGGTCCTATTCTGGGAGGAACTTAAAAAATTGCGGCGCGGCCCCTTCGGATTCTTCGGGAGGGCCCCCATTGAGTTCCCTGGCCCCATCTCAGGACTGGCGGCCCAGGTCTCGCCTTCCCCCTTCACCCGAGAAGTAAACTCCAATAGCTTGTTTTTTTCACGGCGCGAGATAGAGCTAGCTCCTGATCGTCGTCGAACGCGTCGCCGCCCAACCACGGAGCTGTCTCGGGAACCCCATACCTCATCGGGTCCCTGACTCGACTCACTCTTGTCCGGAGGAGGCTGCGCCTCTGGCACGACTTCCCATCCTGTCGGTTGGGCCCCGCCCCCCGAGGCAGATGACCCTTCGGATTGAGAGAACATCCCCGAGTTGAGCAGGTTGTACATCCCCGATACCTGGATTCCATCTGCACTTCCAGATGCCCCAACTGGCCCATGGAGGTCCCCATGTTAACTACCTACCTAGCCCGCAAGCGCGCTCAAAGTCTGCTTCAGCCGGTCCAAGGTCTCTCCCATGGGCCCCAGAGCCCCTTCCAACATCCGGCGGATACGAGCGAGCCCTTGGAGGATCTGCCGGCAGGCCTCAGCGGCACGGTCCGGATGGGCCTGTAACTCCGCGACCTGCTCGTGCATCCGCTCGAGCGACTCGCGCATTCTCTGGGCCCCTCCCATCCCTTCCGGAAGCTCCTGCAACTGATGGGCGATCGCTGCCAGCAGCTGTCCCGCGTCGCTCACCACCCGAAGCGTCGCACTCCCAGCGATGGGCCGTCGGGCCTCGAAAAGCTCGGCGGTCCTCTCCGCGCGCTCGGCCGCCCTCCAGGCGGCGGTGGCAGTTGGGGCTGGGGGGGCGGATCTCCAGCATCGGGTTGCTGGACTCCTCTAACTCAGGCGATCTTGACCCCACGGTCATTGCACGCGGCTCCCTACCCGCGTTGGTTGCCATCGCATCGAAGGTTGCAGTGCGAACAGAGATGTACTGGCTCTTCCTGAAGCTCGCCCTGGGAACCAGTCTCTATGGCTTCTCCCAGGCGATGCTGATCGGTCACGTCCGATCTCCCGGTCGCGGGAGGTAGCAGTGGAGGGCTCTCGGGCGTCGGAGAAGTCGACCTCGGGACCTCTGATGGAGGAGGTCTGCCCGACTACGGCGCCGTCGACGGTGGCGGCTTGGGCGGTAGCGGTTGCAGTTCCCAACGGCGGCTAGCTGCGCCTGCGCCTCCGCCACTGCGATCTGGGCACCCTGGAACGCTCCCGGAATGGGCCCCCGTCGTTTCCCACTCGGACTCGGCCCCAGGCCCCTAGGTGCCCCTTCTGGAATCGGCGGCAGTCCATGCCCAGAACTCGAGGGCCCCCCCTTGGATGAAACTGCGATGCCCAGAGCAATCTGCACCCGGCAGATACCGGCGAACATCCGCATGATCGACAACCCCCCCTGGCACGAGGCCCTCAAGTGGGCGCGCGCCGTCAGCGACCGCCTGGAAGACTCGAGCCGAGATGCTCGCGGACAGCGCTTCCGCGTTTCTCTTTGAAGTCCCAGGGTCTTGAGTCTCGCCGTTTCCCGATCGATGCGTTTCGCGGTCGGCGATCGCCATTAGGCCTGCTAGCCGAACCATCTCCCAGACCTCCTGGGGCCCCGATCGACGAATCGTTGCTCGCCATGCACATGGCAGCTCGTTCCTCTCCTCCTGGGTCCACACTTTCTTTCTTACTCGGCTCCTCCCGGAGCGCAGTGACACTTTTCCCGGACGTTCTGGGATCGCGACACCTACGATCCCGGGGGGGCCCGGGCCCCTCGAAGGCCCCCCCCCCGAAGGTCCCGATCCCAAAGCTCCCGAGTGCCTCCCGAGGCCCTGGGGAAACGGCACGACGAGGACGCAGACGAAAAGCGAGATAAAGGTGGGGACGCACGTCAGCACAGTCTGGACCGAGCCGTCCTCGGCCATCTTCAGCGGGCGCTCCCCCGCGGCATGGCAGAACGAGCTGGCCGACAAGCAATGGCAGGCCGTCTGTGCGCCGCTGGGCGCGCGGGCCCGCGCCTTGAGCGGCGCCGCGACGTCCGCCGCGCGGCGCCACGACGCCAGCTTGCCCAGTTTCAACTCCGTCTTGAGGAAGTCCGACTCCATCTTGTTGCGAGGAAAGTGGATCACGCACCCTAGGAAGCCCAACAGGTTCGCGCTGATGATGCGGCGTACGTCCCCCTTCAGAACCGCGATCTGCATAACTCCAAGAACACCGCCCAGGGCCATGGGGAACAGGGTCGTCGCGATGGTCTCAGCTGCTCCACCGACGCCATGGGCTGGTCGCGGCTGCTTCTCTGCCGGTGGAACCAATACATAGGTTCATGGCGCCCACCTTCCATTGAGGGAGCGAGCCGTGGAAGTGAGTGTCTGGCGCGGTTTGCGATGGATGAGGTTGGATGGCCATGAGGGCGCTCGGGCATTGGCGCGGGGGCATGCGGAAGTCGGGCGGCAACCGGGGCACTTGGGACGCACACGCGGGAGTTCGCGCGAGGTTTGGGCCGCGGAGAAGGGCAATGTTGACGCGGAGAACGTCGGAGCGGCATGGGGGAAGTTGAACGGCCGCGGGGGGCGTTGGGCCGACGTGAAGGGTTGGCAAGGGGCACAATCAGATTCCGCGGGCGCCATCCTCTCCCGCGCGCCTCGCGCCCACGGCGGTCACGGGCCATGGGCCCACCAACGGCCCGAGGGCGCCATCGGCTCAGAGCCAGGGGGGGCCACCGTAAGCTTGTCGGGGTTTCATCGGTGTTTTTGGGGGTGGCGCACGGGGCGATTTCAAACCTGGGCAGCGCTTGCGAGCCCCCCGCGCATCGCGCTCGAATACTTATCGCGCATGCCCGCGGAGCTTTCCGGCGCCCCCCACACCCCGCAGGACTCTCCGAAGCACCCGCAACCTCGCTGATCGGGCGGGGTCTGGGACACTTCGACATTAAGCTGATCGGGGCATGCCTGGGGGGGGGCTTGGCTCAGGGTGCTCCGTAACAGGTGATATTATGTTCCTTGATTGGGGGGGTGTTCGGGGGCGCGGTCGGGGCGGCCGGGTTGCTTCACATGACGGGACCCCGACAGTTAGCAAAGATTGGTCTCACCTTTGTAACACAGGTGAGACAAATCTTTGCCAACGCCACCGCTTCCCGATGCACGGCTGGCAGGCCCACTAGATCGCGCCCGGCCACCGAGTCAACAAGGCCCTGGGTCGGAGGCGAGGTCGGGCACACTTCGCAGAAGCTCTCTTGCACGTCCTTTTAAGGTAGTGAAAATGTCCGTCGAGGGCGCGTCGGCGCATCCATGCGAGAAAGAGTGGGGCACCAACTGCTTGTCCGCGCTCTTGGAGTTGAGGTTCTTCTTCGAGCGCTCGCGTGACCAATGCCCCTTCTCGTCGCAAATCCTGCGCTGGGTGGCCATAATCACCTCCTCCAGGGGGTTCCCAGCGAGCTTCTCCCTACGGGGTGGTCCACGCCCTCTTCCCCGTCCGCGTCCTGCCCCGCGGGCCGCCCTGGCGGCAGGTGGCAATCGTCGATCTCGTGCTCCAGGTACTCGGTCACGACCAATCCCATAGAACGCGCTTCGCAGCCCGCTTCAGGTCCTTGTTCTTCTTCCACGTTCGGCGCTTGGTGCCGGCCAGGTAGGTATCCGCGCCCTCCTCGTCCAAGTCCAGTTCCTCTTGGCTCAGCCAGCACCCCTGCGACATCGTTGGCCGTGAAGTTATCGGATTCACTGTCGCTTTCCTCCTGGTCGTCTTCATCGCCTGGCTCTCGCTCTGTCGGACCCGGACCCGAGGTTTGGGAAAAAGGGAAGTGGGAAGGCTCTGGATTGCCGTCGGCCTCCGTTGAGCCTTCGGCAGAAAAAGCTACGCGAGCTCCCGTGCGACCTGGAAGCAACCTCCCAGATATGGAGTAGTCCAATAGCCTGGGCGCCCAGCACACGTTCTTGAAGTGAAGATCTCCTCTCGTCAGGGCCATGAAGTTATGCATCCCTTCGACAGACTACGCAGCCCCTTCCTCCATCATGAAGCCTTTAAATCTGTCGGATGTCAAAAGATCACTCCCTTCAGCCTCACGAAACTGGCGCTCACGTCGGTCCCCGAAGGCCTGCAACGATTCCTTTGCATCTCGGCTGTTCTAAAGTAAAGCGATACGTCCAGTTCTCCTCAGGTCGCCACCCTCGCTCTCTCCCATCATTCGATCGGGCCGGGACAACATCTGATCTAACCACCTGGCACTCTCCAAGTCCTGCTCCTTGGTGTCTTCGAATTTCTCTTGCATGCCCCGATAGAAAAGCTTCAGAAACTTTTGGCGCCGCTTCCAGAGCGGCACATCTGTGTAACGACTCCACCGAAACACTGCTCTCATCCAAAATGCGATAGTTCGTCCATCCTGCACAGCTCGGCGGAACTGAATAGTCGCCCTTGGTGAATGTGCTGCCGGAGCTCCACCATCCAGTCTGCCACAGGCCCGTCTGCAGCTGGTCGTCCCAGTCCTCGGTCTTCCACTTCTCGTCGTACCACTCTTGAGACCAATCGTTCTTCCACCAGCTGTCATCGGGGCGACCCTTCTTCCAGGGATCGTCTTGCACCCAGGGATCGGCTTCAATTGGGCAAGGGGCGTCCGAAGCACCTGAGGTCATCTCAGCTAGTACTTCTCGAAGTACTTCCTTGACAAGGTCCTTCATCCCGTCTGCTCCAGCTCCTGACCCGGCTGAGGGCTCCTCCTCCTCCTCCTCCTCCTCC
>CAUYUJ010020047.1:92490-122490 GCA_963575745.1 Prorocentrum cordatum
TCAAAAACCTCCCGTCGTGATTTTTTCACGACGCGAGGGGGTCTGGGGTTCGGGCCCTGGGACCATCAAAGCCAGATCGGGGCCAAAAAACTACCCCTGGGGAATCGGTCGCGACCTCTGGGGCCGCGAAATTCAAAAATCAGATCAGGTCGACAAATGTTGGGATAGGAAGTGGGACAGGGGTGGGAGGAGCCGAGAAAGGGGAACCCAGACATCTGGCGCTCCAATTTGTTCGATGCGTTGACCCCCGGAACTGGACAACTTCCCTAAGGCCGGCTTTTCATCCCGAGTCATTATTTTGACGGCCCCTGGGGCCATCTGAGGGCCCCTGGAGGCCGTACACAGCCAAAAACAGGCCGCTCCATTTTTTTAGAGCCTCGACTCGGATCTGTGGGTCTAAAGTGTGGGCGGGCACTAATCGCACGCTCACGCCCGACCTGGTGCGCCATCGCGCTCCGAACGCAGTGTTGCTTTGCTTCGGGGCCGCCGCCGCCGCCGCCACCGCCACAACTGGCAGGGCGAAGCCAAGAGGCAAGGGCTGACCTGTCTTGTCACCGGCGTGTCCTTGTCCTCAAACCCTCCCGATTCACCCTTCTTCTCCCAATTCCTATGTCTGGTATTCTTGAATCCACTCGTAGCGAACCTGCAGCGGATGGGAATCGAATCGAATCGAATCGGACTCTGGGGGCATTGAGTCAGCTCGTCCACTCGTGGGAAGCTTGCTACGACGCCCTGAGGACCCACCGGGCAACTTTGCAATCTTGCTGCGCTGGCAGGAACGCTGCTCTGGCGATATGTGGCACTCTCGTTTGCGGAAAAAGCTGAGTGGCCACAACGCTCTCACATGACTGTGGGCAACCTCAGGATGACTCGGCTTTTGAAAGACAGCCCATCCTCGAGACACCAGGAGCGCAGGGCCACGAAGCCGAAAGACTGACGCGGGCCGCGAGGGACCCGAACGAGAAAAGACTGACGCGGGCCGCGAGGGACCCGAACGAGAAAAGGGCAGGAAGGGGCCAACGAGCGAAGCCAGAGGGTGGGTAAGGGTTAAAGCTGAAAAAAATCAAGGGTCGAAAGGAGGGTGTCGTCAGAAACAGGCCCAATAATCACACAATCACTCACCCTCCCCCTTCCCTGCGGGACGCGCCTGGGTCGGGCTCGCGCGGGTGGCGGCATGCGCGTCGCCGTCGGCGCGGCCTGCCTAGTCGCCGCTTCGAGGGGCACGGTGCCCCGTTCCACTAAATTTAACCGCCTCTGGCTAAAAGTTGCAATCTGCACTCTCTGAACACGTGAAAGCCCGATTCCACCTACACCTGCGCCCTGGCCTTCGGCTTCGCCTTCCCCTTCTGAGAGGACCCTCCCTCGAGCACCTCGAGAAGTTCCTACGCCGCCCACTCTAGCGGGCCTCGGGGGGGGGGGGGGCGCGCCCGATCGCTGTCTCACGGGCCAAGACGACGCGAGCGCAGAGCTGCTGGCGCGCGATGCATAGCCAGCGAGGTCTCGGCGATCCCCCCCTCGCCCTGCTTCTGCTTCGTCATTCTGCATTTGCTGTAGAGCACCTGTCCAGGATGATCCCCCGCCTCGCAGCTATCACCGCCGATCGCGCCCATGTAGAAACCCCTCAGCTGCTGCGCGCCCCACGGAGGCGGGTCGTCGCATTCCCCCATTCCGCGAAGCACGCCAGCGAACGCGTGCGCGAACGGCAGACCTAGCTCCTCCTGCTTCTGCGGATCGTCTATGGCCACCTCGGTGGACCCGCGGCAGCACCGCCCCTGCTGCAGCGCGGCCCCGACGACCTGAGGGGCGGCGCACATGAAGAGAGCCGCCCACAGCGCGTCCGCGACCTCGCGGACCTCGGCCGCGCTCGCGAGCGACAGCTTGGCGAGCGCGATGGGCAGCTCGGCGACGGCGTCGATCTCCTTCGCGTCGGCGCCCAGCAGATCGGCGGTGCGTCGGCGCGCCTCCGTCTGCGGTTCGCCGTCTGCCCGGCGGTGGAGCCCCCGCGCCGGCGCCCGCAAGTCGAGCGCCACGGGGCGAGAACCGCCGAAGCCCCCTGGCGCCAGCGGCGAGAACGTCGAGCGGTGAGGGGCGACTTCTGATGCGCCGCCCCCGGAGCCGTTCGAGCGCTTGAACCTGAAAGTCGCAGGGACGACAATCAACTCGATCTGGGCGCACGCGCCACCCCCCAACAGAAAAAAAATGGCGCGAGCAACCCGCGCATCTGCCCCCGCGAGACATGGCGGCCAGGAGGCGCCACTGAGCCGTCTTCACAACCGAAGGTGACAAGGCAGTAGGGGCAGACGTTCGCTATTACAGCACGAGTCCAGATATCCCTTAACCCATGCTTTGCCATTCTGTGCTGGGTGACCTCCTTGCACGCGCTGAACGTGCATTCGCACGCCTCGCCTGTCGCACCCCGACACCCACAGAGCCAGCAAGCCCCACCGATGGCGCGCGAGGGGCACGCAGGAATTGGAAATAGAGTGGGGGGCACCCAGGAGGCGGCACAGCACGCGCGTATACCCCTCTGCGCAAGACTGCGAAATCCTGCATGGCGAAATCGCGCGCCATTCCGTCATCGGTGAATAGGTCCAACCACCCCGCGCGAATCTGGCTACCCAGGAGCCCTCCCTCTTCGCCAAGCCCCCCCACTACTCGCAATATTTCCCCCCTCGCCTGAAAAGCCCAGGGGCTCGCATCGCGACGCAAGTCTCGCCCCTCGATCGCTGGCTCCGCCTCCAAGGGAAAGCGACCGAAGAGAGAGGTGGGGGTCTGCCTCTGGATCCCTCCAGAGCGACGCACCCGCATCTCGAGCTTCGCGGGGGCCATGCGCCAATACTGCAACACTTGCAGGGCGCCATGGGAACGACGATGAACGGTGCCACCAGGGGGCTCCACCAGCTCGCGCGCTCTACATTGCATAGCGCGTCGAGCGCAACGAGCGACGAGATGATCGAGTTCAGTATATTGCGCGTCTGAACATATGCAGAATTCATTTCCATGGAGAGCCGCACCCTGCAGACAGCACTTGAAAAGCGGGGGAGAAATATCTATAATAATATATATATATACATACATACATACATACATACATACATACATACATACATACCTACCGACCTACCTACCTACCTACCTACCTACCTACCTACATACATACCTACCTACCTACCTACCTACCTACCTACCTACCTACATACATACATACATACATACATACATACATACATACATACATACACATACATACATACATACATACATACATACATACATACATACATACATACATACATACATACATACATACATACATACATACATACACACACACACACATAAAGAAAGAACACACACACACGCACTTGCGGCCGCAACAGCCTTCTTCCTGCAAACAAACTCTGGGGCATAGCTACAGTCAGCACCCACACGGGCACCTGGATATCAAGCTCTGGGTTTGGGGGGGCTGGGAGGGCCACTTCCCCCGCTCCGAAGGCTCGAGCCTGGAGCACCCCCCCCCCCCGAGAGCACGGGCAAAATCTCAAGTTTCGCCACGTTTTCTTCGCACCCAATCCCGGGGAGAGCCCCATCTCAGAGGAAATTCGCGCGCTCGCCAATCGGCGCTAATATGTTGAGCCCCCGGCGGGGCCCCGCCCGGAAAAACTTCAGGGCGTCGCCTGCGCGCGCGCTCAAAGACGCGCCTGCAGACCCGCCCAGTCACGGGCGCCGCGTCGCGAGATCGCCCGCCCCCGCCCCCCACGCGCTCAGCCGCCCCCGCCCGCCCGACCCCCCCGCTCACGAACGGCCGTCTGCAAGGCCTCGGCGACGTGGCGCGCGACGCATGGGACCCGCATGCAACTCCCACAGCCTGGCCGAAATAAACGGGGGGGCCCAGATCGTTCTCAGCCCCGACGCCGCGCCCCGGAACGCGGCCCCGTCGACGTTCTCGGCCCGGGACACCCCCGCGCTACGGAGCGCAGAGAAAACAAGGGCCCTCAAAGGCCGGCACGAATTCTCCAACATACATCTTCAAGATGTTCCCTGAACACGGGAGCATCCAGTTCAGGCCCAGAGGCGCCCTTCCCTCGACCCCTGCGAGGGGCCGCCGCCAGGGGGGCCAGCAAGATCGCCAAGAGTTCCACAAAGGCCGCCCAAGAGGGGACAGCTTCCCGCTCGTGGGCCATCATGGCCCAACACTCCAGGCGACTAACATCTCGCTTCACTGTAAAACGTTGGGCCTCATCGAAGGGGCAGGTGCCCCCGGGAGCGGTTGGGGTCCTGGCGCGAGCCCATCGCGTCCACGAGTCCCTTTTTTTGTGCGGAGGTCTATCCTTCAGATCCTGGTCTTGGAAGTTGAGCAAGCCACTGATCTTCAGGAGGAGGAGCGAGCCAGATAAGGCGGTCGCTTGGTTCCGCATTTTGATCCAGTCGCCTTTCGCACAAGCCGCTAGACATCGCGTAGGTGTCGCTCACGCCCCTTCTCCCATAACTGATCAATAGTACGCGCTTGAAACTCCTTCCACTCCAACTTTCGTCCACGCCGCATGCGGCGGGAAAAAACAGTCGTTCCTGCGTAATATGTTCCGTCTCGTAACCCCGGGTGTTCGCGCGTTCGGCTGTCTCCGTTATTCTGAGATACTCTGGAGTACCACTGCGGGACTCGCCGCTGCCGCTGCCGATGTAACCAACCTCTGCGTCGCACACGTGCCGCTGCCCTCCCGATCCTGGCCCCCCGACTCTCTCCACCTCGCATCTTGCTGCGCGCCGCGCGAAGCGGCGGCCGACGCAGTCGACCAGCCGACGCGCAACAGGCCGTTCTGGGGCGAGGGGCTAGGGGGGGCAGCAGCAAAGGAGCCCCACACGGCGGAGCTGCCACTCGTGTCGTTCAGCCTCTGTCGCACATGAACCGCTGCCCTCCCAATCGTGGCCTCCGGACTCCCCCCATTCAGTGCCTTGCTGCATGCTGCGCATAGCGGCAGCCGACGCAGTCGACAGGCCGACGCACAGCAGGCCATCCTGGGGGGAGGGGCCAGAGGGGGCAGCAGCCACGGCGCCCCGCTCGACGGAGCTGCCGTTCACGTCGTTCAACTCGCCCTGTCGAAATCGAAGAGAACGACGTTTCCGTAGCAATGCTCGCCGGTGAGCATGGAGAGTATGATATATTTCGTCGCGCTTACCTTTCCTGGCGGAAAACTTCTGAGCTTCATCATACCCTCCAGCTGCGAGAAATAGCTGTCGGGGACAGTCTTCTGAGCAAACGAGTCAAGCGCTTCATTCTCCCCTCGGGTCGAGCCTCAACCGCCGATGTATATATATATATATACATACATATACATGTATATAGGTATACGTTTATGAATATGTAAAGATATGTGTATATATATATATATATATATATATATGTTCATCTCTGGTCGGGGATCCGTGAAAGACTCCATCAAAGCGTCTCTGACCATTCAATTCGCTGCTACTTGACCTCCTGGATCCGCTGCCACGGCGGAGCTTGAAACCTCATGTGCAAAAACATGTTGTCCCATCGGGCTCGTGTGTATCAACTGTAACTGTGTAGATAGGGCGTTCAGGGTGCCTGGAGCCAAACTGCCGTGCAACGCCAAACTCTGAGGTACGCACAAGCAGTCAATCAAACTCTCGCTTGTCTCCAAACCATGTGGACTGTCCATGTCGAGCAGAAACTGCGTGGAGGTGGTGCGATTCAAGATGTTCGCATATCAGCTGGCCCGCAAGATGTTCGGGTCTCAAGGCCATGCGGCGAAACACGGATGTCTCGATGATTTTATGGTCGGGGTCAGCAGCGAGGTCCATTCCATCATTCAAGTCCGTACACAATCTTAGAATACTTCTGGACGGGATATTTCCCAGGATGTGTGATATCCGGCCATGTAAAATTTATGTACCGATGCGTGATTATATGTCGATGTTGATGCAAATCCACAGACATGCCCATAATCTAACAGCATGCACACACACATTCAACTCTATCGATGCATAAACATATACAACTACATATGCATATGCATGAATATGTGTATATACATATACGTATACCTACGCATAAACATATGCACATGCGTATGCGTACACATATGCAAATACGTATGCGCATACACATATACATATATACCTATATATATATACATATGTCTATATAAGCACGCAAACCTAAACTTATACATACAGATATGCTTATATGTATATACAAAGTAGAACCATCGCGCGCGCTTCGCGCGCGCTCGAGTTCTAGCTAGGCTTGATGGGCTATCACATGGAATAGCATGCTTCTAGCTTCTTTTGCATCCAGGGACTCTTGGAGGCCCTGCGCAAGCTTCGGAATCGAAATGAAGGGGATTAATTTCTGTGAGGTATTCAAAGATGTTGTGACCTCAAAAGCTTCCTCGTTTTTTTCTGGGAGCCGAAGGGGGGCCTTGATTGTGGTCTGTTGTGCAAAAATAAACCGGGGGGCGAACTTATACAAATGGAATTGTTGGATGCCCCTCTTTTGTTTCAAGTTGCCGCGCCTGGGCTGTGGGTTAGAATTTGTCTGGAGGCAAACCGCGGTCTGTCTGGATTCCTCTCGGGGTCTTCTTGCAAAAATAAGCAGGGGGCGAGTTGGAATTTAACAATTCCTTTGATCATGGGATCTCGATTTCTACGGTGGTTTCAGCAGGGGCAGCCAAGAGGACACGAAGATGATCCAAGAGAGTGCCAAGACAGCGTCAGAGAGTTCAACCGCATTCCCGAACAATCTCTGCATGTGACCCCGAAGTCTTGATGGGGCTCGAGGAAGAGGAGGATAGGGAGTAGGAGTCCCAACTTGAAAAAAAAAGGAATCTCTGGAATTCTTTTTGTTCTGAAAAATCCTCAGCCTTTGAGCGTTGGAAGGGGGAAAACGTGAGAAGGCGAAAAACGTAGAAAAACCATTGGAAATCATCGGTTTTACCATTTTCGGGCTCTCTCGGGGCGGCTCTCGAAGCTCTCTTGGGCTGTTTTTGGGGCCTCGTCGGGGCTTTTTGGGGGCCTCTCAAGGGTCTGGGGTGTGTTGGGGGCCTCTGGGGGGGTCCGGAGTCCTCTTGGAGATCTCTGGAGGCCTCCTGCCCCCACTCTTGGGCTCATCTTGTGCCTGTTCTGGGGTGGTCTGGAGATGTCCTGAGCAGTCTTGTGGCCTTCTTGGCCCGTCTTGGGGCCGTCTTGGGAGCCTCTTGGGCGGTTTTGGGGCGGTCTTGGGGGCCTCTTCGGCCGTGTTGGAACGCTGGAAGCTTGAAATGGTGAGAAAGCCAAAACCTTCGAACAAAAACAACGACAACGAAAGATTTTTAATTCTCCGGACGCTCTCGAAGGCCTTTCGGAGCTCTCTTGAAGTCTCTTGGAGGCATCCTGGGAGCCTGGAAAACAGCCCGAAAGCTATCTTGGGTTGCTTGGGAGCGCTTTGAGCCGTTATTTTTACGTTCTGGGGGCTTCTTAGGGTCGTCTTGGGCTGTCCGTGGGCGTTTCGGGGGCTCCCTGGGAGCGCAATCCATATGTCATCAAATCCAGGACGCCCCGGGAGGGGGCCCAGCCTATTTGTCTATAGCATGTACAAATACACCTGTTATGTATATATACACACACACATTCACTAACCTGCGTGGCCAAGGAGGCTACATACTGACCCAGTCTGAGACCACTTGAGAGCCTGAAAGACCTCCAGGGCTCCTCTTTTTCTCGGGACCGTGCGCAGCCAGCGCACGCTTGGATCTGTAAAACATAGGCTCGGAGCGCGCTTGCCAGAGCCACGATCGCAGAGAGCGCGACCGAAACAGTCACTCACGTAACAGTTGCCATGAAATGCGAAGTGGGCTGGGTTCGTTGGAACACAGCGACAGGGTGGCGGAGGGGACGCAGGAGGAGCAGAAAAAACTTGAGCACAATGGGCGATGGATCGAAAAGACCTGGCCACGACTCATGCCGCAAAGAGACATCGGTGATTGCTGCAATCTTTACATTCACTAACCTGCGTGGCCAAGGAGGCTACATACTGACCCACAGTCTGAGACCACTTGAGAGCCTGAAGGACCTCCAGGGCCCCTCTTTTTCTCGGGGCCGTGCGCAGCCAGCGCACGCTTGGATCTGTAAAACATAGGCTCGGAGCGCGCTTGCCAGAGCCACGATCGCAGAGAGCGCGACCGAAACAGTCACTCACGTAACAGTTGCAATATACCTTGCATTAGACCAAAGGGCTGGTTGGCGGAGGGCCGTGAGCAGGCAACAGAAGAGAGCGGCAGCGGCGGTCGAGGCAGGGCGCAGATCGCCCAGCTGCGGCGATCGAGACACAGCGTGCAGACGAGTGTGCTTCCCAAATCTAGATACACTGCGATGGTCGGCCCAATTATCTCGGCGGCGCACCTGCTCTAGAGTGCAGGCTCTGGCGCATACGTCCGTTGACGGGCCACCGTGGCGCAGGCACTGGGGTGACAGACGGGAGTGCGATGTGCCGAGCCGCCCAACCGAATCCTCGAAACATTTCACGAATTCACAATGCTTGGAGGGGAAGATGAAATGATCACACTGGAACTGCAGCAGCCGGTGGCGTGACTGTGGAGTGGCGCAGTGTGCACTCCACGCCAGCCCGCAGACAACAGTCGAAGCCCAGGACGACCAGAAAAGGCGACAAGCACCGCACCTCGCTGGAGCATGTCGTCAGTGATCCGCCCCGCGACTTCGGCGGGGGCAGGGTCGCGCGCCCCGCCCGGCTCAAAGTTGCGCCATCCCGCGAGTGCAGCACGGCTTTTGATGTAGAGCCTCCGGTCTCAGCGAAGCATCTCAGGATGGCAACTCGCGAGGCCGCACAGGGCGGAGCGGGCAACTGACTGCGGCTCACCGCACAAGAATCACAGCTCCATGAACATCCTCAGCGCCTCGTCGACGTGACGAGCGGTGTCGAACGGCAGCCCACTGCGGCAGACGAAGGCAGTGAACTTGTTGTTAGCCTCCGTGTAGGCCTGGAGGCCCCCCTGCCGACCGGGTCGTGGGCGCCCTCAGGAACCCCGGTCCTTCTTCTGTCCCGAGACGTAGAGCACGCCCAGCGGCAAGTTGGGCCCGTGCCCCATGCGCCCGTAGCCTCGGCCCAGGGCGAGGTCCAGCGACGCGGGAGAGGGCCGAGCTCAAGCCGCGGCCGACGGAGACCGGCTCCAGCGCCTCGACGCAGCTCCTCCAGCCAGGCGTCCGACAGTAGGGCCTCGCCTGGCGAGCGCTCTGCTCCCCTGGCGCGCGGCCCACGCCCACGACCGGCACAGTTGGGGGGCGTACGAGGCTGCAAGACTGGTCTTCCACTTCCAGCAATGATGTCCGTCTCGAGCCAATAGTCGTACTTTCCCTTGAAGGATCTCGCGAGGCCCCTTACATTCACACTTCAAACTCAGGCTATTCAAGGAAACACAGTTGGTAGCTAGCAGGGTCGGCTTCTTGTACGAACAGCCGCATCGACAACAATCATACTCGACAAAGAAGGCGTCCGCATATTCCAGAGCCTCCAGGATCTCGGGCTGCCTAAACAGAGATGAGGTTTTGGGGTTCTCGAGGGAGAAGTATATCTTCAGGTCTGTGCAGAGCTTGATCAACTTTGCGGTGAACCGAACGTGGTCCCGAGACACCCGCATCGACGATTTCATGGGCCGAGACTTCCTCGCAATACTCCAAGGAGTACACGGCGTCCCAAGATGCAAGTACCAGATCCGGCCCTCGACGAGCCACCTGACCACGACATCCTGGACACCCCGCTTCTCGAGATTGAACTCCGGACCCTCGACGATATCGAACGGCACTGACACCCTGAGGCCCACCTCGGCCATCCCAGACGTCAGAGCCCCGCATCCCGAGTAGAGCTCCAGGAAGGCTGGCGCGAAGCGTCTCGTAGAGCATGATAAAGACGGCGGACGAGACGAAGACTGTTGAGCACTCACGTCCCTGCCTGACTGCCAGGACGATGCAGACCTAGAGGCGCTCTTTTTCAGATCCATTGAAACTCATGCAGGCGGCATAGCTCCCCGAGACCGAGGAGGACGGCCGACGGCGGGTCTATCGTCCCGAAGCCGGCGAGAGAGAGCTGACGAGGCCGAGCAGCGCGGAGGGCCCCGAGTGGTTGTGGCAACGTGAAGTGTTTCGTCGTCGAAGCGTCTCGATCCCTCATCTGCGGGATTCCGTTCGGATTCGATGTATCGGAGCCTCAGGTCGATGCCACATCCAATCGTGTAGGCGGCACACCTGCGGGCTAGGGCAAGCAGGCCGAAGTCTTTGGCTCGGCCCTTCTCGAGACAGCACAGGGACGAGAGGTTGTCAGACAGCACGAGGAGCCGACGTCCATGACCTGAACGAGTGTAGGACTCTCTGCGGAGCGCCATCAGAATCACCCTCCCCTCCTTCATATGGATGGCCTCGTCCCTCTTCCACCTCCCCTCGAATAGGGTACGCCAACGACCAGGATCGACAACGTTCTCGGGGAGGACCGGGACCATGTCAACTATCTCCTTCTGCTCTAGCTGTCTACGTTCTTTACCCCGTAGTTTACAGACTCCCGAACGAAAGCCCCCCGACTCCAGGACACCTGAGGACGGGGTGGGTACCCCAGCAGACTCCAGAAGCCACCGCGAATACGACGTGTCAGGCACCTCGAGATCAGCGGACCAGCCAGGGTTCGGGGGCGGCAGGTTTCCAGAGGCCTTCAAGATGTCCCCGCGATCCCCCTCCACCTCCACGAACCTCCAACGCTCCTTCCACCTCGGAGGCTTTCGGAACTCCGCGGGGCCCATGGGGGTGTCCATGACGGCGTATCCCTTCCCTGACGCGTCTCCACAGTAGGCTCGATCCGATTGTGGAACAGACAGCCGCGCCTCTGCCAAGAAAACGAGTCCCGCCATCAGGCGGAACTCACGCTTCTCCTGACCAGGTAGCTCACATGTACGTCCGAGGCTGCTGTTCACAAAACGATAGGCGTGGGCACAGACAGACATCGCCGGCCTCAGGAGGACAAGATAGTGGATGCAATGACCCAGCAATACTCGAACTGCCTCTCCAGTCACCCGACGCAACTTCAAAAAATACTTCATTCCAAGATACAACCGCCAAGCCCTCTCGGACTTGTGACGAATGCTGCACCTGCTCTTGTCCATCACAATACCCACATTCTCCACTAGCATAGCGTCACCGCCCTCTTCATGCAGCGTGAAACCCGCGCTCTCAAGCCCCCTCTTGATCGCCGCGTAGTCCGACGCAACCTCGGAGCTCGAGAGGCCCACAGTGGCAAGGTTATCCACGTAGACGCTTGAGACAGGACCAGATCGAAGATCAGGAGCAGGGAGCCCCTCTTGCACCAGCCGGTGTTTTCCCCCGATCGCAGCGGAGGTGAAGTGCTTCACCGAGGTGGTACAGAAGTGCAGGGCCCAAGACCACCCTTGCGGCATCCCGAGAAAGACGGGAAACACTTTCTCCGTGGGACGGGCGGGGCGAAGCCTCCCAAGATCGTTGTCGAAGATCTGCGAGAGGTCGAACTCGGAGCACCGGACGGGGTCGTCTAGGCCGAACCACTCAACCATCGACTCAACGGAGAACTGGTAGAAAGCGTCCTCCACGTCGCCCACGCAGACTGAGAGGTTCGGGATCTCGGCGATCGGGCCACATCCCTGCGCCAAGCTAGCAAGCTCATCCTGGTCAAGCCAGCCGTCGAGCTGGGAGAGGGCGCTAGCACCGCCCAGTCTAGTTTTCGGCGGCAAGCGGTGGCGGCCATTCGGCATTCTGGCGTCCACGATGAGCCTGATCCCGCGGCGAGACGACTTCCGCACGAAGAATATCCCCACCTTTGCTTTGATACGAGTCCGGAACCCCAAGAGTCCCTTGCTATAGAGTTTGCGATAGAGGTCGAGCCGTGCAGCTCGGTCTTGTCGCAAGTGGGGGTCCCAGTAGGGCCTGAAGGTCGGGTGCTCTTCATTCCACGCATCGATCTCAGGCTGCGAGCGGACGAGGTACCTATCAGGATCGATCAAGAACGCCGCCTCCTCAGGCGGCAGCAAGTCGACGGCGGGCTTTGGCACCGTCTTGCCCTTCACGATCTTCAGAAGATCGGGCTGGCGCGGGGCGAGGTTCTTCTCGCCGACGCAGTACAGGTCGTTAGCCTTGAGAAGCTCCCAGAAAGCCTCCCGAGCTGTCATCCTCGCCGGCATCGGCCCATAACTACCAACGACGTCTCGAACTCGATTCATCACAGCAGTCTGGGTGAAAGAAAGGCACGGCGGAGATGAGGTCCCAAACCAAGCGCCTCCAGAGCGTATCGAGGAGGCAGTAGAGGCAGCCAAAGTGTTGAGACTGCGCACCGCTTCGGCAACTCTGAGCTGTCTGCTTCTTCGAACAGTAAAACCAGGCGCTTCGCGGTGTGGAGGAGGCCCACGATCACCACGACCAGCTATACGAGGTGCTGGCAGCGGGAACGGATCACCATGCTTAGGCCTACCTCCTCTTTCCAAAAACTCCCCACTTAGTACACAGGAGGCTCGGCAGGGAAGTGTCTCATCCTTGCCTCCCGGAGCCGTGACGGTCATGATGCTTGTCCCTCCTGCTGGCCAGCAGGAGAGGCCTTTGCTTTCGCCTTAGCCTTGGGATTTGGAGGCCCATCTCGATTGTCAGATCGTCGACGCTCGGCGGCCAGCTCCTCGCGCCACTTCCTCTGGGCCTCCATCGTCTTGGCCTCCTCCTTCTGCTTGCTGCTGAGCCAGGAATCGAAGCTGTGCAGGCGGGCTCCGCCGATCTCGTCGCAAGACCCGATGGTGCCGATGTCGAGGCCCGCGAAGTCCGGGTGCTTCGGGTTCCGGCGGATGGCCTGCTGAATCTCGTGAATCCTGCGCACGGCCTGCTCGATGCAAGCCAGGTTGGTCGGATCGATCTGGTCGTAGCTGATCCCGAGCCTCACAATCTGGACCAGGTTCCGGAGCTCATGCGCCACCGAAGAGTTCTCGCTGACCCCAGACTTGCGCATTAAAGCGTTGAGCCACACCTGCAAGTCCCCGCCGTTCTCGAGCACCGACTCGAGGAACTCCTGGGTCGCCTTCGGCCCAGGATGAGGCCAGTCAGCGAACGTCTTGGGCGTCACAAGCTCCATTGCCCTCGCCAGCGGCAGCACACGTCGCTGCGCAGAGTTCAGGAAATGGCCGAGCAGCCGCAAATCTCCTGAAGCTCCTCCAGGCAGCCCAGGCCGCTTCCGAGCGAACCAGGCGTCGTGGTCCGTGTCCTTCACTAACTCGACCAGCTGGGTGACGCCGCTGATGAGGGCCAACCGCTGAACCTTGACACCGTCGTCGCGATCCTCGGTCGAGTCGGCGAGCTCGGCAGCAGCGATGACCTGATCGAACTCAGCTGATGAAGGGTCCGCCACACGCCAGCTAGAGCCTGCAACTCCGCCAGCGCCCGGTGCAGGAGCCACGCCCAGCACCTCCGCGATTCCTCGCGCCTGCTCTCGCATGGTGGCGATCCGAGCAGCGGCCCGCTGTAGGCCTCGAAACACGTACATCATCCCTGCTAGATCCACTGGGAAAGCTCCATTACGTGCCAGCGGTCGCACCTCAACCCCATTGAAGAACTCCTCATAGACGTCACCGTCGGGGGTCCCTATGATCCAGCGACCAGCGGCCACCTTGGTGAACAAGACACGATGGTGGTAGTGCAGCCCAGCAGCATCGTCCTCGTAGTGGACGAGTATCTGCAGCTCATCCACATCTAGAGTCCGATTGACAGCCGCCATGCCTCCACCGACTCACGAGACGCTGGACCCGGCGAGGCAGCAGGAGTGGACGACTCCGTCGCCTGGCGACGTCCACCTCACCTCCCAAGCACGTAGCCGAGAGCAGACTCAGGAAGCAGAGCTTCACCGCGAACTCCACGCTCACCGTCCGCCCGCCGCTAGGCGAGCCTGCAAGGGGTGGCGCTGGGCACGAGCAGACTGGGCGACCGTCACCACTGCAGGGAGGGCCCACGACAGCGTGCCCAACGATGTCCAGCACGGGCTCGCAGATCTCTGCTATGGCGGGTGGAACGTGGCAGGTCCACTCTCACGAGGTCGGCTCGATCCCGTCCTGGTGAGAGGATATATGAAGTGGGCGGTCGAGAACTAGGAGAAGGCCCACGCGAGCCTGCGCTGCTGAACTCTTCAGCAGAAAAAACTTGAGCACAATGGGCGATGGATCGAAAAGACCTGGCCACGACTCATGCCGCAAAGAGACATCAGTGATTGCTGCAATATGCATATATATATATATATATATATAGCTATGAGTATGCACATATACATACACATGTAAAGATACGTTTGCACACAATATACACTCAAACAAATATAAAAATGCTCCCACTTTGCCACATGAGCGGTCGGACCAGCTTGAGCTGAACCGTGGCGGCGATGGCTCCTCCTCCTCCTCCTCCTCCTCCTCCTCCTCCTCCTCCTCCTCCTCTCCTCCTCCTCCTCCCTCCTCCTCCTCCTCCTCCTCTCCTCCTCCTCCTCCTCCTCCTCCTCCTCCTCCTCCTCCTCCTCCTCCTCCTCCCTCCTCCTCCTCCCCTCCTCCTCCTCCTCCTCCTCCTCCTCCTCCTCCTCCCTCCTCTCCCTCCCTCCCTCCTCCCCCCCTCCCTCCCTCCCTCCATCCTCCCTCCCTCCCTCCCTCCCCCCCTCCCCTCCCTCCCCACCCCCTCCCCCTCCCCCTCCCCTCCCCCTCCTCCTCCTCCTCCTCCTCCTCCTCCTCCTCTCCTCCTCCGCCTCCTCCTCTCCTCCGCCTCCTCCTCCTCCTTCTCCTCCTCCTCCTCCTCCTCCTCCTCTCCTCCTCCTCTTGTCTTCTCTTGTCTCTCTGTCTCCTCCTGTCTCCTCCTGTCTCCTACTGTCTCCTCCTGCTTCTCCTGCCTCCTCCTGTCTCCTCCCGTCTTCTCCTGCATCCTCCTGCCTCCTCCTCCTCTCCTGCCTCCTCCTGTCCACTCCTGTCTCCTCCTGTCTCCTCCTCCTCCCCCTCCTCCTCCTCCCTCCTCCTCCTCCTCCTCCTCCTCCTCCTCCCTCCTCCTCCTCCTCCTCCTCCTCCTCTCCTCCTCCTCCTCTCCTCCTCTCCTCCCCCTCCTCCTCCTGCCTCCTCCTCCTCCTCCTCCTCCTCCTCCCCTCCTCCTCCTCCTCCTCTCTGCCTCTCTCTTCTCCCTCCTCCTCCTCCTCCTCCTCCTGCTCGTACTCGTCCTCCTCCTCCTCCTCCTCCTCCCCCTCCTCCTCCTCCTCCTCCATTTCTCTCGCTTTCTCTTTCTCTCTCTCTCTCTCTCTCTCTCTTCTCTTTCCTCCTCGGCGCCGAGCGGCGGGACGGGAGAGGTCTGGGCCTCTGGAAAGCAACCCGAGGTCTCCGAGGCCTCCGGGGACCTCTGGAGGCCCCCCCCGGGGTGCGAATACCCAGACGGACTCGAGGAGGCAAGGGGATGGGTGGTCATGGGTCGGGGATCTTCTGACCCGGGTCAATCCAGACCCGGGTCAGCAGGAAACCAAAAACTGCAATGCAGGAAAAACTGCAACGCAGGTCTTCGCAAACCCGGGTCAGCCAATATGCGCGGCCGCATCGCGGCCACGAGCGGCTCGCTGACCCGGGTCAGCCAGAGGGGGTCTTCGCAGGATCCTGCAGGATCTGGCGCCCTGGCTGACCCCCGTCTGCATTGACCCCCGTCTCGAGGCTCCCGAATGGGGCTCGTGGCAAGGGCTCCGGCTCGGACGCAGTTCCCCGAGCCCAAAGGCCTTCCAGCCCTACAGGGTTGTGTGCCTCGGGGGTGTAGTGGCGGGGCCCGCCCAGTGGTGGCTGCGAGTGGCCCCCATATTTTGCAGATGTTTCGTCGGCTTCGTAGGATAAGACTCCTCACGGTGCTGCCCTGGGCAGAGCTTAGAAGCTTCGCTGCGCCATCAGATGCGATTCGTTGCAGCCAGTGCTTCGCTTGAATCTGGACCTCTTGAGCTGGCGAGGAAAGGAAGGCCCCCCAGGGCCGAACCCGTCCGAAATTCTCGATCGTCGAACCTCGAAACCTCAAACCTCGAACCCTCCTCATCCCCAAATCTCTCCCCTAACCTCGAGCCTCGACATCTCGAACCTCGAAACCTCAGACCTCAAACCTCGAAGCCTCGAACCTCGAGCCTCATCGGCGCTGGACGGCGGCGGGACGCTCGAGCGGCCGACCGCAGGTGCGCCCGGAGGCTCGGAGAGCCCGCTGCTCGCCGACCCTGCGGCCCCGCCAGGCGCCGCGCCCGCAAGGCCTGGCGGCCACGAGGCCTCCTCGGTCTCCTCCCGTCTCCTCTGCAGATCTCCGACGGTCTGCCCCAAGCGGGGCCTGCACTTTGGGGCGCTTGCTTCTTTCCCAGAAGGCTGGGCCTCGGCGCCCGTCTGGCGGCCGTATGGTCGCGCCGCCCCGTCGGCGGCTCGCTACCGCGTTTTCCTTGATGCAAAAGCAATCCTAACCGTTTTCGCTCCAGGGGACCATCAGGACTGACTCGGGGACGAGAGGCTACCCCCTGGGAAGCGGTCGGGGCCAGATCTCTTCCTCCTTCTCCTCCTCCTGTCTTCTCTTGTCTCCTCTGGCCGCCTGCGCCTTCTCCTCCACCTCCTCCTCCGCCTCTTCTTCCCCGTCTTCATAGTATGATCATTAGTGTTATTATTAGTAGTAGCAATACTATTAGTATTCTAATCGTAATCGTCGTAGCAGTAGTAGCCGTAGTAGTAGTAGTAGTAGTAGTAGTAGTAGTAGTAGTAGTAGTAGTAGTAGTAGTAGTAGTAGTAGTAGTAGTAGTAGTAGTAGTAGTAGTAGTAGTAGTAGTAGTAGTAGTAGTAGTAGTAGTAGTAGTAGTAGTAGTAGTAGTAGTAGTAGTAGTAGTAGTAGTAGTAGTAGTAGTAGTAGTAGTAGTAGTAGTAGTAGTAGTAGTAGTAGTAGTAGTAGTAGTAGTAGTAGTAGTAGTAGTAGTAGTAGTAGTAGTAGTAGTAGTAGTAGTCGTAGTAGTAGTAATAGTAGTAGTAGAAGAAGAAGAAGAAGCAGCAGTCGTCGCCGTAGTAGTAGTAGTAGTAGTAGTAGTAGTAGTAGTAGTAGAAGTAGTAGTAGTAGTAAGAGTACGCGCTGCCTTCTCAATAATAGAACTACTATAACATGAACCGTCTGAATCTTAGTTATACGTTACTAATACTGGGACTACACATGTTAGTATGAATACGCATCTTACTCGTCGTATTACCATTCCTCTTTTTACTCGCCGAAGTCTGAACCTTCTTCTTTGCATCCGTATTATTCATTGTAGTCATATTATTCTTTTTTGTAGTATTCGTCGCATTTTCTCAGTAGTCTGATTAGTATCAGTCGTATTCGTCGTCGCCTTCTTGTTCTAGTAGTATTACGATTCGTAATGGACTTCTTTCCCGTATTGTTGAAAATGATAGCATGGGCCTTCTTCGTATTAGTGCTCGTTCAACTAATAATATCATTATCGCCTTCTTCATACTAGTAGTATAACCGATTGTCTTAGTATAGTGCTGCTTATTACGGGTATGTCTGTTTGCCTACATAGTAGTTGTAAAGTAATTCTCCGTTGCCGTAACATTACCATGATTGAAGCTATGATTGGTAGCCGTATGATTGCTCCTCATCCTCCTCACTACCGCCATCATTAGCATCGTCATCATCATGATCAGCAGCATCCTCATTATCATCATCATCATCAGCATCAGCATCAGCATCATCATCATCCATCACCATCGCCATGGCCGTCGCCATCGACATCGACATCACCACCATCACTATCGCCATCACCACAACCACCGACAGTACCACAATGATCACATCATCACCATCAGCATCAACATCAGTATCAACATCGGCAGCATAATCAGTATCATCATCGTCATCATTATCGTCATCGTCAACGTCATCGTCATCATCGTCACCTTCGCTGTCCGCATCATCATCATCATCATCATCAGCAACAACAGCAACAACAGCAACGACAACAACAGCATCAACGTTCAAAGTGGCATCATCAGCATCAGAATCATCGCCATCGTCGGCAGCAGCAGCAGCATCATCATCATCGTCGTCAGCCTGTCGTCGTCAGCATCTCACGATTATCAGCAGTATCATCACCACTCCAGCATCATCACCTCCACCATCACCATCACCATCACAATCACCATCACCATCTCACAATCACCGTCACCGTCACCATCGTCCCGCCTCCTTCCCGTCCTTGCGCTTCCCGCCTTCTCCCGAATCCGCGCGGGCAGCCGCTCGCAACGCTGGGCTTCCTCTCGCCGCCAGGAACGCCTCGCAGCAGGCCCGCGACCTGCACTGCTCAGGGAGGAGGGAGGGCCTTCCTTGCACCCCCCCTGGCAGGAGGGAGAAAGCCTTCCCCCTCCTCCCTCCTCCCTCCTCCCTCTTCGTGGCCATTCCGGCTCAAGATTGTTACCACTTCGGGGATGTCGTTCCCCCAGCTCTCGGTAGTGTGCGGGACCCGAGGGACGCTGCTGCGTCTGTAGACTTTACAAGCTCAGGACAAGTCGTTACCCATGATGCTGCTATCGACTAGTCAGGAGATGACGTACAGCATCGAACGCTTCCGAGCGGCCCATATCTGCAGTCGCGACTGAGCAGCATGCTTAAACTGACCATTCAGACCTAGCTCCCCCGTGCGCAGTAATGCAAGAATGCCTGTCTTAGTCAGCTGTTCAGCTCCAGGCCGCCCCTGAAGGGTGGCACTCACTTCGAGGCGGACAGGGGATCTGAACTGGATGGGCCCCGAGAAAATCGGTCAAGAAGGCGGGGTAAAGGCAAGCCGGCTCAGTATCAGATCCCTGACCCCTCCTGGGGTCCATCCGGTGCAGTTTTGCATCCTGGATCTGCTCGTGAGAGCCCTGAGGCCCGAAAACGGCCCCCAGAGGCCGAAGAGGGAAACAGTCTGTCCGAAGAAGGTCTCCGCTGGGCAGCATGCATTCAAGTAGCCATTAAGACCTAGCTGCCGCACTCGCAATACCAGGCGGTCGGAAGAAGTGGGCAGAGACAAAAGTAGGAAGGCGTTGGATGTAGATGGGGCCTCCGCCCCCTGAAGAGGAGGGAAGACGGGAAACCACTCCACTCTTGAAGTAGGAAGGCGCCTCCAGTAGATTGGGCATTGGGCCTCCAAAAATACCTACTCATAACGACCGACGGGCACAGAAGAAAAAACTGCATGAACATAAACTTTTGGCGCTCCGCGCGGATTTCTTGGATCCGCGCTGGACTCCCCTCCCTCGCGCGCTCCGCGCGCCAGGGCTCGGAGCGCCAAAGTTTACGCTTGTGGCGTTTTCCTTCTTCGAGGGTAACGAATGAATGCGTGCCCCGGTCAGCTCCAGACCACCCCTGACGGGTGGAGCAGCACGGCAGGGCCACCAGCCCCCGGGGGCCAACAGGCGGCTGCGGCTCCGGCTTCTGAATCCGAGATCCTCTCTAGCTCTCTGCGAGCTATCCGGGAGTTCGGCGGGCCGACCGAGCTCGATCCGGGCGCGAGGCGGCGTCCTCCCCGCCCTGAGAGGTCAGGGAGCTGCAGTGTTCCCTTGCAGCGTTTCGCCAGATGGCTCGGATGGCACCGGGGCCACAGAGGAGTCCCACAGGCGGGGGGCGGGGAGCTCGTGGACGCCCCCAGTCTGGCAGCCGTTTCGCCTGAGACTTCACCACACCTTATGCAGGAGTCGTGCTCCTGTCTCAGCTCCGTCCACGTGTCTGGTCCAGACGGCCACGCTCCCGTGGCAACAAAGAAAACATAAAAAAACTCACCAGTTTTGCCTTCACAGGTGAGGATAGGATTCTCGCAATTTCACCCACCCCAAGTCACGAAAGTGTGGCCAGGCCATCGGATTCTCAAAATTTCAGCTTTACCAGGTTACTTCCAGGTCACGAATGTGTGGCAGGGCTGAGATCGGACCAGTATCGAATTGAGATCGGGCCAGGATCGGATCGGGATCGGGATCGGGATCGGGACCAGGATCGGAGAAAGGATCGGGATCGGATCGGGATCGGGATCGGGATCGGGACCAGGATCGGACCGGGATCGGGATCGCGATTGTGATCGAGATCGGATCTGCATCGGATCGGGACCAGGATCGGATCGGGATCGTAATCGGGATCGGGATCGAATTGTGATTGGATCGGGATCGGAATCAGGATCGGGATCAGGATCGAATTGTGATCGGATCGGAATCGGATCGGGATCGGATCGAGATCGGATCGGGTTCGGATCTGGATCGGATCCGGATCGGATCGGGATTGGATCGGGATCGGATCGGGATCAGATCTGGATCGGGATCAGACTGGGATCGGGATCGGATCCCACAGGTCCCACAGGTGTCGCAAGTCCCACAGGTGTCGCAAGTCCCACAGGTGTCGCAAGTCCCACAGGTCTCACAGGCTCCACAGGTTCCAGAAGTCCCACAGGTGTCACAGGTCTCACAGGTCCCACGAGTCCCAACAGGACCCACAGGTCCCACAGGTCCCACAGATCCACAGGTCTCGCAGGTCTCGCAGGTCCCACAGAGGTCCAGCAGGTCCCAACAGGTACCACGGGTCCCGCAGGTCCCACAGATCCCAGAGGTCTCATGGTCTCGCGGGTCTCACAGGTCTCACGGGCCAAAGAGGTCCCCCAAATCGGCCCAAATCCGACAGGTCGCACAAGTCCCACGTGTCGCACAAGCCACAGAGGTCCCCCAGGTACCAGAGGTACCACAGGTACGGCAGGTCCTACAGGTCGCACAAATCCACAATTTCCACCCGCCCCACAGGTCCAGCAGGTCCCACAGGTCTCACAAGTCCAAAACCCACCCTTGCCACTATCAGGGTGTCTCGCCAGGGCTCGGACCCCAAGACCTTCACAGACCGGTCTGGCTCGAGAGATGCTGCAGAAAGATTGGGTCTAGGGCTCTGGCCGCAACTTTTCGCGATCCATGACATCCGACGTGCCGAAAAAAATGCAACCTCGCGAAGAATCACGACCGGAGCCCTAGACTCCATCTTTTCGGGACCGGCCAAGAGAGGGGTGTCCAAGAGGGGGGGGTGCAAATCATGACTGGCGGCATGTGCGCGGCCCAGCGGGGGGGCCTGGGACGTATTGAAGCAAGAGGAGGCGCCATGAAATCTGGGGAAAAATCATGGCCCAAATCCCCCCCCCTTTCTGCAGCATGCTTCGAGCCAGACCGATCTGTGCAGGTCCCCGGGGCCCGACGCCCGGATCGCAGGGCTGCTGCCCTATTTTCCCCGCGACGGCTCCCTGGGCGGGCCGGGAGTCGGCTCTCCGCGAGCGGGGGCAGGGGAAGGGGGGCGGAGCAGGGGGCAAACGAGGGAGGCGCGTCGGGGGTCCTCTGACCCGGGTGGATCCAGACCCGGGTCAGTCAGGCCTGACAGAATCCTGCAAGATCCTGCGCCCAAGCCCGGGTCAATGCGAAGGGTCCTGCAAGATCCTGCACCCAAACCCGGGTCAATGCGACCCTGGCCCTGCAGGATCCTGCACGATCGGGCGCTCTGGCTGACCCCTGTTTGCATTGACCTCCGTCTCGAGGCTCCCGAGCGCGGAAGCAGGCAGGCACACTGGCGGGGAAGGCGCCGAGGGAGGCAGGCAGGCGGCGAGGCAGGCAGGGAGGCAGGGAGGCGGGCCGGCGGCGAGGGCTCGGTGGGGCGGAGCGCAGTCAGGCAGGCACCGCAGGCACACCGCAGGCACACCGCAGGCACACCGCAGGCACACCGCAGGCACACCGCAGGCACACCGCAGGCACACCGCAGGCACACCGCAGGCACCGCAGGGCGGAGGGAGAAGGGAGCGGGACGACGACCCGCCCGTCGGTGCTGCGAGGAGTGGAGGCCGCCGCACCGCTCGGGGGAGGGGGCCGGATCTCGGCACGAGGGAGCGGGGTCCTGATGAGACAGCGGGCCCAAGGCCCCGGACATGCTCGCGTCGCACACAGAACACGACGGGCGGTTCTTGCCGGCTTTGGCCCCTGGAGGCCCTGGCCAGGCCCCGGGGCCGTCAAAAAGGGACTCAGGATGAGAAACCGGCCAGGGAAAAGGTCGGAACTTCTGGGGAGCCCGCATTGAAAAAATGAACCCAGGGCGACCCTAATGAGGGGAAGCTTTCGAAGCGGCGTTGCTTGGAATTGCTTGGCATTGCATTGCTTCGCTTTGCATTGTCTTGCATTGCTTGGCGTTTCTTTGCATTGCTTGGTGGTGCTTGGCATTGCTTAACAATTCTTGGCATTGCCTACCATTGATTGGCATTGCTTGGCATTGCTTTACATTGCTTGGCGTTGTTTGGCATTGCTTTTCATCGCTTGGCAGTGCTTGGCGCTGCTTGGCGTTGCGTGGCATTACTTAGCGTTGCGTGACATTGCTTGGCGTTGCTTGGCATTGCTTGGCGTTGCTTGGCTGTGCTTGGTATTGCTTGGCGCTGCTTTGCACGGTTTGGCATTGCTTGGCGTTGCTTGGCATTACTTGGCATTGCTTGGCATCTCTTGGCGTTGCTTGGCATTGCTTGGCGTTGCTTGGCGTTACGTGGCATTGCTTGGCGTTGCTTCGGCGTTGCTTGACGTTGCCTGGCGTTGTCTGGCATTGCTGGGAAACAAGACCAACAACCAGAGCGGGGACCCCGAGAAACCTGGGCGACCTCCGGGGAACGGACAACGATAAGAATACGAGGCACTGGGGGCAGGGAACCAAAGGAACCTCCGGGAAACGGACAACGTAACAATAGGGGGCGGGCAACCCGAGGAACGCGAGGAACCTCCGAGCAACGAGCAACGTGAGAATACGAGGCACCAACCTTTCACCAAGCAAGCACCCCTTGGGCACGCCGAACTGGGGGAACCGAGACATCGCATGCCTGGGACCCTGGGGGGCTCTGCTCTCCACCCCCGGCCGCTCTCTGACAGGGCCCCGGGGCCTTGCAGCACGGAGACGGCCGAAGTCTCTCCGGGACTCCATGGGGCCCCCCACCTCTTCGTGGCAAGGGCCGCAGGCCCTGGCACCCGCCGGCGCGAGCTATCGGCCTGCGGCCCCATGACAGGCCGACACCCGCGAGAAAGACGCCGGCTGGAAAAAACAGGTCGGAAAGATTGGCTCGTGGCGGCGACCGCAGACCAGCGAAAGGCGGCGCCCCAGGACTGGCCGTGCCTGCCGAGCCGTATTGGTTGACGGCCCTGGGGGCCCGCGAGGGCCGCCAGAGGCCGAAAATCAGGAAAAACTCCCTGCCACGATTTCCCCTGAGATCCTGCGAAAAAGGCTCGCGACGCTGCGAAAAAACTGCACCGTCGCGAAGAATCACGACGGAGCCCTAGACCTCACCCTTCTGCAGCATTTTTCGAGTCGGACCGATCTGTGAAGGTCCCGGGGCCCGAAACCAGGCAAGAACGCCCAGTGCGAGATCACATCAGCAAGGCACCCTAGTAGCGGCAAGGGTGACCTGTGGGACCTACGGTACCTGTGGGGCGGGTGGGACCTGCGGGACCGTGGGACCTCTGTGGCCCGTGGGACCTGTGGGATCTGCGAGACCTGCGAGACGTGTGGGATATGTGGGACCTGCGGGACCCGTGGGCCCTGCGGGACCTGCTGGACCTCTGTGAGACCTGCGGGACCCGAGTGCCCCGGGACCCGAGACTGGGCGAGAACGCCAAGCCAGCTCCTGTTCGATGCGTGGGCCCGCGGAGGTCCGGACAGCTTCCCCATGGGGCCAGCTTCTCGTCCCGAATAACTTTCCGACGCTCGGGGGGGGGCCCTTGAGGGCACCTGGAGGCCGAAAACGGCCCCAAGAGCCGCCGCTCCAATTTTCGGGTGTTGCTAGAAGTGCCCCTGGCCACAGGCACCCCCAGGATTCCCAGAGCACCCCTTACGAGGTCCAGAGGTCCCCAGGGGCTCCAACACCGAGCAAAAAGCTGGGGGGCACCTTGGGCCAGGGGCACCTTCAGCAACCCCCGAAATTTCCCCGGAGCCTCGGATCTCTGGGCCAGGCCTCGAGGCCTCCTCGCGGCGCAGAGGGCGCAGACCCGCGCAGGGCGGCGCCCCCCGCGAGCAGCGCCAGCGGCGCCAGCAGCGCGGCGCGGCGCGGCGCGCCCGCCATCTGCGCGCGCCGGCAGCGCGGCGGCCGCCGCCCTCGCGGAGGGGCGCGGGAGGCGGGCCTCGAGGCTCGGGGCCGCAGGCGGCGTCCTCGGAGGCCTCCAATACGAGCGGCGAGAAGATGGACGCACATACAGTACAGCAATCTGGCAGCACATCGTTTCCCGAGCGGTGTGGCCATAAAGCGCCCGCCCGGACGCTTACACTATCAGATTTCTTGGTGCGCGCGTCGCCTGGGGTGGGGCGACGCACACATAGTACTAGTATGTTAGGGTGACGCCGAAGAAGAAGCGGCACAGACTAGCCTCTCGCCTGCACGTTCGTCGTCCCCTGAGATCCTGGCGTTGCAGTTTTGCCACAACGGGCGTCTTCGCCCAGCTTCGGGCCCCAGGACCCTCGCAGATCGATCCAGCCCGACAGATGACTCAAAAAGATGGTGTCTAGGGCTCCGGGCGCTCTTCTTTACGATGTTGCAATTTTTTCGCCACGTCGGATCTCAGGGTCGTGCTCCTGCTTCTCCCCTCCTCCCCCCCCTTCGCCGGGCAGCAAAGCCTGCCCCTGGAACAGCGTGGAGCTTCCAGTGTCTCTCCGCATGTCGGGGTAATGTTCTTCGTGCCAGGCCATCTTGGACGATTTGATGAGGCTGTCAGAGGCGGGCCTTTGCGCTAGATGGCGTACCCAGACATGCTCGCGCCGTGGAAGAATCAGGACAGGAGGTTTTTATTTCACCGTTTTTGGCCCCTCAGGGCCCTTGCTGGGCCCCGGGATCCTCAAGAACGACTCGGCACGGAAAACCTGCCACGGGGAAAGGACCGGGCCTTCCGGGGACCGCGCATTGAAAAAATCAGACAGCCAGGCAGACCGACACACAGACGGATAGAGCGGTCTGCTGACGGGCCACATGGGCTGGGCCCTTTTGCGGCGCTGGAGAGGGCGCCTGGGCAGACCGAGCAGAGCATGACGTAGCATGGCGCACTGAAGCAACCACCTGCTGGACAGGAGAGGAGGAGGAGGAGGAGGTGGAGGAGAAGGAGGAGGAGGAGGGAAGAGGAGGGAAGAGGAGGGTCCCTCGTGTCGCATGTCGGGGTAGCGACCTGACGCACTGGCTTGCGCGGGCGGCCAGCGCGGCACGCCGCTTTGGAAACGAGGGTGCTCACGCTCGACCTCACGCGGATCGCTCGCGCGCGCATGTCTGCGCAAGCGGCCCCGCCTCTCCGCGTCGCTCAGCAATGGGGCCGGAGCAGACGGGGGCCGGAAGATCGCGCAGCATCTTCGACGCATCGCCGATGCGTCTGGCCGCAGGCGGCATCCCCCTCCGGAGGTCCGGGGCTTCGAAACAAGTGGCGCGGCCGGCTCGACGGGCCTCGACAAACTCGGGGCGCCGGGTGTTCGGGCTCGAGGCTGGTGCCACTGGCAACGTCCTCTGCCGCCCTCCAGCGCGCACGCGCACCGCTAGACGAGCGTGCTCTACGCGTAAGCGCGATCGACGACACGCAAGAGCGGCACCAGGCAAGAGTGACCTTTGGTGCGCGGCATTATGGGACCAGGGGGGGGGCAAACCCAAGCGCGCGAACCCGTGTTTTTGTCCGTATCTCCTTGTCCAGCTCAAAGTGCAAGCTGGGAGAGAAACGAATTATTCATAACGCCACGCGGGGCGTAGCATGATTGATATATTCCGTTTTCCCCTTGTCTCTCTGGCCGCTTCTCTTGATGTTTCATCGATCCGTTCGTCACTGCAGCATTTTGGCGCAAGACCGGCACAACCTTGAACGAGCCGCGGCCTTCTGGTCGACAGATCGTTCCATGTTGGCCGATTCAGGGACACTGGCGGCGTTCAATTTTGAATGCCCGCGGCGGGGTCGCTGCCGCATGGGCACGACACAAACCTACCGTAAACTTTGTCACGCCGCAGCGCGGCAGAGGCAGATCGCACGCGCGCTCGGGCGGGCCAACCTACAGTACACGAGAGACCGTCGTCACAGCCGCTGGCCGAACCGCACAAGGAGCGCCGAGGGCCATACTCGTGCTATGCGCCCGCGCTGGAAGCGCACGTCCGAAGCGAGCATGCAGTGCAAGCAGCTTGGCCAGAAAGCGCCCGCCACGAAGCAGGCTCCCCAACCAGTGCTTGCACGCAGGGGTTCTCACTTCCCTTCCCCAAGAAGCCGGGCGGCGGTGTCGGTCTGGTGGCCGTCGTCGCCGTCGCCGCCCCGTCGCTGGGATGCGGTGTCGGTCTGGATGGCTCCGCGCTGTCCTGGCATAAGACGGATTCCAAGGCTTGCGTCCCGTTTACGCCAGACTCAGATGCCGCTTCAGCAACAGCCACCCATGTGCGGCAAAACACAGAGTCGGCTGCAAGTGAAGTCTGCTTCCCGGACCAATTCCGAAATAATTGCCAGTTGGCATCAATGTCGCTGGTTTCCTTCATCGGACTGAATACGATATCATCATACTCCATCTGCCGCAGACACCAAGCCGCTGTGTCATACAAGTCAACAACGCATACAGCACAGGAAAGCACAAGTCGATGTTCTGCATGCTAGGTGCAGGTTCAAGGTGAAATGTCCCCAAAGCAAGAGCCACCCAGGCTTGGGATGCGGGAGACTGGACACACCAGAAGCCACAGACGTCCAGCCCCTGCCTCTCAGACATGGATGATGTGGTCTACGGTACAAAACTGTTGCTCAGAGGGTCGCATGGGTTCGGCGACACGCTATGCCCTGCAAGCTGACAGCATGTCGCTCCGCTGCACGGAGCGGGAGGGAGGAAGAGGAGGAGGAGGCGGAGGAAGCGGAGGAGGAGGAGGAGGAGGAGGAGGAGAAAAGGGAGGAGGAGAAGGAGGAGGAGGAGAAGGAGGAGGAGGAGGAAGAGGAGGAGGAGGAGCTGGGGAAGGCTCGGGATGTTGACACCTGGGGGCTGGGGAGTGGCCAGCGTGCCGCGCCGAATCGCGGCGGTGGGCCAGCACCGGCGGCCCGACACGCAAAGCCAACGTTTCCAACCGTAGATCCTGGCACCGAGCCCCTGACATCACAGCTGCAGACCCTAGGGGGAAAATAAACCTACCTCGCTTTTGACCACCCTCGCTTCCAAGAGATACCAAACGATGCCAAATTGCAGCCTGTACTGGTCAGGCCGCTTGACGAGGAGGCACGTGGTATGGCTTGGTTTTGCCTGGAAGCGAAAGCGGGGTAGGTAATTCACGCTCTGAGACCCATGAGGCCCCGGGCCCCACCTCGAGCTGCCTCTCGCCGACGTCCTGGAACTCGTCGACCAGGATGTGGCGCTGCTGGTTGGCCACCACGCGCCGCACGTCGGGGACTTTGAGCAGCTCGGCGGCCTGAGGAGGCTGGGGGTTCTCCTTCCGCAGAAGCATCCACATGTTTCCACTATGCGCCGGTTAGCTCGCGCGCGTGCCGTTCGCATCACGAGCCAAGTGAAACAAAGAGATCGCGAAGCTGATCCGCAACCCCAATCGAGAGGGGCGAAGGCCGATGCTGCACTGCACAGCGCTGTACCGCCCAGGCCGAAGGAGCGACCAAAAAAACAGTGGCGGCCTGAGAAGGTTTGGGGGAAGGCCATGCGGAGGGAAGCGAGGAACAGGGTGCTCTGGAAGCGATTCAGCGTGGGTGAAGAGAGGAGCAACCAGGAGCGGGGGGGGCAGAAGGGGAGGAGCCAGCAGCCAGCAGGAAGGAGGGGCACATATTGAGGAGGGGCAGGAGGGAGGAGGAGAGGAGGAAGCCGAGGGGAGGGGGCGAAGAGGGGACGAGGAGCAGGGGCGTGGAGAGCAGAGGGTCCCAGGGCCCAAGCCGGCAACGAGAGAGGCACGCTGAGGGCGCCATGTTCAGCATGTCGTCGAAGTCCACAAGCCCTCCACGTTTCAGCGCGTCCTGGCGCGGCAAGGGAGGCGCGGAGAGGGCAAGCTCCGCGACGCACCCACGGATCCGAGCCCTGGCGTGGGAGGAAAGATCCGGGGGGAAACGGGTCCTCGCCCAGACACGAGGGCTCCCCCAAGACGGAATTCTCGCCCCGAGCCGTTTCTGTTGACGGCCCCGCGGACCCAAAAGGGTCCCGGGAGCACAACAAAAAAAACGCAGGACCCATTTCTCTCAGAACCCCTCCCCCCCATCTCTCCAAGAGCGCGTTTGGATCAGAACTTCGAAGGGGATCCTCCTGGAGAGCCTTGGATCATCGATCCTGGATCCTTCCTCCGTTCGCGGTGGCACGCACGCGACGCAACCGCAAACATCAAGAGCGAAATCGATGGACGGAGTCCCAACGCTTGCGCGCCTCAGTGCGCGGACGGATGGCACCGCCCACTTCAGCCCACCACCCCAAGGCCATTGCAGAATCGCGGAGCGCGAAACCCTCGGACTCCGAGACACGAGGCCCGCGCCCAACCACCCGACGACCTCGGAAGCGGCTCCCCGCACTCCTTGGGCCGCGCTGCGGACCGTCGCTCGGCGCGGGTGGCCTGCGTGGCCTGCGCAGCCGCTCACGGGCAGCAAGGGGGCGGGAAAAGCGGAGGGTGGCCGCAGAGGGGGGACTGAAACGGGGCGAGGCGCTCCAGACGTGCATTTGCGGCGAGCGCGGGAAGGGAACTGAGAAGGAGAAGGCCTTCTCAGAAGGCGGCGGGAGCTCTCAGAAGCCCTCGCGCCAGGCCGAAGGACTTCCGGGTCTTCTGAGGGGGCCCGCCCCTTCTCGCTTCCCCCCCGGGCTCGCCGCCGAGTGAAGCTTCTGACGGCGGTGCTGCGGCCCAGGCTCCAGGCAGGAGTCGCGCCGAGGGGCAGCCCAGGGGCAGCACAGTGCGGACCTGCCAGGGCGCAGGGACCCGAGAACGAGGACGCCAAGCACTCAACGGGTACGGCGCGAGGCTGAATTGACTGCGGGCACGGACGGGGGAGAGATCTGAAAATGGCTGAAGGACGACAGAGTTCAGAGAGGTGACCAGACAGCTGAAAAAATTGCTGGCAAATCCGAGCCCGAGCGAGACAGTCTGTTCGCTCCGCGAACACGCTGGTCTCCCAATCGTTCTGGCAAACCGAGCCTTGGCCCCTGGGGAGCTCGGGCGGACTGCTCCTGCACACGGCAGCCCTCCAAGGCCCTTTGGACCGGGAACGACGTCAAGGCCGACCTGGGAACGCCAGCTGGCCCCGCCCGGTGCGTCTAGAAATGTGGTGCTTGAAACGTAATGCGATGGGGAAGGAGGGAGAGAGAGAGAGAGAGAGACAGACAGACAGACTGACAGACAGACCGAAAGGGAGAGGGAGAGGGAGAGAGAGAGAGAGAGAGAAAGAAAGAAAGAAAGAAAAAGAGGAAAAACAAAAAAAAAAAAAAAAAAAAATGGCAGACAGGTAGCCACGCAGACACACTGACTGCCTGACTGACTGACAGAGGCAAAGACAAAGAAAGGCAGACATAAAGAGATCAAGAAAGAAATACATGATGGAAAAAAACAGACATATATAGAGAGAGTGCTCTTGTGGAGTGCGCACACGCACCCCACCCCCCAAACGGGTGTTGTTGGGATGGGATGCTCCTGCGCGCGCTTCGCGATGCCCGTGACCCAGCCCCCCGCACCTTGCCGCGGCTGCGCCCGAGAGCGAGCTCCTTCTTCGAACGCAACCCCCCACGCAGCCTCCTTAAAAACGTAGCAGTACACTGGCGACGCACATCCACGAGGAATCGCTCCGCGATAATGGGTATTGCATCTTCGCCCCGCGATTGAAATATCGTGCGGGACCCCCTGGCCAGACATCGAACGCGCGTCGCGCCATGCGCGGTGACACACCAGCGCAACTTCGACGACGAAATTGTTCGCGCTCGGGACGGTGCGCGGCGCCATGCAGACTACTGGTGCGC
>CAUYUJ010020047.1:129990-132490 GCA_963575745.1 Prorocentrum cordatum
GGGGCGCAAGGCGGGTTGCCGGGCGCCGCCGCGCCTGGGCTGCGGAGCGCGATCCACCTACGTAGGACAGCGCGCCCGAGCGCCGATTTCCGGCCGCGGCGACGAGGGGCGCTCGGGGCCTGGGGCGCCCGCGTCGGCGCCACTCCGTCCTACTAGCCATCCGCGGAGGCGAGGAGGGCCCTCTCCCCGCACCCGCAACCCCAGCGCCGCCACTCACCCAGGCAGCGGCGTCGCCAAACAAAAACCCGAGGACCACAGGCGCGCGCCCTTCCTGAGCCCAGCGGGGCCCCGGAGAAAAGGGGCCGGGCCCGGCTGCTGTCCGCCGGGCCCGGGACGGCGCAGCTGCGGCACAGGTGGCCCCTGCACAGGGTTCGCTTGTCCTACGTGGGCGCCTCAAGCAACCGCGGCCGGGGGGTCGTTGGCGATCCCCGTCGCCCCCCTCTGCTTCTCACCTCCTCCGCGCCAGGGGGGCTTGCGGCCGGGGGGTCGTCGGCGGCATTCGCCGCCGACCTCTTCTGCTGCCCGTCGCCAGGGCCAACGCCCGCCCACCACTGTAAATCTTCTCCTGCAAAGGGGGGCGACTCGGCGAGGCCGTCGCCAGGCGGGGCGAGCCAGGCGCTCCGGGAGAGCTCTCGGCAAGGCGCGCGGCGGCAAAGAGAGGGCCCCCCTGGGGGAATTGCCGGCGCCCGCCCGCCCACCCCCATCGTCACACGCGCCGCAGAGCGCGCCGAAGGACCACTGGCTGGCCCTTCCGTCAGGGGGGCACAGATGCTCGAAGAAGGGTGTCGAGGCCTCCTTTGCGGGGGTCAGCGTCGCCCCCAGGTCCGGCCTCAAGGTCGGCGGCGGGAGCTCTCCAGCGGCGCCGGGGCCCAGGCCGCGGGCAGCGGACTAGGGGGGGGCACCGAACAGGCACATCAATGGAAGAAAAACAAGCCCCCCCCCCGCGGCCCGGGGCGCATCCAGCGATGGAAGCACCTCGGCGCACGGTGGGCGCGCTGACACCTGAGAGGGCGGCTCAAAAACAATTTTGTGGTGGCCCTTCAAGCAGCGCGCGCCTTTCGGCCCGCTCGGGGCGCCAGCGCACGCGCTGGCCGCTGGCGGCGCGACGGCGGCAAGAGGGGGGTCGGCGCCGAGCCCAGGGCCCGCTGCCTGAGCGGGGGCAGAGGAGGGCCCCCGCCCACCCGCGTCGCCCTTCGCGCCACCGTTGTCGATGGAGGTTCAGGTGAACAGAACAGGGGGGCACTGGACAGGCGCATCGTCGGGGATACTGGCGCCCCCCCCGCGGCCTGGAGCGCGCCCAGCGAAGGAGGCACCTCGGCGCTCGGAGGGTGCGCTGACACCTGCGAGGGCGACTCAACATCGCTGTCCTGAGGGCCACAACCAACGGTTGGGGGGGCGTCGGCGGCCCCCGGCGCCAACGCCATCATCTGCGCCATCTTCTCCGTCGGAGGGGCGACTCGCGGCGGCCGCAGCCTGTCGGGGCGAGCCGGGCACCCCAGGAGAGCTCTCGGCGAGGTGCACAGCGATGGCCGGGGGAGCACCGGCGATTCCCGCCGTCGACGTCTTCTGCTTCTCACCCCCTCCGTCGGGGGGGCAAGGCGGGGAAGCGGGGCCCCGGTGAGACGACACAGGCGCCCAGGGGAAGCTCTCGGCGAGGTGCGCATACAACAGCGTTATAGGAAGTATCTGTCTGGGACCCCTGAACGCGCCGATGATCGCGATCTTGTCCAGACGGGCGCTGGCGGTCTCGGCCGCCAACTTCTTCTGCTTATCCTCAGCGTCGATGGACGTTGGCACCTGGAGGCAGGGCTCGCCGGCCACGGCCTTCCAACCCGCGGACTGGTCCTGGACGACAATGCCGATGATCGCCATCGTGGTTGGACGACTGTTGACGATATCAGCCGAGAACCTCTTCTGCTTCCTCCGACCGTCGCTGGGCGTCAGGAAGCAGGGGTCGCCCGCGGCGGCGGCGGAACCAGCGGACGCGATCTGCGCCCAGCACGTCGCGGGAACCTCGGAGATGACGTCGAGGCCGCTCGTGGTGTCCGCCAGCTCCTGGTCAGCGGACGGCAGCGGGCACCTCGGCAGAATTCCGGCGACGTCCGAGGTGAGGTAGCTCATCGTCACAAGGGTGGACACGCAGCCATGCCTCAGCTCGGCCCGGCGCCACCGGACGGAATTACCCGCGCGTCCACCCGAGGTGGCGCCAGCGGGGTCCCAACAAGCCGGGCCTTGCACGTTCTGCTCACCCGCGAGCAAACGGAGCGGGGAGCCCGAGCACCGCACCCTGTCGCCCTACGCGGAGCCAGTCAAGCCATCATGGATGGGCATGCCGATGATCGCCACTATGGCCATACGACCGTCGGCAATCTCAAGCGCAAATTTTTTATGATTCCCATCGGCGCCGCTGAACGTCGGCACATTGAAGCCCCCCGCCGCACGTAGCGCGCAGCGCCCACTCGGCCCGCGTAAAGCCGCTCCGGCCGCCATGGGCGAACAT
>CAUYUJ010020047.1:134990-154990 GCA_963575745.1 Prorocentrum cordatum
GACGCCGCGGCTCGGCCGCTGCCATGGTCCCCGCTGCGGCTGCTGGCCGCGCCAGCGCGCTCGGGGTGGAACTCTTCCACATCTGAGCGCCCTCCGCTCCCTCCCCCCTCCTCTGCGGCCGCTCTGTCTGGCTTGCCCCCTCCTCCTGCATGCTGGCCAATTCGCTCTCCGACTGCCCCGAATCGCTTCCCGCTGGCGCGGTATACCGCTGCCTCGCCGCCGACGTCAAAGTTGATCTGGCGCTGCCTCGCTCTCTGCACAGTGCCCAGATTGCCCGCCATCTAAGGGCCTCGGACAACAGAGATCGAAGCTCCTGAAAGGCAACTTCCCGTTTCTTGCAGCAACCTCCTCTAATAGCCCACCAACAAGTGGACCTCCAGAGAACAGCCAAAACCACCAACTTTATGGGCGGCCGAGCTCTCTGAAAGGAGACCTCTCGAGAGCCGCAGAACGCCGAGGCCTCGAGAGGAAAATGACCCCAGTGCGACCCTACCTAGGAGTTGGGAGCCCCTAGGAAAGCAGCATTAGTAGTAACGGTAAACGCCGTCCTCCTCCTTCTCCTCATCGTCGTAGTTGCCTTTGCTTTTGCTTGTTTTTGCTTTTGCTTGGTTTTGCTGTTGAGCTAATAGAGTAAGAACCCTCTAGGCAGAGCCTAGGTAGAAAAAAATGTTGGTCCGAAGATGACCCCTGGGAGTCGCCGAGAGGCAACCTTCCGAGCCGGGCAACACAGCACAGAGCCTGGACCGTCGGTTGGCCACGGCCCTCCGACCCCCTTCGGGGCTGGCTGCTCGAATCGGGGCGGCCCACAGAAAGATTACTCCAGATCTCGAAATAAAAGGGAGGGGGTCTGGACCCTCCAAGACAAGCCATTTCAGACCTCCCCCCGTGGGAGAACCCTCCAAAACATCGTCCCCAGACCCCCCCAGGCTCTACAAGATAGCCTGGAAGAGACCCCCCCCGAAATGAGACCCCCCTCCCTTTATTACGAAATCTGGAGTACACCCTGCGAAATGCTTAAGAAATCTTGGGTTAAGAAGTTCACAGTCTCAGAACTTTAATCAACAAAAATCCCAACACTTCTATGAAAATCTTAAGACTTGCATTGAAACGTTAAGAATCATCGAGACTCTGGCCGAAGACTTACGTTTTCTTAAGCATCGCCTAAGGTGTAGGGCTGGGGGCCACGATAGCTCGGAGGCGCCCAAGTTTCTGAAGGTCTGCGGGAAGAGAAGTGGGCCCATATCCAGCTCCTCACAGGGTCTGGCCTTGAACCGCCCGCTCAGTCTGATCAAGGCATCGGTTGAATCGTGTCTTGTTACCTAACAGCGAAGACTGATAGGTTTCTAGTTGACTCAAAAGAGCTCACAGATCACTCCACAAGGGGGTCCGGGCAGGTGTTGGGAGTTGCCGGGCGGCAGGTGCCGGGCTCGTTTTTCGCCAACAGTCACACACTTCGTGCTCTTCGATTTCCCAGAACTCCATTCCCAGGCCACATTCTGGAGGGCCGAATGCAACAGTCACACACTTCGTGCTCTTCGAGTTCCCAGAACTCCATTCCCGGGCCACATTCTGGAGGGCCGGATGCAACAGTCACACACTTCGTGCTCTTCGAGTTCCCAGAACCCATTCCCGGGCCACATTCTGGAGGGCCGGATGCAACAGTCACACACTTCGTGCTCTTCGAGTTCCCAGAACTCCATTCCCGGGCCACATTTTGGAATGCCCGGAGCCAACTGTAGGCCACTTCGTGGTCTTCGAGTTCCCAGAACTCCATTCCCGGGCCACATTTTGAATGCCCGGAGCCAACTGTAGGCCACTTCGTGCTCTTCGAGTTCCCAGAACTCCATTCCCGGGCCACATTTTGAATGCCCGGAGCCAACTGTAGGCCACTTCGTGGTCTTCGAGTTCCCAGAACTCCATTCCCGGGCCACATTTTGAATGCCCGGAGCCAACTGTAGGCCACTTCGTGCTCTTCGAGTTCCCAGAACTCCATTCCCGGGCCACATTTTGAATGCCCGTAGCCAACTGTAGGCAACTTCGTGCTCTTCGACTTCCCAGAACTCCCTTTCCTGGGCCACATTTTGAATGCTGAGGCAGGCTGATGCTGCGGTCGAGGCAGGCTGGGGCTGAGGCAGGCTGAGGCTGAGGCCGAGGCTGAAGGCAGACTGAGGCTGAGGCTGAAGCAGACTGAGGCCGAGGCTGAGGCAGGCTGAGGCTGAGGCTGAGGCAGGCTGATGCTGAGGCAGGCTGAGGCTGAGGCTGAGGCTGATGCAGGCTGAGGCTGAGGCAGGCTGAGGCTGAGGCCGAGGCTGAAGGCAGACTGAGGCTGAGGCTGAAGCAGGCTGAGGCTGAGGCTGAGGCAGGCTGAGGCTGAGGCAGGCTGAGGCTGAGGCTGAGGCAGGCTGAGGCTGAGGCTGTGACTGCGACTGCCGTTGCCGCTGCGACTGTCATCGCGAATGCGACTACGACTGAGAACAGCAGAATTCTACAACTGGATTTTCATCTGAATCTTAAGGGGAATGCTTTCAGATATGCTTCTACACATCGCTGTTAGGTTGCTTTGCCGGGATAATTGCTAGGAGCAGGTGGCACTGACACCTGTTTCCCATGAGTACAGCGCAGTACAGCGAGACAGAGAGGGAGGGAGATAGAGAGAGGAGGCGAGGAGAGGGGAGGAGAGGAGGGAGACATAGACTTGGACGGAGGGAGGGGGAGGAGAGAGGAGGGAGAAAGATTCTGCCGAATCCTTCCGGGCCACCCTTGGAGCTCGAGCCGACGAGCGGGGGAGGGAGCCAGGCAAGCTCCGGCAGCCCCGCGCCGCTCGCCGCGCCTGTCCGCAGCAGCCAGCGCGCAAGGGTGGCCCACGGCGGCCCCCCGCAGCGGGAGGCGCAGCTCCCGTGGCGAGGGGCGGCAGGCCGGGAGCGCCGTCCGGAGGCGCCAGCTGCGCACCCTGCGCCGCTGTGGGCCCGCAGGCATGCGCCGCCAGGCTGCAGCCAGACACCAGCCCGGAAAGACGGTCCGACCGTGCCTCGAGAGCGCACGAGGAGGACGCAGGGGGGCCTCGGAGGGCCACGTCGGCACTCTGTGCGGGCGGGGCGCGCCCCGCGAGAGCGGCCGGGGGCGGGCCGAAGGGGGCGGATGCAAGGGGTACCCCCCCCCCCTCTGGGGAAACGGCCCGTCCCTGCCTGTGCGGGCTGACTGTGTACTCCAGATCTCGAAATAAAAGGGAGGGGGTCTGGACCCTCCAAGACAAGCCATTTCAGACCTCCCCCCGTGGGAGAACCCTCCAAAACATCGTCCCCAGACCCCCCCCAGGCCCTCCAAGATGGCCTGGAAGAGACCCCCCCCCGAACTGAGACCCCCCTCCCTTTATTACGAAATCTGGAGTACCCCCCCCCCCCTCTGGGGAGGTGGCCCGTCCCTGCCTGTGCGGGCTGACTGTGTACGCCACGCTCAGGGGGGGACAATGACAGTACACCCCAGTCGCTGTGTGGGCTTTGGGGGGCTTCTATGGGGCCGTTTGGAGGCTTCTTGTAGAGTTCTTGGAGGCCTTTTGGAGGCCCCTTGGGGCCCCTTAGGGGCGTCTTGGGGGCCTCTTGGGGCCTCTTGGGGGCGTCCTGGGCCGTCTTGGGGCTGTCTGCTGCACGAGGCACCGCGCGCCCGGGGCGGCGCTGCGCCGGCGCGGCGTGCCACTTGGGGGCGCCGGCCGCGCACCTCTGGCCGACCCCGGCTGGGCCGATTCTGGGCCCAGAGTTTCGGCGGCGAGCCCAGGAGGAGGAGGAGGAGGAGGAGGAGGAGGAGGAGGAGGAGGAGGAAGGGGACGAGGTGCCGGAAGAGGAAAGGGGCGAGGGGATGGAGGAGGAGGAGGAGGAGGAGGAGGAGGAGGAGGAGGAGGAGGAGGAGGAGGAGGGAGGAGGAGGAGGAGGGGGGAATGATGGAAGAAGCAGGATGACGAGGAGGGGAGCAAGCCCTCTCAGAAGGCGACGGGGCTTCTCAGAGGTCCCCGCGCCTTCTGAGAGACCGCCTGCTGCCTCGGGCAGGGCCTGGAAAACTGGGCGCGAGGGCCTCTGGAAAGCCCCGCCGCTTCTGGGCCCTGGGACCATCCAGGGATCCATCTGGCTCGAAGAATGCCGCAGGAGCAGGAGGTCTGGGGCTCCGGTCGTGATCTCTGGCTGCGCAGCACTCTTACCACGGCGTCAGATCTCAGGAATTGGCGTCCCCCAGCCCATCGTCCGCGCAGTCTGGGCACGCACGACTGTCGACAACAGGGGGCAGAGCGAAAGGGGTGGAATGGGGCAGCGGGGAGACGCAGGCACAAATGGGCCAACTTTCTCGCTCTCCAGAAAGATAGCAGTATCATCCTGCGGTAGTCGCTCGGGAGCTTTCCGTCGCGCTTGGCCATCTTGATGCGCTTAAGCAGATTGGTGATCTCGCCTGGGCGTGCAGTGGTTCGTCCGCGCGGGACAGGGCTGGGCGGCAGCAGCGACGGCCGAGGAGCAAAACAGAGCAACGGCATGAAGCAGAATGGACGGCCAGGAGACATCAGAGGGAGGGAGCGACATGTGCCAACAATTATGCTGGAGACTGCTGGCACGACTCTGACACGTGGCGATATCGACTGCTCTGCGATCACTCCGATCGGAAGCGTCTCCTCCTGCTTCTGCTGCGATTTCGAGACGTAGCGATGAGCGCGTCTGGCACCCGAGACGGAATCCGGAGCAGCTGCTCCACCGGGGAGCGCGGCACGGCAGCGACGTCTGACGAAGGCTTTGCGCACATCCGCCTGCGCGTCGCGCACAGACGCACCCCGAGGACCACCGCACCACGACACCGCGGCAGTGACGACACCCACCACGCGCCACAGATCGGCGGCGCGCCGAGGGGAAGCGAGCGCAGGCAGGCCTTCCCAGAGGGCGGCGGGGCTCCTTGGAAGCCCTCCGGCCTTCTGAGGCCCTCTGTGGCTTCGGGCAAGTCTTTTTTTACACCAGCGGCGACGAGGCAGAACATCTGTGCAATCGCGGCCCGGAGCCGCCCGCATTGGCAATGCTATGATGCTGGGGCCTCACAGCCACGACACAACCACAAAACCGTGCAAAACGACACAATCACAATCACAGCCCTCTGCGGCTTCGGGCAAGGCATGGGAAGGCTTCTCGGAAGGCCGAGGGCCTTCTGAGAAGCCCTCCGGGAAAGCCCGCCCGCCCCCGCCGCCGTCCCCGCTGGGCGCGTCGCCGAACAAAATCCACAAGGTGATCATGTCGGCGGGCCGCGCCCCGGGACTCCTCGCAACTGCGAGCACCAGGCCTCTGCCACGACCGCTAGCCCGGCATGTCAAACTCCATCCGGCACTGCCCTGGCTCAGTCCAAGACGCAGGAAAGTACCCAGATCTCCAACGTATTGAATAGATCTAGGCCGAGGTTTCTGGCCGTCTGGGCCCCCTCAACGGGCCCCGGGGCCGCCAGAAAGCGACTCTGGACGAAAAAACGGCCCTGGGGAAGTGGTCCAGACCTCCGGGGGGCCCACGCACCGAAAAAATTGAAGCGCTGGATGTCTGAAGCCCGCAGTCGTTTTGTACCAGCTCCATGCTGTCGTGCGCTCCTCGGCACCCTCGCGGCCTTGAAGGGGCCACCTCATCCCCAATACTGCCTGAGGCAGGGCAGTCCTGAGTCCCGATGCCAGATGCCCCGCTCGCACCAGCATCCCCCACCCTGGCATCCCAGAAGACCGAGCCTCGTCGTCCACTCAGGAGTGTGGGCATCCCGCGTGGGATCCACAGACATAGCACTGCGCATCACCGAGGACATGACGTCGTCGACCAGGCTCAGGGAGAGCGCGCTGAGCCCTCAGTTGCAGGACCACGAGCTCCTGGTGACGGCTCTGCTGAGCGCATTTCGATGTCTGATACAGCCACATGAAGCCTCCTGGTTGGTGACGCGATCGACTTCGCCACCTGCCTTCCGACTGACGACGCACACGATTCTCCGACAGGCGACGCACACGATGCAGACGATCTACCGGCGGTGCGAGAGAGCGGGCGCAGCAGCAAGATTATATATCGACCAGACGCTGACATGAGTTACGGATCCGTGGATCTGGCGCGTGGGCGCCAGATCCACAGATCGGGGAGAGCACCCCCCCACACCCAAAACACGAGGCAAATGCCGCCTCATTTGGCGACGGAACGCGTCGAATTCGCAAGGATATGAGACCCGTCGCTAACCCACGCACCTGAATCCACGTTGCATCATACCCGCCGATCTGATTTTTCACTCTACGGCACCAGAGATCTCCACCGCTTCCCCAGGGGTCCGTCTTTCCTGGTGGATATATGCTTGACTGTCCTGGGGCCCGAAAACGGCCCCCGATGGGCCTAAATCGAGAACAACCGGCCGGCTGGAAAGAAAAACTGGTTTCCGTCGGCGGCGAGGCAGAGGCAGTCCGCTCCAGCATGTGGCCATTCCGGGCAACGGAAAGGCGAGTTGACCGGCGTGCAGGAGGAAGGAAAGAAGATCAGGGCGGCCGCGCAGGGGGAGGGGAGGGGGAAGCGCTCAGGCGTGGAAGAGCACTCCACTGAAAGAGAAGCGCGCCGTCGCAGATCTGGGCCTGCGCTCCCTCGAGAGCGGGGAGGCCGCGAGAGAGAAGAGGGCCCGTCCGGACCGCCCCGCTTCCCCTCAGCGGCCGCGGCGGGGCACGCCCTTGCCTTACCCTGAGGTCCAACGCTGCGGCAACATGGCAGCACTCAGCACCGCGAGAAGTCACGACCGGAACCCTGGGCCCCATCTTGCTGCTGAACTCTCGAGCCACATGGTCCTGAAGGTTGAAGGGGCCCAGGGACACACACAATCCGCCGACCCTGTCGGCGTTTGTGAGGGGCTTGTCCGTTCAAGTCGTCCTCTCCGTCATTCGTTGGTCGTCGTCTCTGTCGTCCCCTTTCCCTGCCTCCCTCCTTTCCCTGGGCTCGTCGAAGCTCCCCCCTTTCCCAGGGACCTCCTCAGCGCGCCAGCCAAAGCGAAAATAAGCAACGTCGTAATTGAGTCGAAGGGAAGCCCTTCCCTTCGATCCCTCCCCCGCCAGGGGAGTGGGGGGGGGGGTCAGACGCCCCGGGGAGGGGGAGGTCAGATACGACGCCCCCCCTGGGAGTCCTGGAGCCCAAAAAAGCCCCAAGACAGGCCAAGAGTGCCCCAAGAGGCCCCAAAGACAGTCCAAGAGAATCCCGAATCGCCGAACGATCTGTCCAAGACGCCTTGACGGCCTCCAGACGGCCCAAGAGGCCTACAAAGCGCCCCTAGGAGGCCTCCAGGAGCTTTCCCACGAGAGCCCCAAGGGGCAAAATTCATAGATTTCACATACGTTTTTGAAAGATTGTGGCGTTCTTGCCTCTTCCGCTTCCCGACGCGCCAAGACGGCCCAAGAGGCCCCCAAGATCGCCCCGAGACGGCCCAAGAGGCCCCCAAGAGGCCTCTTGGGCCCTCTTCGAGCGTCGGAAGCCCAAAAAGGCGAGAAAGCCAAAAACTTCACAAAACAAACAATGGAAATCAACGATTTTGGCTTCCTGGGGCCTTCTTGAGAGGCCTCGTCGAAGCCTCCCGGGGCGTCTTGGAGGCATCTTGGGCCGTCTGGAGGCCATCTTGGGCGTTTTGGGACGATGTTTCGGCGACCTGGGGCCTTCTTGGGCCGTCTTGGAGGTCTCTTGGAGCTCCCGTGGCCCGTTCTGAGGCCCTCGATGCCCCCTCGGCGAGTTTCTGGAACAGCATACCCCTCCTGGGCCGCCCGGGGAGAATCCCCCCCCCTCTGAATCGACCAGACCGCGCTCTCGGGGGAGGGGTTTGGGGAGGGGGGAGCATCCCAAACGCCGATGAACTCCAAGGGGTCGGCGGATTGAGGCGGTTGGATTAGCCGCGACCGCCCAGGGGAGCGGGACGGGCGGGACGGCCCTTAGCTCTCGCAGCTTCTCTTCTCCCTTCCGAGGAAACGCGAGCATGGACTACCCCTGGGATCCAGGCGGTGCACTTTTGCCACGCCGGGCGTTATCGCTGGGTTTCGGGCCACATCACCGTTCAGAAGTGGACATACACACAGACGCAAATAATCAGTGATTCCCAGGAAAATATGAGAAGTGGTGGGGGAAGTAAAAATCAATAACATATGACATGTATGGAAAATCCGTGGATTTGTGTGTATTACTGCGAAGGCCTTACGGCCGTTGCCGCCGACCCTGAGAGCGACGAAGATAAAAACGAGGGGGGGGCACGGAGGAGGAGGAGGAGGAGGAGGTGGATGAGAGAGGAGGAGGGGGGAGAAGGATGTGGAGGATCAGCAAGAGGAGGAGAAGGAGGCAGAGGAGAGCAGGAGGAGGGGGAGCAGAGAGGGGGGAGGAGGAGGAGAGAGGAGGAGGAGCAGAGGGGGGGGAGGAGGAGGAGTAGGAGGGAGTAGGAGTAGGAGTAGGAGGAGGAGGAGGAGGAGGAGGAGGAGGAGGAGGAGGACGAGGAGGAGGAGGAGGAGGAGGAGGAGGCCAGAGGCTTTCTTGGGACAGCCTGTGGCTCTCCTGAGGCCGTCTTGGGCCGTCCAGGGCTCCTCTTGCGCCGTCTCGAGGCACTCTTGGAGGCCTCCATGGCAATTTGGAGCTCTCCTGGGCTGTCTTGGGGCAGTTTGGGGGCCCCTTGGGAGCCTCTTGGGGCCTCTGAGGGCTTCTTCGAGGCCTCTTGGGAGCCTTTTGGGGCTGAGAGCTCGAAATGTCCGCTCGGGTCCCCCGTCTGGGCACTCTCCTGGAGCAATCTTGGGGGCCTCTTGGGCCGTCTTGGAGGCGTCTTGGGCCGTCTTGGGGCCCTCTTCGGCCATTAGGGGACCCCCCAAGACCGCCCCAAGACGGCCCAAGAGGCCCCCAAGAAGGCCCCAAGACGGGCCAAGAAGAGGGCCCCAAGACGGCCCAAGAGGGCCTCAAGACAGCCCAAGAGGGTCCCAAAAGGGGCCCAAGAAGGGAACCACGAACCGAAAATTCTAGCTTTCAGCCCCAAGAAGCCGCCAGGAGGCCCCAAGAGGCACCCCAGGAGCCCCAAGAGGCCCCCAAGAGACCCCCAACAGGCCAAAAGAAACCCCAAGAGGCCCTCCAAACTGCCTCGAGCAGGCCCCAGAAAAAGCATCTCACGGGATCCCAACAAATATCTAAGAGGCATCTGAACCACAACCGAGGCACGGTGGCGGGATGGACCGAGGGCCACTAGATCCGCCGCCCCCTGTCGATTCATCGCAGCGGTGCCTGGCGTGCTGGACCTTCTCGGTTTTGGTTTTGGTTCTTTTTCCAAAAGAAGTCCCCTGGGGCTTCGGCCCGTCCCGCCGGGGTCTCGGGAAAGATCTCAAAACCTGGTTGCAAAGGTTGTTCCCTGCTCCAGACGGCTCCAAGACGGCCCAAGATGGCCTCCAAGATGCATCCAAGACGGCCAATCTGGCTTCCAAGACGGCGAAGATGGCTCCAAGATGCCTCCAAGACGAGCCAAAATGCACTCAACATGGCCTAAGATAGCCTCAACATGGGCCCAGACGGCCCAAGAGGCCTCCAAGAACGCCCACGAGGCGTCGAAGAGGTCCTCCAGGAAAGCCCGAAGAGGCCAAAATCATTGACTTCCCTTATATTGTTTAAGGATTTGGGGATGTGCGCCTTTTCGGCTTTCCGACTGCCCCAGACGGCCCAAAAGGCCCCCAAGGTCGCCCCAAGATTGCCCAAGAGGCCTCCAAGATGGCCCCTATCACGGCCCGAGAGGCCCCCAAGACGGCCCCAAGAGGGCCCCGAGACGGTCCAAGAGGCCTCCAAGACGCCCAAGATGGCCTCTAAGACGGCCCCGAAGCGCCCTAAGAGGGCCCCAAGTCGGCCCAGAGAGGCCCCCAAGACGGCTCCCGACGGCGTCAGACGTGCCAGGAACCCACCAAGATTGCCGAAGTTGGCTCGAAGCTGGCCCAAGACGGCCCAAGAGGCCTCCAAGAGGCCTCCAGGAAGGCCAGAAAAAATGCCAAAAAGCACTATGTCCCTTAGGTTTTTGAAGGATTTAGACCTTTGCTTCTTTTCGGCCTTCCGACGGCCAAAGACGGCCCAAGAGCCCCCGAAGATTGCCCAAAGATCGCCCAAGAGGCCTCCAAGATGGCCCCTTGACTGCCCAAGAGGCCCCCAAGACGGCCCCAAGAGGCCCCCAAGACGGCCCAGGAGGCCTTTAAGACGCCAAAGATGGCCTCCAAGACGGCCCTGGAGCATTCCAAGAGGGCCCCAAGTCGGCTCAGAGAGACCCCCTAAACGGCTTCCGACGGCGTCAAACGAGCCAGGAGCCCACCAAGACGGCCGAAGATGGCCTTAAGATGGCCCAAGACGGCCCAAGAGGCCTCTAAGAGGGCCTCCAGGAAGGCCCGAAAATGCCAAAATCATTGATATCCCATGGGTTTCTGTAGGATTGTGGCATTTGCTTTTTGTCTGCATTCTGACGGCCCGAGACGGCCCAAGTGCCTCCAAAAATCGCCCAAGACGGCCCCAAAAGGCCCCCACGACGGCTCAAGAGGCCTCCAAGACGCTCAAGATGGCCTCCCAGACGGCCCAAGAGCCCTCAAAGACGTCCTCCAAGAAGGCCCGAAAGGGTCAAAATGGCCTCCAGACGGCCAAGATGACCTTCAAGATGCCCACATGTTCCCCGAAGGCTTTCCAAACCGATTCGGGGAACACATGGTCCGATAGCTTGGCAGGCCTGGCCTCAACGTTCGGCCACACAGGCGCTTCCAAAAAGGCAGATCGCCGTAGGCGTCTTCGATCCGCCGCTCCCTGTCGATTCATCGCAGGGGTGCCTGGCGTGCTAGACCCTCTCGGTTTTGGTTTTGGTCCTTTTTCTAAAAGAACTCCCCCTGGGGCTTCGGCCCGTCCCGCCGGGGTCCCGGGAGATTGCCGAAAACCCGGCTGCAAAGGTTGTTCCTGCTCCAGACGGCTCAAAGACGGGCCAAGATGGCCTCCAAGATGCATCCAAGACTGCCACGATGGCTTCCAAGACGGCGAAGATGGCTCCAAGATGCCTCCAAGACGAGCCAAGATGCACTCAACACGTCCTAAGATAGCCTCAACATGGCTCCAGACGGCCCAAGAGGCCTCCAATACGGCCCAAGAGGCCTCCAAGAGGTCCTCCAGGAAAGCCCGAAGAGGCCAAAATCATGAATTGTCCTTCGGTTTTTTTGTGATTTGGGCATGTGGGCCGTTTCGGCTATCCGAAGGCCCAAGACGGCCCAGGAGGCTCCCAAGATCGCCCCAAGATCGCCCAAGAGGCCCCAGAGGGCCCCATGACGGCCCCAGACGCCTCCAAGACGGCCCCAAGAGGGCCCGAAGACGGCCCAAGAGGCCTCCAAGACGGCCAAGATGGCCTCCAAGACGGCCAAGATGGCCTCCAAGACGGCCCTTGGGGCCCCAAGTCGGCCCAGAAAGGCCCCCCAAGACAGCTCCCGACGGCGTCAGACGTGCCAGGAACCCACCAAGATGGCCGAAGTTGGCTTGAAGCTGGCCCAAGACGGCCCAAGAGGGCATCCAGGAAGGCCAGAAGAGGCCAAAAACATTGATTTTCCGTAGGTTGTTTTAAATGATTTAGACATTTGCTTCTTTTCGGCCTTCCGACGGCCCGAGACGGCCCAAGAGGCCCCCAAAGATAGCCCAAAGATCGCCCAAGAGGCCTCCAAGATGGCCCTATGACGGCCCAAGAGGCCCCCAAGATGGCCCCAAAAGGCCTCCAAGACGGCCCCCAAGACAGCTTTTAAGACGCCCAAGATGGCCTCCAAGACGGCCCTGGAGCATTCCAAGAGGGCCCCAAGTCGGCCCATAGAGGCCCCCCAAACGGCTTCCGATGGCTTCATACGGACCAGGAGCCCACCAAGACGGTCGAACATGGCCTTAAGATGGCCCAAGACAGCCCAAGAGGCCTCCAAGAGGGCCTCCAGGAAGGCCCGAAAATGCCAAAATCATTGATTTCCCATTGGTTTTTGAAGGATTGTGGCATTTGCTTTTGGTCTGCATTCCGACGGCCCGAGACGGCCCAAGTGCCCCCAAAGATCGCCCAAGAGGCCCAAGACACGGCCCCAAGAGTCCCCCAAGACGGCCCAAGAGGTCTCCAAGACGGCCCAAGAGCCCTCCAAGACGTCCTCCAAGAAGGCCCGAAAGGGTCATAATGGCCTCCAGACGGCCAAGATGACCTTCAAGATGCCCACGTATTCCCCGAAGGCTTCCCAAACCGATTCGGGGAACACATGGTCCGATAGCTTGGCAGGTCTGGCCTCAACGTTCGGCCACATAGGCGCTTCCAAAAAGGCAGGGGGCGGCGGTGATTCGCCGTAGGCGTCTTTGATCCGCCGCCCCCTGTCGATTCATCGCAGGGGTGCCTGGCGTGCCGAATCCTATCGGTTTTGGTTTTGGTTCTTTTTCCAAAAGAACTCCCCCTGGTGCTCCGGCGCGTCCCGCCGGGGTCCCGGGAGGGTCTTCCAGGAGCTCAATTCCCCAAATGTTTCCTCCAAGACGGCTCCAGATGGCCTCCAAGATGGCCACGTTGGCCCAAGATGGCCTCCAAGATGGTCCAAGATGGCCTCCAAGTCCGCCCAAGATGGTCCAAGACGGCCTCCAAGACGGGCCAAGAGAGTCCAAGACGGCCCAAGAGGCCCCCCAGAGGCCTCCAAGACGGCCCAAAAGGCCTCCAAGAGGTCCTCCAGGAGGGCCCGAAGAAGCCAAAGTCATTGATTTTCCTTAGTTTTTTACCAGTTTTTCATATTTGCTCCTATTCGGCTTTCCGACGACCCAAGACGGCCCAAGAGGCCCCCAAGATCGCCCCCACAGCGCCCAAGAGGCCTCCAAGATGGCCCCTTGACGGCCCAAGAGGCCCCCAAGACGGCCCCAAGAGGGCACAAAGACGACCCAAGAGGCCTCAAAGACGCCCAAGATGGCCTCTAAGACGGCCCTGGAGCGCCCCAAGAGGCCTCCAAGTCGGCCCAGAGAGGCCCCCCAAACGGCTTCCGACGGCGTCAGACGGGCCAGGAGCCCACCAAGATGGCTGAAGTTGGCTCGAAACTGGCCGAAGACGGCCCAAGAGAGTACAAGATGGCCCAGGACGGCCCAAGAGGCCCCCCCGAGGCCTCCAAGACGGCCCAAGACGCCTCCAAGAGGTCGCCCAGGAGGGCTGTCGCATTCGCTTCTTCTCGGCATTCCGACGGATCAAGACGGCCCAAGAGGCCCCCAAGATCGCCCCCACAGCGCCCAAGAGGCCTCCAAGACGGCCCCAAGAGGGCACAAAGACGACCCAAGAGGCCTCCAAGACGCCCAAGATGGCCTCTAAGGCGGCCCTGAGACACCCCAAGAGGGCCCCAGGTCGGCCCAGTAATGCCCCCCAAATGGCTTCCGACGGCGTCAGACGGGCCAGGAGCCCACCAAGATGGCCGAAATTAGCTCAAAGCTGGCCCAAGACGGCCCAAGAGGCCTCCAAGAGGGCATCCAGGAAGGCCAGAAAAAAACAAAAACACAGATGTTCTATAGGTTCTTGGACGATTGTGACATTTGCTTCTTTTCGGCCTTCCGACGGCCCGATACGGCCCAAGAGCGCCCAAAAATCACCCACAAATCACCCAAGATGCTTCCAAGATGGCCCCATGACGGCCCAAGAGGCCCCCAAGACGGCCCCAAGAGGCCCCCAAGACGGCCCCCAAGACGGCTTTTCAGACGCCCAAGATGGCCTCCAAGACGGCCCTGGAGCATTCCAAGAGGGCCCCAAGTCGGCTCAGAGAGGCCCCCTAAACGGCTTCCGACGGCGTCGGACGGGCGGGGCCCACCAAGACGGTGGAAGATGGCCTTAAGATGGCCCAAGACGGCCCAAGAGGCCTCCAAGAGGGCCTCCAGGAAGGCCCGAAAAGGCTAAAATCATAGATTTCCCATGAGTTTTTGAAGGATTGTTGCATTTGCTTTTTGTCGGCCTTCCGACGGAACGGCCCAAGTGCCCCCAAAGATCGCCCAAGAGGCCCAAGCCGGCCCCAAGAGGCCCCCAAGACGGCCCAAGAGGCCTCCAAGACGCTCAAGATGGCCTCCAAGACGGCTCAAGAGCCCTCCAAGACGTCCTCCAAGAAGGCCCGAAAGGGGCATAATGGCCTCCAGACGGCCAAGATGACCTTCAAGATGCCCACATGTTCCCCGAAGGCTTTCCAAACCGATTCGGGGAACACATGGGCCGACAGCTTGGCAGGTCTGGCCTCAACGTTCGGCCACATAGGCGCTTCCAAAAAGGCAGGGGGCGGCGGTGATTCGCCGTAGGCGTCTTCGATATAAATGCAAGCATAAGTCACGCAGCACCCAGAAACCGCAACAGCGACTCTCCCCCAAGGGGTCGGCGGTGCGGCGTAAGCCGAAGAATCTATGTCAGCGCCCCTTCGGACAAGATGGAGCTGCAAGAGAGGCCCGACCGGAGCCCCCAAGGGCCCGAATGCATCCATATCCGAAGATCGATCCCCCCCTGGCAATGGTTCATGGATACGGTCAGGAGCTTTTGCACAGCGTGTCGCGGCGGCGGCCCTGGCGACACGACACGCCCTGCAAGCAGACGACGTGTCGCTCCGCAGAGCGCAGCGGAAAGCTCGGAAAAGCTCGGGACGTTGACGCTTGGGGATCTGGACGTGGTTAGCAGGCCAGGCAGAGAGGCCGTCCTGCCCATCGCGGCCGAGGTGGGAGGAGAAGAAGGGAGGGGAAGGAGGAGGAGGAGGAGGAGGAGGAAAGAGAGGGAAGAAAGATGAGGAGGAGGAGGAGGAGGAGGAGAGGAGGAGGAGGAGGAGGAGGAGGAGGAGGAGGAGGAGGTCCCCCGCCCCCCCCCTGGCGGCCGAAGCGGGGCTCGCCCTTCGGCGGCCGGAGCACCCTGGGCTCGGCGGCGGCCAGGGCCTCCGAGGCTGCGCCGCCGCCGCCGGCGGCCTCTGGAGCAGAGGGTCGACGAGCGGTTCGAGGACGAGGGGCAACGATAAGGGGAGAGTGGCATAGGGGGGGATGCATCGACCTGGAATCGGCGATGCATCGCCGATAGATCGGCGATAGGGCCCCGATGGAGAGTCCGCACCTTCCTGGGCAGGTTAGGGCTATCGGGCCCCTATCGGCGATCAATGGGCGATTGGGGGTCGATGGATCCCCCCTTATGCCTATCCCGCCCTATCGTTGCCCCTGAGAGGAGGCCGCTCTCACATCCGGGCGGCGTTTGCTGACGTTCCTGTCGGTCCCTGGAGGTTTTCCAGCCTCGGAGTGCTGTCCACTTTGGAGCAGAGAGTCGACGAGCGATTCGAGGCCGCCCTCACATCCGGGCGACGTCTTCTGACGTTCCTGTCGGTCCCTGGCGGTTTCCCAGCCTCGGAGCGCTTTCTGGGGGTGCACGGAGCGGCGGACGAGGATAAGCGGGAGAAAGAGGAGGAACTAGAACTGCGGGGCTGGAGGATCACAAGGAGGTTGGCACGGCGACGACACAATGGATGCAACAGGCCCTCTCGCCTTTTTGGGAACAGCCTGTAGCTCTGGAGCCGGGGCCAGAGAGCAACCACGCAGCCTGCTTGAGTCGAGACTGCACGGGCGATCGAACAGCTCTGGTGGAGGCGAGGGGGGGGCAGGAGAGAGGGAAGCCAGACTGTCCAAGCCTCCTCCTCCTCCTGCTCCTCCTCCTACTCCTCCTCCTCCTCCTCGTCCTCCTCTTCGCCCTCCTCCTCCTCCTCCTCCTCCTCCTCCTCCTCCTCCGTTTCCGCCTCCTCCTCCTCCTCATCATCATCCCCCTCCTCCTCTTCCTCCTCCTCCTCCTCCCCCTCCTCCTCCCCCTCCCCGCGCACAGACCCAACCCGCCCAGGCTGTGCAGCCGCTCCGTGGCCACGCGCGCGGAGCTCCGCGCACGGGCGGAGCTCACCCGCCCGTGCCCCCGGGGGGAGCTCGCCCGTGCTCCCGAGGGTGGCAGCGGGCAGCTCGCCCGTGGAAGCGGGAGGGCTGGCCAGCACACGTCCCCTGACGTCTCTCCTGACGTCCCTCTGACGCTCCCACCCCCCATGACGTCCCCTATGACGCTGCCCTCGGACGTCCCCCTGATGTTCCCACCTCACCTGCCGAACGTGAACGTCGCGATCGGCAACGGGAAGCCCGCGGACGAAGGCATCGGCGTGGTGGAGTGCGCGCGCGTAGCGCTGCTGCCCCCGAGCCGCCGACGGGCTGATCTGAAAGCCGCGAAGGGTCAGGGCACGGGCAGATGTGGGCGAGGGGCGCAGGGAAGAAGAGGGTCTTAGCACTGCACCGGCCTTGCAGACGTGCTGCGGCGGATTTGTGCGTGGATTTCTGCCAATGCAAGACCCGAAACGGCGAGCGAAAAACGAAGTGAATGTTGCTTGGGTTGTTGTTTTATCTTCACTCCTGGCCCAAAGGATCCGCCCGAAATTCACCTCGAAATCCAAAACGAAATCCTGCAGGACACTCTGGGCCCATCCGATCGTTTTCCCGAACGAAATCCGCTCTGCGATGTAGGCGCAATGAGCCTTGAGGGGCGACAAAGCCACCTCGAGCCAGCGTGACGGAGCTCGGTCTTTGCATGTGGGAGCCGTTCCGAGCCCACGTCGCCCCCAGGCGCAAGAAAGAAGAGGGTCTTGAGGGACGCTAAAAGTCGCCTCGAGGCTGCGTGACGGAGCTCGGTGGTTGATCCGTTCCGGGACACACACGTCGCCCCCAGGCTCGCCTTCCCGAACAGCCCCCGTCCTCGGCTCGTCGCCTCTCTCTGGGGAGCCCGCGGCCGCGCGCTCCCCTGCGGGCCGAATAATGTTTCTTGGCCTCCCCACTGCTGGGCCGCGTCTTCGTGGTTGTCTTGTTTGTCTTCTTCGTAGTATCAAAATTATCCGTGAGAGTAGAACTAGCATTACCAGTATCATTACAAGTGTTAGAATCATTAGCAATAGTAGTAGCAATGATACTAGTGATGAGAATAACAATAATAATGATGAAACGGATAATCACAGTGCTGGAAATCCTAGCCGTACTCTGAACCATCAGAATAAGAATCATCATCACCATTAGCATCATCATCATCATCAGCACCATCAGCATCACCGTCATCATCAGCATCATTACCATATTAACAACAACAGCGACAAGAATAAACTGACCATGTGAATACTGCTCGTAATAAGGATGACAATAATCTTAAGTTATGGTAATACTAACCATACCAACAACATTAGAAGAAACACAAGGGTACACAATAACAGTACTAAGATCATAAGCTTACTACTACGATTAATACTCATATTACTTGTAGCCGTAATGACGTGATGACAGGTATTCGCGTTATGAATATTGTTGAGATTACGAGTATGAGTGGTACTGTTGTCGCTGGTGCTATCACTGTTGTTGGTAGCGCGATGGTTCGCAATATGGTTTCTATACTTTCTTATCCGTACTAGTGGTATGTTTGTCGTTAATCGGAATACGAATATCATTCGTGGCGATATCATGACTATTAGTAGTAGTATTACTACTGCTCGCATTATTAATATCATTATCTTAGTACTCCTCGTATTACTATTCTCTTCTTCGGCATCGGCTTCGCGACGGCGTCCCCAGGCGCAGGCTCCGCCGAAGCAGAGCCCCGCGCTCCGGGGGAGCGAGGCCCTCCCATGGCTGCTGCCCCTGCCGCCCGTGGCGCTCGCGACGCAGGAGGCCTGGCTTGTCCTCGACTTTGCCCAGCGGCGGCGCCACCCTGACTTTGCCCCCCCCACCTAGGAAGGCACCAACTATACACCAACACCGATCCTGGCCAGGATCACCCTGGGCCCAGGATCGGTGTATACGCCCTCCTGCCATGGGCAGGATGCATATACACCGATCCTGGGCCCAGGATCGGCCTGGGCTGGATCGGTGTAGGTGTATAGTTGGTGCCCTCCGACCACCCACTAGCAACGGTACTGTGGCGGGGGTCCTGGTGGCAAGGGCGGGCGAAAGTTCCTGCGGCCGCGCGACTGGGGGCGCGCGACTGGAACGTCAGCTTGAGTAGTCTGGCTGCGGAGATGGCGGCCCATCTCCGATTCGCGATGGGTGGTCGGCTCCGACGGAGCGCCAGCGTGGCGCTCACGCCATGCGGACCGCGTAGTCTCGAAGCCCGGTGACCGGGCCCGTCTTCCTTCGCGGCGCCAGGGGGCTTGATCACGGCCTTCCAGTGGGGGCGGCTGAGCTCTGACCCGAGCTGCGTCTCTCTTACGACCCTCGGACTCTGGCGGGATCTGTGTCCGCGACGATGATGCGTCCTTTCCCGGGCAATCACGGCCCCGGGGTGATGGCGGCATCAGGCCGCGCGCGCGTACCAGGAGGCTGGCGGGCGAACCGCATGCTCTGAACAAAATCGCAGCGGAGACAATGCGCATGAGCTGAGCTGCACATCAATGTCTGCACACACACACACACACACACACACAACACTCTGGTTGGTTTCGTTGCGCCGCATCGTGAACTCGAATTTGCTAACGCGTGGCCTGGAGACGCGACTCCTCGCCGAGAGGATCGAACTGCGCGGCGAGATTCGCTAGGAGGTAGGTCACGGCGCCCAGCGTCCTCGTGCTGGCCGTTACCCGTGCCGCCCTGAGCCAGTTCCGAAAAATTCGCATCGCGGATTCATTCTCGAGCGGCGCCGCTAGGGTTCAGGACAACGGCGGCATACCGTTGAGCATTGCCCGTATCAGTAGCGGGTACGCTCCATGTGAGCAGGTCCTGGGCCCAATGACGAAACGGGCACACGGTCTCGCGTTCAGGCGACCAAGCAGGGGGCCCCCAGAAGTTGGCGCCACCGCTGGGTCTGCCTGGGCCACCTCTTCGCTGGCCAACTCCACCAGGCACCATACAGGCGAGCTTGAGCAGGATGACCACTGATGGAATGGTGATGATACTCCAAAGCACCAAGATGGTGAGCATCCTCGCCATGACGCTGCCACGAATAGAGCTATGCAGGCGCCTCGGGGGTCGGGCCTGCACAGGGACGAACGTCAACTTGGGGCTTGGGATAGCCGTGGTGGTGCTCGAGCCCTTGGTCGGAGCCAACAGTGGCGAAACAGATGCATTTAGCCGTCTGTACGCCGTCCGGAACGCGCAGTGTGCTCACCGAGATGAACGGCAGCACTACCGCGCACAAGCCGAATCCAAGTACTGGCCGAGCCAAGCGGCCCAACGCGAGAGCGTGCCGCGGTCAATACTGGTGTTGTGGCGTGGGGTCCTGGGCGTCGTGGCGCTAACAAGTGCTGAATGCCTCCACGGACGCAGGGGTTGCCCATGCAACTGGGACCGCGTTGGGTCCTTCACGGTCTGGCTTACACCCCATCGTGCCAGTACGCTTACACTGCGAATTACCCGGTGGGGTGCAGAATATCCTTGAGCACAGGGTGTTCAAGGAGCGGAAGGTGGTACCGATGCGGAGGTTGAGGTACATGCGAATGTGAGTCCAGATCGCAATCTGCGCATCTTCCGTGGATTGCGAGCTGGGATCGCTCCCAGCTCCGCTACCAACTAGAACTGCGGGGTTGGAAGAACACAAGAAGGTTGGCATGGCGGCGATACAATGTATGGAACCGGCTCTTGTACCTTATCGGAAGTCGCTTGTCGCTCCAGAGCTGCTCTTTTACCTTCTCGGAAGTAGCTTGTCGCTCCAGAGCTCGGGCCAAACAGCAAGCTTTTCGAAGAAGAGGAGGAGGAAGTAGGAGAAGGAGGAACAGTAGCAGCAAGAGCAGAGTAGGAGGAGCAGGAGGAGCAAGAAAAAGCAGGAGAGGAGAGGAAAGGAGAGGGCGACAACGACGACGAAAGATTCGGATCCAGAAATGTGGCCCGCGCAGGAGCGAGAGCGCCATTCTGAACAACAGGAGCAAAGCGCCGATCCTGAGATGAGGTCAACGCTGCAGCGGGAGTACCTGTTTGAGAAACACATTCCGACTGGAGAAACACCTGCGCAGAGATCCACGTTTGAAATCCTGT